>JAENPR010001981.1:0-88340 GCA_018135685.1 Themeda triandra
TCACCAAAGGATTTTGCAATCCTAGGTCTCTTACTCTTCGAGTGACTCCATCATTTTCCTCCTCGGGACTTTCAAAGTGGTGGGTTGTTCGGGGTGCTTCCACCGGCACAAAAGTATCGGGAGCATCGGGGAGGTCCCTCACTAGATGTGCTAGGTACATTCCCTCTCATAGGGAATTCATTCTCGAAGAATGTTGCATCTCTCGGACTCAAATATTCCGCCGACCCTCATGTCTGGGGACTCCAGATTCCACAATTAAGAATCTATAGCCTACGCCGTTCATTGCGTATCCGAGAAAGACACAATCTACGAGTCTTTGGCCCAAGCTTGCGCTTTTTGTTGATTGGCACATTCGCTTTGGCCAAACAACCCCAAGTGCGCAGGTATGAAAGAGTTAACCTCTTCTTTTCCCATTCCTCGAATGGTGTTTTCTCTTTATTCTTTGTGGGGACTCTATTCAGGACATGACTCGATCAATAAAGCCTCACCCCACCATTCCTTGGAAAGTCCCGCAGTGTCTAACATGGCGTTGACCAAATCGTTAGAGTGCGGTTCTTTCTTTCGGCAATCCCATTGATTGGGGGGAGAATGGAGGCGTCCTTTCATGAATAATTCCATGTTCCTCGCAGAATAGATCGAATTCTTTTGAGAAGTATTCACCCCCACGATCGGACCGCAACCGTTTGATTTTCTTCTCGAGTTGATTTTCAACTTCGGCTTTATAGATTTTAAAGTAATGTAATGCTTCATCTTTAGTGTTTAGCAAGTACACGTAGCAAAATCTAGTACTATCATCAATGAGTGTCATGAAATATCTCTTGCCGCCTTTGGTCAACATGCCATTCATCTCGCACAAATCAGAATGAATGAGGTCTAGTGGTGCCGTGTTCCTCGCCTCTTTTGACCTTGTGAGGCTTGCGAGGTTGTTTTGCTTGCACACAAGCATGGCACTTAGAACCTTGGACCAAATCAAATTTAGGGATTAAACTCATTTTAGCTAAGCGCGTCATACATCCAACATTAATATGGCAAAGTCGAGAATGCCAAAGATTACAATCATCATCATGTCTCACATGGTTCACGACATTATTATTACAAGAATCCATCAAAGAAAAGCGGAACAAGCCTCCGCTCTCATAGCCCTTACCAACAAATGTTCCATATCTCGATACGACACACTTATTGGACTCAAAAGCAAGCTTAAAACCATCCCTACACAATAGGGACCCGCTGACGAGATTCTTCTTTATGGAGGGGACATGCTGCACGTTCTTACCGCACGGTCTTTCCCGAAGTAAACTTCGATTGACCGTGCCAACACCATGAACAGCCGCATGTGAGCCGTTTCCCATCGCCAGTGGGAGGAACCTCGTCCTTCCCGGTACAAAGAAAACAAAGAGCGGTCGGCACATACATGAATATTAGCCCCCGTGTCAATCCACCAATCGGAGAGAGACAACCGAAAGAGCCTGTTGGTAAATAATTACCATACCAGATCCTCCGCCTTCGCTAACAACCATGTTGATCGTTTTTTCCGTGCGTGGCCGCTTGTCCTTGCGGTCCGGGCACTCCTTTGCCCAATGAGCATTGCTCCCGCACACATAGCAAACGCCACTTTTTTCACTCTTTTCCTTGTTGGCCTTCTTCTTGAAAGCCTGAGCTTGAGGCTTGAAAGCATTCTTGTTTTGCTTCTGTTTCCTCTTGCGGGAAGTCTGAGGGTCCCTCTTTTGCACCAAATTGGCGCTAGAGCCTCCCTCGACGTGCACTTTCTTGCCACGTGTGTCCTTTGCCCTCGCATTCTCCTCAACACTTAGAGAAGCAACAAGATCAGTCACACTGAACTCTTGCCTCCTGTGCTTTAGAGAAGTGGCAAAGTCCCTCCAAGTAGGTGGCGACTTAGCGATAATACCGCCGGCCACAAACTTGTCGTAGCTCACACTTGTTGTTCTCAAGCTCCTTGGCTAGCATCTCGTATCTCATGAGCCTGTTCTACCACAACGGTCATCGACCATCTTGTAGTCATAGAACCGCTCCATGATGTACACCACCGCGCCGTCGGGAACCCCGAACTTGGCTCGCAAGTGCATCCCACATGTCCTTGCCCGTAGGCATGTCCATGTACAAGTTGTATCATACCCTCATCTATGACGCCGATGAGCGACATGCCCAAGCGTGTTATCCGCCTCACGTAACTTGCTCTCTTCCTCGAGAAAGAGGCGGTTCCGTGCGCCTTCCCCGATAGCGTAGTCGCAGCCGCATAGCGGTAAGCCACAACATGCAACAGGATCGCCAAATCTTATAGTTGGACCCACCATCCTTCAAAGGTGGTGGCCTCATGGATGCAGCAAAGCTAGCAGATGAAAATGACCTATCAAGTTTTTGGATTGTTGGATATTTAGTCATTTTACACCATGCTTTAATCCATAAATACGATAAGCAAAATACTAACGCAAGTATAATGCAAGCGACAGCTTCATATTCGCTACTGCTACACATTCCAGCAAAACATTTCATGTAGAAGATTATAGCTATAGCAGCAGCAGAATAAAGCATACAGAGAGGGATTAGTTTATACCCCATCGTGGCACTTCCGGTACCCGCGGACAGTGAACCACTAGCATCGCTGCTCATGTTGACGTCGGTGTCGGTGACGGTGTTGTTGACGACGTCGCGTCGCGACGCACATGTGGCGGGCGGCGGCGCGGCGCGGCTCGGCGGCGGCGCGCGCGCGTGTGGCTCCTGTGTTCTCCTTCTCAACTTGTCTATGAGAGCATCTCAAAGCTCACTATTTAAGTTGATTACCCTCTTAGTGATTAATCCATTTGGTACTAATCACTTTTGCACCTAACACTAATTGTGGGCCTTTGAAGTTACTGAATTATTAGATGGGCTTGGCCCAATAATTCTAACAATAGATCCACACCTCTCTCTTGATCATTCGGAAGGAAAAAGGTTCTATCACTCCTAACCTCGTTTGTCTTCCCTTTTCCCTGCTGATTAGTTTACTGATCAATCAGTTCGTTTTAGCAACTTGACCTTATAAATTTCTTGTAAGGCACTGCCTATGCACACCGGCCATTAGCATGTAACTAAGGTATCCATGAATGATTGCAGTCATAATTCATAAACGCATCATCTCCATAGCAACAACACAACCCACTAACATCCCGCACTGCCGGTGAAATTGATAGAAAACAATCGGCAGACACGCTTCTTAATCCCTTATGGACAGTATTTTACAAGTATTTGTCTCACGTTTCTACGTGGCACTTAATTATTTGGGTGTCTTATAGATTAGTAAAAGATAACCAGTACATCTTCTATAGATGACATATATATAACCATTTTATAGATAGCAGGCACCTATACCATGTGCACGCCTCAAATATAATCATACGCCAGCCTGGGAAAGTTGGTTAACCTAATTAAATTAAAAGTGGATCGATGGAGCTGTTGCCGTAGGTAATATTAACGACCCAGTACTGCCGCATGCTAGCTTTGTAGATAATAATAATAATGGAAATCGTCCCTGCGGCCTTTACGGTTTTATATTTCTTTCTTTATTAGATCTCTACTATAATGGACCAATCAAAACTATACTAGGTAAATCCAAGATTGCGTCCCTCCGCTGAGAGAGTCTAACCATTGTGCATCCAAAAAAATACACCTAAGATTTCAACATCATTAAAATCTATGGCTCCTAATTCTCCCTTAAAGACTTCAACTCGATCCGATGGTCAATATTATTTGTATCTCTAGGCTTCAACACACCCAGGCTTCATCGCACACAGCACCCGCCCTCCGTCCCTCGCACCCCCTAAGCCACCAGGGATCGAATCCCAGCACCCCACGAAAAAACAATTTCATAACAGACATACGCACAGGAAAAAAGGAGCTCTAGATTTTATAATTAGCCTAACTCTCTTATCCAAGTCTGAACTGAGTGATCTATATATGCATTTGGGTGGCTCAACATGAGCTATGCAATGGAGAAATCCAATTTGCATTTGGAGAGGTGCTCTGTTTTTTCCTGACATGCCAATTTTCATCGTCAACAATATTCGCAGAAGAAAATACATATTTATTTTGACCCGCAAGTCCAAGACACAACGTAAGTAAGCAGCCGTAGGTACACCAAGTATACAATATTATATATTATTATTAGAGGAGGGCCAGGAAGGATCGAATTCAGGCGGGGATCATTGTATCATTGCTAGATCGGAGTGCTAGCAACAATCTCAGTTTCAGAGGTGCATCTGGTTAGGCACCAACATTGTAAAAAGTCACAGACGCCGCCAAAATTGTCGCTGCTTTCTGCTATGCATACACGATTGCAGGCGGCGTCGTTTATCCATCCAACGCATATCCCTTTATAATTGCCGCTCAAGTGTTTGTCGCCGCAATGATATTTCCCAACGGACGCCAATCTGCATGGTTCAGATCGAGGCATGGACATTTATGCAACAAATGTCGAAGGCGCATCAAACAACATTTAGAAAAAGATTAATCAAATGACATCGCTGCTTACATGTAGTTCATGCATGTGCATGCGTACATACCATGAGCTGCCATGACGACGGGTAAGAGGACGACGAACTAGGAGGATGGCAGAGAGATTCATTTGTGAAGGCACCATTGCTTCTTATGTGGTGGAAGTTAATACGTTGAAGAAGACTGAGCGGGCAGATTTGTTGCGATCGAGTTTGGATAAGTCTAGCAATCACTTGACTAAGAGTAAGCATATATGTAGTCTTAACAAAAAAAACTGTCACCACCCAACTGGCTAATCCATCGGATTTGCTGCTAAGAATGCTGGGAGAAAGCAAGTCTAAAAATTATGGGCTGCCGGTCATAGGTGACGTACAAATTAATGGACCGGCTGTATTTCTCCATATGAGGATGGGCTCCGCACGCCCCCCTCCCACCACCCGCCTCCTGGAGCACCTCCCAACCCCTGCCGCCGCCGGCCATACAACCCCATCGACGGCGTCCCCGGCCGTCAACCCCACCACCAACCTTCCGCACCTCACCCCTCTCACCATCCCCTGCGCTTCGGCTTCCTCGACCCATCCCTGCTCACCCCCGGCAGCCACAGTCCACCCTTCCCCACCGCACCCCGTCCCATCACCTTTCTTCAACTGCGTTGGCCGCAAATCGAGAAGAAGGTGCATGGCAACCCATTCCAGGAGCCATCTAAAGACCAGCCACGGAGATCGGACGCGCCCCCCAGCGGAGCCTGAGTGGCGGTCGCTTCAGCGCGTGGCAGGCATTTGACGAAATGTCCCAACGAGGCTGCTGATGGTGGCGAACGCCGCTCAGCATGGAAAAGTGGGAACAAATCCGTAAGTCGGCCTGGTGCTCGATTTCAAACTTTCATTTTGGAAAATTACTACTGCCTGATCGTTAGGCCGTTGATTGCTTCTGCTCCTTCCCTTGTGGTCTGAATCTCCCAAACCAATGGGGTTTCCCCTGCTTCTGTCGATACTGTGGCCAGTGGCCTAAATTATCACTTCTGTGCCTACCCCGAGTTCTTCCATGCCTATTGCGACTCTCCTCTCATCTTCTATACTTTAGTGGCCGCCGATGTGGTCAAGCTCCTCCTCATCCGCATCAGTGTCTTTGCCATCGATGGACTCATCTTCAGGATTCGTCACAGTCGTCAAGCAGCTGTTCTGGATATTGGTGACACGTCAGCTACTCAGACTGCGGGGCAGGATTCAAATTTTGAAAAGGCCAGTGACTTTCAGGCCCATCAACATCCCGGCAATCGGCCCATCCACTTGCCTGATGATACAGCTGCTGCGCAGCTGGCCTCCATGACCACTGACAGGATGTGTCAGCCGGCAATGGACGGTGATGAGAACGAAGGATACACCTTGGTCAAAATCTCTTTATCTGTTAATGCACCGCCCGTCTACAGTGAGCCTATTGCTGCTGCAGCTCAGGCCTTGCCCTCTCACAATGGTAGTTGTAACCTGACGGGTGATTGTGACAAGCGTGGTTACTCAGCTCTCTACCATGCTGCTGGTGCGTCTTCCCGTTGCCACCGCAGCAATTTTGCATGGGACGTGCACACACGTCGCCACGGCGCCGGAGCTGCGCCATCCACGCCTGAGGACGGCCGGCGTTCCTACAACTCGCAGCGTTCACCTAGGTTTCTTCGGAGCAAAGGAAAGAGTAATCGGAAGAGATGCTTCAGGTGCCTGGCATATGACCGTCTAGTATCGGATTGCCAAGACCCTATAAAGTGCGAGCTGTGCTACGGTTCGGGGCACAAGAGTCACCAGTGCAAGAAGGCTAAAAAAAACAACATGTTCAGCACCTCCAACTCCTCCTCCCCCACCCGCCGCTCGCCCCCCACATCAGCCATGATCACCGCCGCCGCGGGCCTCCTCCACTCCCGCATTGCTAGCCCCACCCGCCGCAGCACCAGCCCCACCCCCTGCCAACAACCCCCCGGCTCCTCCACCATCCCCGGGCGCGGGGTCCTCCAGCACTGCTCTGGCCAGGCGCGCAATGGCGGAGGCAGACGTTGGCGATGGCCTCTACGACGCGTCAAGGGTGTATGCCTACGTCTACCTCGAGTAGGCTGTGCACGCGCCGCACGACTTCGTCCGTCGGGCCATGGAGGAGGTGTGCGGCGCCCCAGCGTTCCACCTCGCCGCGTCCCCCCGTGGTGTTGGGATCATGGTGTTCCTGGATCAGGAGGCGCGCGAGGAGGTGGTGGCCTGGTCACCGATCGCCTACGACGACAAGATGATCACGGTGGAGAGGCATGAGGAGGCGAACAACCGCTTCTTCACGTACTACACGGTCTACGCCGAGATCACAGTGGTGGACTTCCTGTTGGATCACTGGGAAAAGCCGCTGGCCAGGGAGGTGCTCAGCGCGATCGGCAACGTCTGTTGCATCGATCCCAACTGCCTGCTGGAGGTCGACTTCACATCAATGCGTGCTGTGGTTCGCCTGCACCACGAGTGGGAGCCTGGGAGGTACCAGAGCCGCTACTTGTGCGCAATCATAGTGGGCCTGCTACCCTTGCTAGGGTTCTTATCATACGCACCTGGCTAGACTTCAACCCTACGGCCAATTTCACTGGCTATACCTTTGGGCCTTCTCCTGCATTGCACACGCCGCCCGCTTACCACCCCGCTGGCAACCCACCTACGCAGATGCCTGCAAACCCCCAGAACCTTGTGGCCTCGGTGCTGGAGTGGGAGCTCCCCACTCCACTCTCACTCCTAACCTGCGTCCTATGCACACCAGGCGTCCCACTCCACACCCAAATGCCGTTGCTCGCCAGCTTGTTCTCGCACTGCCTTGGTATGGAGTTGGAGCTTGGAGGTGTGCCTGCTCGGGAGGAGGAGGAGGAGGGTCCGGGCATTGAGGTTGCTGCAGTGGAGGTCTCGGATCCGGAGCGAGCACATTGATTGACGGCAAGATAGTTCACGTTGGGTTTTGTGGCTCCGTTCCCAGCTCCGCCTCCGAGCTGCCGCCGCTGCCATCCGGCCTGCCGCAGCTCCTCCCCGCCACTCCGTCGCCGTCTGAGTCTCCTCTTCCTCTCCCGTCTCCCTCCATCTTCTAGCCTTGCATCGAATCGATTTGGGGCTTTGCCGGCAATTTTGGCTCCCGTAGCCGCTTCTCCCTCCCCTCCCGATCTCATCTTAGATTTCAGTTCTTTTGCTAATTTGTTTCCAAATCAAGTAAATGCTCCTCTCGATCTATTGACCCATCCAATCGTTTTGCTCGGATTACTTCCTCGCTCCCGAATCGATTGAAAATCTCTGTCTACAGGAGCAGCCCTTCTTCCCCCTTCTCCAATTCCTGCCTGGATCAAGTTCAATAAAAAAGTGTCGTCGTGCCTTGTAGAGGAGCAGTACGTACCTCAGTGTTGCGTGCTTTCCGTGTGTGTGCAGGCCGTGGCCCGTGGCTTCCTGGCGCCCTGACCACCGTGCTCCACGGCAACGGCTGCTCATAAGCACCACAACACTGAACACGCAAACTGCATAGCATCTTGTATTGCTTGTTTGTGAATTCTGCCCTGGCGCTTGCAGCTTGACTCCCCTGTGCTCCCGTCGTCTGCCTCCTGCTTGCATTCCCCTTGTGCATGCTTTTCTCCATTGTTGCTCTCTCTCTATTTGCCTAAGTTTTTTTTTCTTTCCTAGCACTAGCATGAATAAAGAGTTCACCCCTGGAAGTTGTCATCCTCCGGGTCCTCCTAACCCACCTGACCCTCCTCCCCAAGCTATTAATTTCCATAATCCTCACATCCTTACTCCCCATCTTGATGCTGGCGGCCGTGCACTTCCCATTAGTGACTGTAGACAAGCCTTGGGTGCCATGAATCTTCTGGCATGGAACTGTCAAGGAGTGGGCGGGAGCCTCAACAGTCCTAAGATGCGCCACCTAGCCCGCGTCATATCATCTACAAACTCCCAGGTAATTTTCATTTCAGAAACTAGAACATCTAAATTCTCTAAATCTCATTTAGTCAATAGGTTCAATCTTGACAATGCTCACATTGTTTCAGCTGATGGTCTTTCCGGTGGGCTTTGGTTGCTTTCCAAACATGATATTCAAGTTAATGTCGTTGAGTCCAGTCCGTTCTTCATTCTCAATAGCTGTGTCCACAAGCCTTCTTCTAAGAACTTTGGCCTTGTCTGCATCTATGGTGACCCTCACCGCAACAAGACCAGATGGATCTGGAAGAAAGTCCGTTGTTTTATCGATTTGATTCAGAATTTGCCTGTTATTTGTATGGGGGACTTAAATAATATCATGCATGTTTCTGAAAAGCTGGGTCCTAAACCAGCTAATTGTAGAACTATTTCGTCGTTCGTTGTTTAGTTAAAGATTGTGGCTTATTTGATCTGGGTTTTCATGGTCCTGCCTACACTTGGTCCAATAAGAGATTTGATGCTATCCCTACTTATGAGAGGCTGGACAGGTTTTTGGCTAATCCCGAGTGGTGTGTTGCTTTTTCGAACACAACAATTCACCACTTACCCATGTTTAGATCACTGTCCCATTCTTGCTATGACTAACTCTTCTTGCAGGAAGGCTTCAAAACCTTTTAAATTTGAGAATTGGTGGCTTCTTACAGATGACTATGAACAAGTAGCAAAATTGAGTTGGGAAAAGTCATCCTCACGACCTTTTCACTTGAAAACCTATTATTTGGCTAGAGATCTCTGCAGGTGGCAAAAGAAAAAACCGAAAAACACAGATGTCCTGGCCAGGATTGAGGAGAAACTAGGGGAACTTCAAGGTAAGAATCCAGGTGACCAAAATCCTAATCTTCAAAAGATTCTTATTCAACAAACATGAAAATATTTTAGCTAGAGAGGAGGCTTATCACGCATACAGGTACAAAAAATCTTGGGCTGTTAATGGAGATAGAAACACTAGTTTTTTCCATCATAGCATCATTAAAAGGTCCAGAAGGAATACTATCACTCATGTTGTAAATTCTGATGGTACCCATGCTACTACTCATGACCAATTAGCTAAAGTTGCTAACAATTACTTTCAAGACATTTTCTCTTCCACCGTAAATGATGCAGATCGAAGTCGGTGGAATCCACAGGTAGAATCAAATGATTTGGTGGCCAATGATTTATATACACATTCAGTTCCAGATGAACAAGAAATCAAGTCTATCATCACAAAAATGAGAAATAATGCTGCCCCAGGGCCTGATGGACTAGGTGCTGCTTTCTTCAAAGCCTCATGGTCTTGGGCAGGTAAGGATCTCTGCAATTTGGTTTACAATTTCTACAATTTAGCTAATATTCCCACTGAAATCAACACCACTCATATTGCTCTCATCCCCGAAATCAACAATCCCTCCATGCCTAAAGACTACAGACCTATCAGCCTCGCAATGTAGCATATAAGGTCATTGCCAAAACTTTAGAGAGAATCAAAAGCCACCTCCCTCACATCATTCACCCTTCTCAATCTGCTTTCATTCATGGGAGGCATATAGCGACCAATATCATCCTTGGCCAAGAAATTATTCATAGCTTCAACCTCAAAAGCTGGAAGCAGAAGGCCTTTCTTCTCAAAGTCGATCTTGCCAAAGCCTTTGATAGATTAGAATGGAACTTCATCACATTTGCTCTCAAAAGACAAGGCTTCAAAGACTCTTTCATCGGCCTAGTTTACAACCGCATTTCTACCACCACCATGTTTGTAATCATCAATGGCGAACCTACTCCTAAATTCCATCCCCAAAGAGGCATAAGACAGGTTGCCCCCTTTCTCCTTATCTTTTTATAATTGCTATTAATGAATTATCTATATGTCTACGTAATCGCCGCTTCTCATGATATACGGGGAATATCTTTAGGCCCCCATTGCCCTCCCATTCACTCTATCCTCTTTGCCGATGACCTTATTATCTGTGGGCAAGCCAATGAAGCCGAAGCTAGGAAGATACGGGAAATTCTCATGTCTTTTTGCGAGCCTCGTGTCAAACTCCCAACTTGGCAAAATCGTCAATCATTTTCAGCAAGAACGTTGATGAACAAAGTAAGTTGCGGGTAAGGAACATCTTCCCCTGTTCAAACTCTAAATTCGAATACCATCTATTTGGGCCATCCTTTAATTTTTAATCATTCTCGACGTAAATAGAGCTTACAACTTTGTTATAGCTAAATTCGTAGCAAAACTCACTAAATTAAAGGCTAACAAGTTAAACCATGCTGGGAGACTTGTGTACATCAACTCGTTTTGTCTTCTATTCCCATTTATTATATGACCACTATTCTTTTTTCTAAGAAATTCATTTCAAAAGTTACCTCTATCATAAGAAAGTTCGGTGGTCGGGTTGTACAGATGAAAATAGCTCTGTGTTTCCATTTCAGATCTTGGCAAGATATTTGCAGGCCTAAAGATGAAGGTGGTTTAGGAGTCGGGGATCTCATGACTGTCAATAAAAGCTTGCTCCTCAATGCTACCTCGAAAATAGCCACTCGTAAAAATACTCTCCTTTCCCAGGTTCTCAAAGCTAAGTATCACCCATATGATAGCTTCTAGAATGCCAAGAAAACCCACATAAAGTCAGCCTTCTGGTCCTCTATTTTAAACATCAAAGACACTCTTGTAAACCACTGTTCTGTTCAAATCCAAAGAGGCAATTTGTCCATATGGTCCTCTCCTTGGTGTCCCATCCGGAAAGAAATTTATACTCATGTTAGACTTCCCATTCTTGTGCCTAAACTTCCCGATACCATATCTCGAACTTTGGCACCCGGGAACCATTGACCGGAATACCGACCTCATCAACCAAATCTTTGATCCCATAGCATCCTCTTCTATTCAAAGCATTCATGTTACTCCCAATCCCAATGATGATATCATAAGATGGAACCACTCTCGCAAAGGTGACTGTTCGACAAAAGAAGCTTTCAAATTCCTCAACAATCGGATGCGGTACGGCTCCCGGATCAAGGTCCCTGGAGTATCGGTGCGGGCGCTATGATAATTCTTAAAAAGGTATGGAAGCACAAACTTTTAGCACCTAATATTAAAACTTTCATTTGGAGATTGGCTCGCATAGGCAATTGCCACGAGCCGTGGGAGTCTATCGGCAAATATTGATGACAAATGCACTTATTGTGGCCAAATTGAGAATGACCGCCACTTATTCTTCCATTGTGATTTTGTTAGAGCAGTATGGTTTGGTTCCAACCCTTCCATACGCTCTTCATTTCTTCCTTTTGAACAGGACGGTATACAAACAAGCTTGGAGACACTGCATAGACATTACTCCAACAACGACGTTCTTTGGTGCAACATTCTAGTCACTCTTTGGTTCATTTGGCTTGCGCGTAATGAATATCGTTTCAGGAAAAAGAAATGGTCGGCAAAGCAGGTTACATATGCAGTTCGAGCACACATTAACATGATGAACCTTGTCATACAAAAAGAGTCAATTGGCTCTAAAAACCATGGCTCCACTAATGATCGGGATTCTATGAGTCCCCAAAGATCTATCTTTTTCTCCCGCAGGTGATTTCAATGATCACGAAGCTACTCATTGCTTCGTTGACGCTTCTCTTGATCCGGATGATGTCTTCTCGGAGACCACGATCAGCTGTGCGGGCCTCTACATAAAGGGGCCCTTTAATGCATACTCTCTTAAAATTCAATTGCGGGTTACAACCGCACTTCGGTTCTAATGGCGTAAATGGCTGCCCCGATGGCGGCTATGCAAATAGTCGTTGAACCGAGCTCCAACGGTCGTCTTCTACACCGATAATCAAGTTTTATCCGACTACATCAACTCACTTGATCGGGAGTCGCCGCCATTGGCGTATCAAAATCTTCTCTCAAAGATTCATAAACCAGTTCTCTCCCGGCATACACAAAGTTGTGAAAATTCCACGATGCCGAATGAAGTAGCTCACAACCTAGCTTTAAATGCTTTTAGAAGCATCGCAAACCCAAGCTAGCCATGTCTTAGTTCATTGTTCCAATTGCAAACATGTTCCTAGCGCCCTGCAGCCTACAAAGCACTCAACAATGTATGCATAAATCTTTGTACTCTCCTTGCAGCTGATTGCTGCTAGTTAATATATTTTCTGGCTTTATCGTCAAAGAAAAAAAAAGAGGTCTCGGATCCGGCACCTGCTGAGCTGTCCTTGGCTGCGCCTCCCATGTCCTCTGTGGGTGGGCGCAACGATGAGGAGCAGGGAGACCATGCTGCGATGAAGCGCGCCAAGCGCAAGAAGGCCAAGAACAGTGCCCGCAAGCTGCGCAGGAGCCTACGCTTCAAGGAGAAGGAGGGAGCAAACTTTGAGCTCCCTGAAGACAAGGTTGCCTGTGTGCAGGAGGCAAAGTTCGACTTCGAGGGTGCGTCCCAACGTTTGCGCAACGCTCTTTCCAGTTCTTACCTGTTATCTGATACCTCTTACTCTTCAGGTGATGAGGAGTCCCTGGTGGAGATCGCTGCGGCCTGCGGAGCAAGTGAGGAGGAGCAGGCCAGCCTCTTTGGTGTGACGGCGTTGCCGTCCGAAGTGCCGTAATGATCCCTCGTCCAGCAGAGAGAGAGGGCGCGGCCGCCATCATGCGCTGGAAGCTTGCTTCCAATTTTGTCTCAATCTTTGATGGCCCCTGGATCAAGACGCCCTGCAGTACCCTTGATGCCTAGTAGAGCTAAATCAAGTCCCTTTGCTTCAACACCTTCTATCCGGCACTGTGGTTGCCCCCCCCCCCCAAATAATGTAAATAGTCGGTATGCAGCTATCGAGAGCTGCCTCATATATGGTGTTGAAAAGATGTTCAATGAATAGAAGCATCAAGGTGGTTTGCTGGAATGTTCGTGGACTTGGAGATTCTGATAAATGTGGAGATGTTCTTGCTGAACTTCTATCTTCTTCTCATGATCTTGTTCTTCTTCAAGAGACCAAGCTCTTAGACATTACTAACCATAAGCTCTACACCTTCCTCCCCAAAGACACACTTCTCACATCTGCGTCAATGCCGCCGGCGCCTCTGGTGGCATTCTTACTGCCTGGATGGTGGCCAATTTTGTTTACATCTCGTCATCTCGTCAAAAATAAATTTCTAAATTGCTGAGGTGCAAAAGGTCTAGCTCTGTGAAGGACTGGAATCGGCGACCAAAGGGGGTGGGTGAATGGGGGCCTTAAATTTCTTTCGAAATATTCGGCCGTCCCGAGTTCACCGCCAATCACGTTAACTCTCCAAATCTAAAATACTCACGCCAACCGGTGACGGGAGTATCTAGAAAAATTCTTTGAAACGATAGAAGCACAACGCAAGAAACGAAATGTGAATCGGAGCACGAATTGCAAAGCCGAGCACAAAATAGAAAATCAAGGCCAAGTGAAAATTCTCGAATATCACCGAGAAAAAACCGTTTAACAAGAAGAAGGATAACTGTCTTGAAACAAGCAACACTTATTTCAAGTGCGGGGCACGAAGCATTGACCGATGATTATCGAGTTTATCCCGCACAAAATGAGAAGCACACCAGTGCCGCAACTGAATTCTCAAACCGAATAAATTAGCGCCGAGGCAAAACGATGGGTTTCGAATCCAAGAAGCACAAACTGAATTTTAACGAGGCCTAGTACACCAATCGAGCTATTCTAGAAGCACGAAACCGAATGCAAGAGGCAGCTTTTGACCAATCAAAGGAATCGGGACAAACACAAGCTATACACGTACAATTGGATGAGCTGCTCTCAATTCACGCATAGCAAGAAAGACAGACAATTTTGGACTTGAACTGCAGCGAAAGATAGCCTCTTGAAACAGCAAACACCGAAACAAACACGACGAACGAGCTCCGCACGGAACCCGATGGTGGTGACCGGTGATGGATCCAATAGCCTCGTTCGAGGGCCGATGCACCACGACTGCAAAGCACAAATGAAAGCCGGACTCGATAGAACAAAATCACTGCTCCTAGAATAAAGAAGAACCGACAATAGAGACCGACGAACACGCGAATTGTATGGAACAACGGTCGAGCATCGTCGAGTCAATCGTGCCCCATGGACCAAAGGCAGATGCTACTCGGTGAGCACGCCCAAAGACTCGTGTGCCGACGCCGGTAGCACCGCTGGAAACAAGTGCGAAGACCGACGCTCTAAAAACTCAAGAACGAGATAAGAACCACAAGCCGTTCGGATCCAAAAATTCAGGGAACTTGCTTGGAAACAAAAGCTCATGCTCTCAAACTCGGCATAGTGATCCACGACGATGACAAAAGAGGGTACTCCCGCAAGATCATTACTCAATTTAGACTATAACTTCGTGAATCAAAGAAATTCGAGCAGCCGCAAAAGGGGACAAGGAACACAAATAGAGCTTCACGATGAAAACAAAAATCACGAGACTCAATTCCAAAGACCGAGAGGTCACGAGGTGGTAAGGGCCACCATTCCCACAAATCACGGGTTCTAAAACTCGAATACATGAACTCGAGATCAATTGTCGAGGACCTCGAAGCTCACCCTAGAGAGAGGGATTCTGGAAAATGAAAAGAGCTAAGGGCTCATTTGGATACCAGATTTAAAAAGGCACGGGTGTTTGCTCCGCACAGAATTCTTCTTCCGAACTTGCCACCCCCTTCCCGTCGGGTAGCGAATTCCCCCGGAGAGAAATTCCCGGTCTTGTTTGGGAACACGGGTATATAAAACCCGGCCAATCAAAAAAACATTAAAAAAACTTAGAAAAAAATGAAGATTTCAAAAATGCAAGTGTAATATCGGAAATCAGTACCATGAATAATCTTTCAAATGGTACAATACAAAAATTAGATAGAAAAAGTGAATTAATTTACTAATTCAAAGCACACAAACTCATCTAACACAGGCCTACTCATCACCATTGGTTTGAGAGCATACAAACTCTTCATCTCATGGTAACCAAACAAACAACTGTCTTAACATAAAGCTTAGTCCATGACATCTCGATCCTCGTCCAGCAAATTGAGATAGATGTTACTCCTAAAACCGTCCACACTAAGAACTAACTAGAGCAAGCAGAAACATGCTGAGATGATATTGGCCTACTTATAAAAAAGAGTAGCAGTAGCTAACAGAAAACACATTCACATCCAAAAGAAATTCAATTTCATAGAAAGCACAGCTAGCTTAGGAGATTCCAGGCACCTAATGAAGCTATATGTCACTTATGTCACACTAATCCACTGTCAAACTGTTCAGTTTTACGCTTGTACAAGCGGTTATGTTTAAGAAAGATACTAGCAATGCTTGAACTAACAGGACGCAAGGAGTTACTCCATTCCTCTGACACTAGAGTCATGCAAAACATTGCAGTTACGGTTACATAGTAGAAAGCATGGGATGATATTGATACTAGAGCCCAGCTGACTGAGCTCCCCAAAATGAAGGTCACGGCATACAGAATATGCAACCAGAACCATTACTGAAACTGAAAGTAGCATCAGCCATGCACCCAAACCAGATCACTGCTTCGCTTGCTGCTGTTGCTCGATCAGCTTCTTGCTAACAAGCACTACTAATCCTAGTATACACAAGCACTACTAATCCTAGTATAGTTTGGACAAGTTACCAAACTTGTCCAAAGTTGGTGGAGCTCATACAAGGTGGAGATCACTTTTGTTGCTTGTTGCTAGTATAAATGGTAGCAATCAGGTCAATGCTTTACAAGACTATCAAACCAAGAGGACCAAATTTGCTTACTAATAAGCTAGACTGTCTTTGTCAAGATTGTTCGCACAAGGTTGCTTACTAATACTTTATCTATTCTGAATACTATCAATACAGTTCTAAGGCCAAGAAGAAACAACTTCAATAAACTATTTCAATTGCATTTATTTTGGTCTCACACCAACATTATGGACTTATCATTATGTATCGACTTATCATTATGGGTGGCTGAACTGTGAACTGAAACACCGCCAAATTCAGTTGCATCTAATTGGAAAGCAGGGCAGGAGAAGAGAAGCGCGCACACACCAAGCTTGAACTGATGAATATCTCTGAACAAAAAATAAGTTTCTCAATGAACAGGATAAAAACACTATCTTATGTACAACCCTAGAACATGTTTCAATCGAAAGCAACAACCATGACCAAGAACCGTCATCCAATTCATCCAACTATCTATCCATTTGATTTGATTCTAATTAGTAAAGATCGAAGACTAGCAGATCTAAGAAGAAACACACAAGAGGATGAGGATGAGGTGCCGAACCTGTGCCTAGGAGGCGACGCACGACGCCGCTGGCCGAGGATGTAGCAGGTATAGCCGGAGACGGCGGTGGCGGCGCGACGACACACAGACCAAAGTCGGAGTAGGATCCGGCGACGGCGGCGACGGCAGTGGCGGCGCGAAGACGCACAGATCGAAGTCAGAGTAGTATCCGGGAGCGCCGGCGGCGGCGTGATGCAGGGCTCTTGGACGACGGACGACGGACGCCGATAGCTGGCACAAGCAATGGAGGCGACGACGCTCAAACCCTAGCCGCCGCCATGCCTTCCTGGGCGGGAGCAGCGATGGATCGAGCGAGCCACGAGCAGAAGGGAAAGGAAAGAAACGGGTGCCGACTAGTTTTTTTCTAATCCCCGTCCGTTTATGTAGAAATCGGATACCGGGGGCCTTCGTGGCTCGCGCTTTTTCTTACTCGCGTGAATCCAAACGGGCACGGGAATTGGACGGGAAAGAAAATTCGCCGGGTGTTTGTCGATCCACGGACCCGCGGGGATACCGGAGGTATTTTGGGTACCCAAACGAGCCCTAAAGAGATGGGGGGAATTGGGGCTACCCCATCCTTATTTAACAGGCTATTTTACATCCCAATTTTGCCCCTAGGTATTTTTAGAGCGAACCAGCCAACTCTAGGGGTATTCTAGTCCAACTCTTGGTTTCTTCATCCGACGGCCACCGCGCCTTCTCATCGGTAGCTTCACATCGATGCGAACTCCCCGATGCCGCCACGTGTCGTCCGTCCGCGTGGGACCTCCCGGGTTTTGAGGCGCCAACCTGCGAAACCCGCCGCCGATGGCTTTGAGGCGAAACCACCAAACTGTCACCGATGGTTTTGAGGACAAACCACCAAACCCTCCGCGAGTAGCGTAGCCCATACGCATCCCCCGCTGATGGTTTTGAGGACAAACCACCAAACCCTCCGCGAGTAGCGTAGCCCGTACGCATCCCCCGCCGTGTACACTTGCGCCTGTCAATGTCCCAGTTGTCAGCCACCACTGCTGGCCACCCGGCTTCAAGGTCCCTCAGTCCAAGCCTAGCGTTCGCCCTTCACCGCACCCGGTCCGTCAGCACGGCACGCCCTACTTGACCTTCACCGCACCGTCGACCACCGTCTCCTAGCTCGACACCTGCAAACAACACAAACCAAGAGACACCATTGTTTGACACGAAACCGCGTGCCATCGGTTAGTAGAACACAACACACGCACACTCTTTGTGTTGCCATGTTGACAATCACTCAGCACAAAAACTGCTACACAATTGCTATGAAAAAGCCATGTGTTCGCAATCTCCCCCTTGATGAGTGCATTGTCAACACGAACACAAATCCAAAGACAACCCATCCAAGTGACCAAAAGCCAAAGAGAAGCTACGAACGGGTCACTTGACATGAGCAAAGCTAGAGCAAAACTTGGTCTCCAAAGACATGGGCAACGGCTCGACGCAACCAAGCAAAATGAAAACTGGCCCTCAAGAAGAGGCAAACGGGCTCAACACCGCTAGCAAAGCATAACTCGCAAGAGAAACAACTAGACCCTCAAGAAGAGGCAACGGCTCAACACATCTAGCAAAAGCAGCTCAAAACTCAAAGCTCAGAGTGCAACTCCTCCTTAACAAATGCATCCTCACAAAGTAACTCTCTGAATTTGTGGATATTTCTCCCCCTTGTTGGCAAATGCACTTATCAAGATTGAAGCAAAAGAGACTGCAACTCCCCCTCAAAACATGCCATGATAAAGATGCAAAATGCAGAGCTTCAAGTGTATAGCAATCCGAGTACATAGATGCTCTAGCAAGTATGGCAACTGTATAGCAACAAGCACATGTCAAAGCCATTGCTCAAATTGATCAAATGTAACGAAATATGATACATAAGCATTTTTGGATCAATTTTAAGCATTTTCAGAAAAATAGGGGTTCACCATCAAGATTAGCACATAGCAAACATAAGCTAGAAATCAACCCGGTGCTATCCTATGTACCTGTTGGGGGTAGGTCGGAAATGGCCCACCCCGTTTTGCCAGTTCGCCGCCGAAAGATGAGAGGCAAAGGCTTTCGCCTTAGACAGTCCCAAAAGTAACGACTATCGGTTGTCTTGGGCGAAAGTTGAGAGGCCAAGACTTTCGTCTGGCAGCGCTCCCAGTGGCAACGATCGGATGTCATGGGCGAAAGTTGAGGGGCAAACACTTTCGCCTGAGAGAGGTTCCTAAGTTCCGGTAGTCGAAAGCCTTAGGCGAAAGTTGAGAGGCATAGACTTTCGCCTAAGGCGATGTTCCCGTAATCCAGGCAGTCGAAAGGTTTAGGCGAAAGCTGAGAGGAAAAGCCTTTCGCCATTTCAAGAAGTCGAAAGCCAAGGGGATTTGGTTTTCGACTCGAGTCACGCTCGAGCCATGAGCAGAATACGTCGCGGCTTTCGCACTTGAGTCGGAAGCTGAGGCGAATTGGGGTGTGGACCTCCAATTGGACCCTTTTGCCTTGTGCAGATGTTTGGTTTGTTGCAGGAAGATGATGGGCCGAGCTTCGTGGGCCGAGTTGGGCTGACCTGAGATGGACCAAGCGTTGGAGGCGGCCTCGAAGGTCGGTTTGAAGGAAGAAAAGACAGTTCTGCCCTTCACATGATAGAAGATAGGAGATTAGACTCAGGGGCATTTTGGTCCTGTAAAAGTCCACGGACTACTATAAATAGACCCCCAGGGGCATTTTGTAAACGGACCGATGCAGGAATGGAATAAAGCTGTTGTTTCATTTCACTGTAAGCATTCGTTGTTTACTTTCGTCTTTTACTTTCGTTCTAGTCTTCGGTCAACACTTGCTGGTGTTCGGTCCTTGGAACGAACACCAACATTGGCGCCCACCCGTGGTTGTTGCTCGACACGACCATGCCACCGAAGGGAGGACGGAAGAAGGCGACAGGAGAAGCCAACGCTACCCTCTCACCTTCCGCAAAAGAGTCAGGACAACAGTGCGAGATCTTGGCACTTCGGCCGGAGCTGAAGCTCCAGCAACAGATCTTGCGAGAGAGATGGTTCCGCTCGAAGAAGCGGCGTCTGAAGATGAGAATCAGAACCAAGACGAACCAGAAGATCGGCAAGATGAACAACTCAGGCAAGAGGACATTCAAGTGAATGATCATGCCAGGCTACTAAGGCAACTCAGCGAAAGTCAAGTGGAAATCAGAGATCTTCAGCAGCAACGTGATCAGCTGGCGCAATATGTTGCCGCCAAGAATAGAGAAGCTCTAACTCAACAGCAAGTGCAAGAAGCGGAAGCAAAAAGGATAGCTCTCCAAAGAGAGATAGAACAGCTTCAGGCAGCTCATCTTCAGGCACCTCAAATGCCACCAGCTCACCTACAGGCAGCTCATCTTCAGGCATCCCAAATGCCACCATATTTCTTTCAAGAGAATATTCAGCCAAGGCCGATGGAACAAATAGCTTTGGACCCGACTTCTCCACTTTCGCCGGAGTTACAAAGGCACCCATGGCCGGCGAATTACAAGCCAAAGCTACCACCTTTCAACGGGAAATCAAACCCTCGAAAGTTCGGCAAGTTACGGCGGCAAGTACATTCGTCCGGAGGAGATTCCACCACTTTAGCAAAGTCATTCATTATGGCGCGAGAAGATGTCGCTTATGAATGGTACACATCACTAAAGCCATTGTCAATCCGAACATGGGGACAACTTAAAGAGGAAATGCTTTCGACTTTTCAAGGGTTCCAAACAGAAAAGAAAACAACCAGAGATCTAATGACGTGCAAGCAAGACGATGGAGAGCTATTGTCATCATATCTAGACCGGCTGATTCAGCTGAGAGTGCAAGTGCCAAATGCTTCCGATGACGTAGTAATCACGGCAGCAATACAAGGTTTGCAGATTGGCCCATGTGCTTTCCATCTAATAAGAGAAACACCAAAGACAGTAACGCAACTGTTTGAAGAAATGCGAAAGTTTGCAAGATCAGAAGACGACCTTCGAAAGCGCAAAGCAGCAAGGACCAACATAAACCAAAATAACCCAAGGCAAGCCCAGCTGATGAGGCAGCCCTACAATCAGAGAAACAACCAGAACTATCGTCAAGTAAACAACCTTCAACAACAACCGAATGATCGGAAGAATATGGCGAATAACGAACCGGCACCATATCATAATAACAACAGGGAGAATTTCCAAGGAAACAGAGGCGGCCGTCCACCTCGTGGAAGAGGAAGAGGACGGGGAGGAGGACAGAGAGTCCCATATTGTGTAATTTGTGGAGAAGACAAAAATCACTTCACAAGAGATTGCTTATATACCAAGCTAGCGAAAGAGCAGAAGGAGAAAGATGATGCAATCCCTCAGAGAGAAAACCCCAAGCACGTGTTTCACAACACGGGACGAGAACAAAGCTGTACTTCAAATCAGAATCACATGGCATATCAACATTCATATCAAACTCAACTTCAGCAATACCCTCAGCAAATTATGTATCACCAACCGGCGTACACCTGGCCATATCCGCCACAAAATCCGATAGTTCAACTTCCGCAGACCCAGGCCGCGTCAGCAGCGGTCTCTTCGCCAGCGGTACAAGAACATCAGCTTCAGCCTCAACATTCTCAAGTTCAGCAGGAGAACAATCAAGAAGTTCACACGGTAAATGCAGTGCTACCGTCTCAAGGACACATTTACGCCATCATAGGCGGATCAAATCTAGAGCACGCAAGCAAAAGAGCAAGAAAGGAGTACGAAAGGAGAATACACACTGTAACTCCAAGGTTGCCTTTAGGCAGACCATCGTGGTCCATGGTACCTATCACTTTCACTGAAGAAGACTTCAAAATCAGAGACTATCCACACTATGATGCATTCGTCGCTACCGCTAATGTCAATGGTTTCACGCTACACAATATCCTGATAGACAATGGTAGTTCAGCTGACATAATCTTTTCCAAAGCATTCGAGCAAATGGGTCTCGACAGAAGAACTTTAGACACCGCGGGCAATTCGCTTTTCGGCTTCGGAGGGTCAAGAATAAACGCAATCGGAAAGATAAACTTGAAAGTGGCCCTTGCACAAGATCAGAAGGCCAGAGCTGAGATGATCACTTTCGATGTTGTAGACATGCCGTATCCATACACGGCCATATTTGGTAGAGGATTCATAAACAAGTTCGACGCAGTAATTAAACAGAGTTTTCTCTGCATGAAAGTCCCTTCACCTTTCGGAATAATAACCTTGTTCGGTGACCAAGAAGCGGCCAGAAAGATCGAAGGGAAACCCATTCCGGGCTACAGCATGATCAACGAAGTCAAAGAAACAAAAGAGAAAGAAGACGGGAGTGAAGAGGATGACGAGAACAAAGAAAAAAGGGAGAAAGCGAGAGCAAAACCAAGTGAAGAAACCGAAAGAGTACCACTGTTGAAATACACTATCGACCAATACGTGCATGTCGGAAAAGATCTGGAACAACAGGAGAAAGATGAACTCCTCAAGTTCTTGTACAAAAACAGAGAGGTATTTGCATGGTCAGCTAGTGATCTACAAGGAGTGGACAGAGAACTTGCCCAACATAATCTGAACGTGTCAAAAGCAATAAGACCAAGAAAGCAGAAGCTGAGAAAAATCTCAGACGAAAGAGCGGAAGCGGCTAAGGCAGAAGTTGACAGACTGTTGCAAGCTCAAGTCATCAGAGAAGTTCAATATCCGGAATGGCTAGTGAATGTAGTAATGGTTCAGAAGAAAAACAAGAAGTGGAGAATGTGTATCGACTTCACAGACCTCAACAAAGCATGCCCAAAAGATCCATATCCAATGCCAAGAATAGACAAGTGGTCGATATCGCCGCCGGGCCGCGAAAGAATGAGCCCGTTAGATTGTTTTTCGGCTATCACCAAATATGGTTGAACAAGGACGATGAGGAAAAGACCAGTTTCATCACCCCAAGCGGGACTTACTGCTTCAGAAGGATGCCCGAAGGTCTGCGCAACGCAGGACCAACTTTTGCTAGAATGGCAGACAAAGTCTTCGACGATCAAAAAGGTCGAAACCTGGTCAACTACATGGACGACATCGTCGTCAAAAGTGATAGAAAGGAAACGCACATTGAAGATTTAAAGGAAACTTTCGCTAATCTAAAGAAAAGTGGTCTAAAGCTCAACCCCGACAAGTGTGCATTCGGCGTCAAAGAAGGTAGAATTCTTGGGTACATGGTATCAAGCAAAAGGGATTGATGCCAATCCCGAGAAGATCGCGGCGATAGTTAACATGAAACCACCTTCAACCAAGAAAGAGGTGCAGAAGCTCGCGGGGACGAATGGCATCGTTAAGCGAGATTCATAGCAAGATCAGCAGAAAAGGGACTGCCGTTCTTTAGGGTTCTCAAACAAGCGGATCACTTCGATTGGGGGGCAGAGCAACAGCAGGCTTTTGAAAATCTAAAGCATTATCTCACAAAGCTTCCGACTCTAAACAAACCAACGGCGAAAGCTGACCTCCTATTATATCTTGCATCATCTCACACCGCAGTAAGCGCTGTACTGGTCGAAGAAAGAGAAAGCGAAGGCAAGATTCAACAATTCCCGATCTACTATGTATCTGAAGCATTGTCAGGAGCAAAAACGAACTACACAGAACTTGAGAAAATAGCCTACACAGTGGTAATGGCTTCGCGAAAGCTGAAGCACTACTTTCAAGAAGATCGCATAATCGTCACTTCAAAGACTGACCATTAGAAGCGCTCTTTCGCAACAATGAAGCAATTGGTAGAATCGGAAAATGGGCAGCAGAACTGAACCAGTACATAGTGGACTTCACACACAGGTCCACAATCAAATCACAAGTTATCGCCGACTTTATAGCGGATTGGACCCCGTCAGCTTTCGACACGACGATCAGGTTCGAAGAGCCAACATGGACAATCTTTTGTGATGGAGCATGGTGCAATTCAGGCGCCGGAATCGCAGCTATACCGATACCTCCGGCGGGCCCAAGGCCGAGATATGCAGCAAGACTAGAGTTTTGAGACAACAAACAACACGGCGGAATACGGCGTATTATTGGGACTTCGAAAGTTGAGGGCGCTGGGCATACGCGGATGCATCGTGAAATCGATTCACAAGTGATAGTAGGCCACATTGAAAAAGAGTACACAACGAAAAGAAAGAGAACCGGCAAAATATCGCGGCCGTCGAAGAATGGAAAAGCACTTCTCCGGGTTCACTCGAGGCACATCCCGAGATCGAGAAAATTCCGAAGCCGACGAATTGGCGAAAGCCGCGGCCTACGTAACATACCCTTACCTCCCGACGTTTTTTACCAAACATTAACTCTAAAGGTCATGGATGAAGAAGAAGAAAATCCAAGAGCAATACACGTAATAACAAGCGAAGATCGGCGAGCACCAATTGTCGCATTCCTCAAAGAAACATATGAGCCGAGAAGACAAGAAGGAATATCGGCGAATGAGGTCTAGAACAAAGCAAGACACAATCATTGGAGAGGAGTTATACAAAGAAGGCGTAGTTGCACCACTGCGAAGTGTATCAGCAAAGAAGAAGGGGAAAAGCTCTTAGCCGAAATGCACTCGTGCATGTGCGTGCGCACCGCAGGGGTCCACATGAGATAGCTCACGAGCCATGAGGCGGGGTTTCTGCGGCCGACGCCGGCCAAAGACGCAAAGGAAATTGTCCGAAGATGTGAGGCCTGTCAAAGATTTGCAAAAAATCAAAAGGCTCCAAAGCAAATTTAACAAGTCCCATCATTCCTACTTGGCCATTGCAAAGATGGGGCATAGACATTGTGGGTCCACTTCCGCAAGCTCTAGGAAATCTAAAGTTTGCCGCGGTCGCTTTGGAATACTTCACCAAGTGGATTGAGGCGAAAGCTCTGGCGAAAATCACGTCAAAAACACTAATCAACTTCACTTGGTAGCGCATTATATGTCGTTTCGGAGTTCCGGCATACATCACAGTCGACAACGGCAAACAATTCGATTGTGCGGAATTCAGAAACTTTGCGAAGAATTAAACATAAAGCTAGCTTTCGGTTCGGTCAATCACCCGGTCAAACGGAGCAGTGGAAAGAGCGAATGCCGAGATATTCAATTCACTTTTGAAAATATTAACGAGAAGAAAAGAAAGGCAAATGGGCACAAGAACTAACAACTTCGTATGGGGTCACAACATCTCAAAGACCGAGCAACATGATTTCACCCCATTCCGTCTCGCTATACGGCGAAGAAGCGATCACACCGAAGAAATGAAGCTTGGGTCATTCGGAACCGAAATCGCAGCAACCAACCCAATACAAAGATTCGTCGACATCGAAACTTCGAACAAACAAGGCTAGAGGCAAATTTAAACCTAGACAAATATCATCAAGAAACAACAAGCTGGAGGGACAAGAAGGTATTACGAAAGGATATCAACCCAGGAGACATGGTCCTCATCAGGGAACCAAACAAGCAAGGAAAGTTACAGCCACAATGGTACGGGCCATACATCGTCTCAGCTATGGTCAAAGAAGGAGCTTTCAAGCTAATCAATGAAGAAGGCGTCGAATCGACACACACCTAGAATACAGACAATCTTCGTCGCTTTTATCCATAGAATAACAAAGCAGAGATGTAATTTTACTTTTCACTTTTTTTTACATTTCAGTAGACATTAACTGGGACTTGCACTCTTTTTCCTCACGGGGGAAGCCTTGCGAAAGGTGTGAGGTTTTTTAATGAGGCAAGTCCTTTGTATCCCTCTTTTCCTATTATTACAATTTTCCCGAACAAAAGAGCACCGGATTACATGCTAAGGTCGAAAACAAGGTGCAAACACCTTGAATATTCGACAAAACGCAGAGTCGCCAAGGTAAGGTTGTAAACAACCTCTTTTTTCTTAAAGTCCTAACGGCTCAAAAGAGCTAAAGCCGAAAATGGCTACTGACCGAAAATGGCCGAGGGCTTAGCTTCGAAAAATCGAGCAAGTCTAACGGCTCAAAAGAGCTAAAGCCGAAAATGGCTACGGCCGAAAATGGTCGAGGGGCTTAGCTTCGAAAAATCGAGCAAGTCTAACGGCTCAAAAGAGCTAAAGCCGAAAATGGCTACGGCCGAAAATGGCCGAGGGCTTAGCTTCGAAAAAATCGAGCAAGTCTAATATTCGAAAGAGCGAGCCAAAAATTTAACTTGCGAAATAATCACCAAAGCTCGAGCAAGTCCCTATGACACATGGTCATGTTAAGATTTCTAAGTCGAGATGCTTGAGCTCAATGAGCGAAAGATCGCCTACTTCGATCTCAAGCATCATCGACCTAAGAAACCACAACAATCAATCTGGAAATTGTGGAAATACTAAAAAGGCCGGAACTTCGAATGTGTAATGTTAAAATTTCAAAGCCAGTCATGCTTGGGTTCAATAAGCAAGTATATGTGCCACCTTGAGCTCAAACATCACTGAGCTTCGAAATTCCAACAATAATTCTGGATCACAAGTTCGTCCAATCTATGCAAAGCATTATCTAAAGAATCTGAAGCAAATCATTTAGTTTTTGAGCACTTTCATCCTCACCACTACAAAACAAGCAGGAGAGAATGAAAGGACACAAAAAACCAAAAAATCAGTTCATTCAAACCTAAAAAGGAAAGCTGAATCTACCATGACACTACTACAAAATCAGCATTCGAAAAGCTAACCGTTTGGTTTCTGACTCTTTCTATCCTCCCCACTACAAAACAAGCAGGGAGGATCACAAAAAGTCAGAAACCAAAAGATCACTTCAGCTAAAGATGAAGAGAAAAGATCACGTTTTTCTGCAGTAGAGCTTCGGGTTTCTTGGAGGTGGTCTTCTTTCAAGAAAAATGGTGAGAAAGAAGGCCCCCGCCAAGAAACCAGAAGAACAACCGCAATTTCACTACAGAAACCCTACAACCATAAGACAAATGAGACATGCAAAATGAAGGGAACCATGTACGCTATTTATAGGACTACAATGTCCATACAGCAGTAACAGAGGCAATCAACGCATTTAAGACGAAAGATATGGCACCCCTGACAAGCCAACTTTTTACATTCAGACATCATAAATCCTGACAAAAGGTCAGAACTTTAAATTCAATACAAAAAGATACACAAGTACAGTGGATCAAAGTACAGATAACTTTACATCAATCAAGACCCATTAATTCTGTCAATGCGTCAGACTTCATTCAAATAGAAGCAATAGTATTCAATTCAAAATATACGATAGTACCATGGAATAAATTTCTGAGTTCCATGCCAATCAACAATTAACTTCAGACTTCGTCAAAGGCACATCACCTTTTTAGCACAAGGAATGCATTTATCAACGCTTCGGGAGTCTATATAAGCTAGGCAACCAGAGGCGATCACTAAAATTGTGGGGTATCCATTTAGAACAATGACTAGTCACTCTCCGGGAAAAAAGGCAATCCACTTTCGCTAAACCTAGGAACGAGAGGTCAGAGGAAAAAGCGCCCGGAACTTCAATTCCAAATTCGGTCATAAATCGAAACCTGAGCCTCCAGATAACTCCAACTTGTCCGTAAATTATTTAAGCAAGTCCGTATCGGAGTATCTTTATCCTTTCGGTGCAATTTCGAGAGCTTTTTTCATCTTATTTATAGCGTTAGCTCTCTTCATTATTTGCGCCACCAAGAGCAACGTATTTCGATTATAGGGCCCTTAACTTTCCTATTTGGAGTAACGAGCCTAATTGTAGCAAACAGGTTGAATACCGTTGCAATGTTAGCGGAAGTGCTAACGAAAAAGCGTAACAATGACTTTCGAAATTAATAAAGTCATCATCACTTCATCATTCGACGGTTTGGTGTAGTAAAAAATAGAAAAATAAAAACATGGATCGTCACTCCGTACAACCCTCGGCTATAAAAATGGGGGGCGGCGTTGTCAACAAATTTAAAGCCGAGGGATTTTTCCTTACAAATTTAACCGAAAGATGGCAAGCTTGCTCGCCCCTAACTCAAAGATGGGGGCGGCGTTTTTCAGATCTATGAGTAAAGGGGCTCGATCGAAAGGACGGTATTAAGGCAACACTTTCGAATGCGTTTATTGATATCAGCTCATTTCTATTTACAACACACAAAATTGCAATTTACAATCATCATTTACAGTCAAAAGGGCTCATCCTTAGGCACTTTCAAGGACCCCTCATCGATAGTAGGGGTCACAGGAATAAAGCTATAACGAGCGCGTTCTATGGGAACATCTTCATAAGGCTCATCTTTCGGAAATTTGGGATGACTTCCAGAAAACTTGGTTCCGGAAGGTCCTTCACCAGAGCTAGTGTCGCGACGACTCCAAAAACTCGCAATTTGTTCGGCAGTCCGAAGACTTCTCCTCAAGCGTGAACGCAGGAAAACACCTAAAGATCGCTGAGGATGTCGCTGGCGATAGCGATTCCATGATTCACCGGAGACATGAAAGTCACCTTTCGCAATAGCAAGAGGGAAAATCTCAACCGCATCGGTTAAGTCAGCCTCATCAACCTGTCAAAACACGCAAGAAAAAAGCGAAAAATACTTAAAATACAACAAAAGCATTTCAAGAGTTTTACAGCATCCGCGAAACATCGTGCCTTCACAATTCACATTGTTTTTTCGAAAGCACGGGTCCTAATTCTCAACTACCGGTGGGTCGTTCTGGGCGGAAGTGTCCACGCCGGCGGAAGCATTGTTCGTGGTGTCCGCAGCCTCTTCGGTAGCCGGGCCGCAGAAGGTTGTGCTTCGCCAGATGCTCCAGCAGCCTGGGCTTCCGCGTGCATCAGGTTGACGAGCATTCCTGGCATCGATGAACTCCTGAACTTTCGCTCTGATGGCTTTCTTTTCATCCGAAGTCTACAAAAAAGGAGTGAAGAGGTCAATAGTGTAAGAAAGAACAAAGTATAACCTAAAGTCGAAAGTAACAAGACTCCACCTGGCCACGCGAAACGGCAGCGCGAATAAGCGCAAGGTCACGGCGGCCTTTCACCCAAAACTCGTCGTAAAAACGATGAGCGTCAGCTTTCGAGTCAGTACGGCGCTTGTAGTATTCATTGGGCGCCTTAATAACCATTTCGGATGCATGAGAGCATCCGTGGTCCCGAAGAGCTTGAGCAAAAGCATTGATAGCTTCAAGGGCAGCAAAATCACGTCCTGTGTTTTGCAAGTCATCATAGCTCGAAAGCTCATCGGCCAGCCAGGTCAGGTATTCCATAAACGGCATGCTCTGAGGCAGCTCAACTTCCGAACCAACCCCCTCAACAAGATTCTTATAAGCAAAAAAGACTTTCTGTCCTTCGGCATCAAGGCCCTTTAGAAAATCTTCCTCGCGCTGACGCAGCTCATCAACAGTCTTGTTAAGCCGAGTTACTTGCGCCGCAAGCGAAACCTTTTCAGCACCTAGAGCTTCGATTTCTTTTTCTCCTCTTCCAAATTCTTCTTCAACTTCTCATGACTCCCTCCAAAGCATTTATCCGCTCATCTTTCTCAGTTATTGTCTTCCGAAGAGAAGAAATCTTAGCTTCATCTTTCTTGTAAAGAGAGCGGCTCAATATCACCGCCTTCACAAGGAGAGAAAAATAAAACGAAAGTTGAGAGATACAATAATCAGTACAGAGTAAATAAACACGTTGTCGAAAGCTGAGCGTGTCAAAAGCTCAATAATAACTCACCTGGATAAGGTGAGAAGTTGCGGCATCATGAAGGCCATCTCGGTTGAACCGAAGCAGAGCATTTTCAACTTGCGGCATTTCGAAGGACTTGGCCGCTTCGTCAGTGGCCTGCAGCGCCGCGGCATTCGGAAAAATGCCCATCTGCTCATGGTTCACTTTCGCCATCAGGCGAGTGTCTGCGGGAAACCCAAGAGAGTTTGAGATCTTATAAGCTCTCTCTCGACCGGGGTCACGTTCTTCGAAAGAACTGGTCCCGGAATAAACGACCATCTCGCCATAATCATCGGAACATGACTCCGGGTCCAATTCGCCATGACCGAATAGGTGACCCCGGAAGATGTTCTCAACCAAAGACTCTTTGAAGAATCGAGACTTACCAACTTTCGGCGATTGGCGCCGACTGGTTAATTTCGAAACTTCTTTCGAAGCTTCCTTAGAAGCTTCAGCAGTCTCGGCAAGCTTTAGTGCAGCAATCTTCTGCCTCTTCGAATCCCTGTCCGATGTAGCAGCTGGGCGCTTTTCGCCAAGATTAGAACCAAGGTTCAAGAACGACGAAGTGTCGTCATCATCAAGCATCCGAGGATCCGAAATCTTGGCACGTCCACCCATGGTTTCCTCTTCCTCTCCTTCTTCTTCAGCCTGAGGACATCAGAACCAAACGAAACTTCAGCATCAAAACATAAAATACAGAAAACAAAGCTTGAATTCACAAAGCTATCGAAACAAACAAACCCAACCATGTCATAAAGAGACATCCCCCAAGTTTGAGTTTTTCGATAGTCACACCCGAGCCGGGTCTCACAAAAACTTTCGCAATTTCCCTTCCAAATTTAACATCGCGGGTTCGAACGACGAACCTCCCTAGAGTTCAACTTTCGCTTTTCGCTCGAGGACTTGGGTCCTCGTCGAACGCCCACCACGTCCCCGGTCGACCGTGGACGCCCCCTTCGTCCACGCTTGTTTGGAGCACCTTCCGCTTCCTTAACAGATTGCGGATCGATTCGATTTGAATACGGAGCACCGATCAAATCGAACATTTGATTCAACCGCGCGCCAGCCAATCCGAGTTGGACGCATAACTTATGTTCTTTTTCGCCATAAGGACCAAAAATCTCGGAAACACAGCTTTCGATATGCTCCGCATATTCTAGTTTGTCATCTTCCGACAGATGATCGAAACTCGTATCAGGAGCAGCGCACCCTGAAGGAGTTGCGACAAAATGCTTAAAAGCAACTCCAGGGTCAAGAGGCAACCGATCCAGCACCATCCACTCTTCCGCTAAGTCACGGCTAGTCTGTTTGGAAGCAGTTCGCCAGAAGAACTTGCTAGCCTCTTCCTCATCCTGGCTTGGAACAAAATCAGCTTTCGCTCCTTCAACCATAGGCGAAAGCTGAGACACTAAGGGATGAGCTTTTTCCAAACCTTCAGCTTTCGCAAAATTAACATCTTCTTGTTCACAGACGTGAATATAGAACCAATAATCTTTCCAGCTTGGCCATTTGCCCTTATAAAACGGAACCAGGGTTCGAATGCGTTCATGAAGGCGAGCAGCAAAGTTGTAACCACCATACTCGAAAGTATACCGAATTTGCTTTTTCTTATCGGACCTGGTGTCCAATCTCCCATAGCCACTGTAATTCCGCACAAAGGATTCGGAATTAAGTGGGCAACCAATAAACTTCAGCCCCATAGCAAAAATACTAAGACGACTGACACCATTAGGAGTAAGATGGTGAAGTTGCAGCCCAAATTTCCCAAGAACTTCCGCAACAAAGGGTTCACACGGGATGGTCAGTCCAGCTCGAAAATAATCACGAAAGACGATAGCCTCATTTTCCTTGGGCTGAGGGATAGTTTCGTCTTCCGGAGCTCTGCATCTATCGCGAACTGCCTGAGTCATATATCCTTTCGACACATAACTATCCAACTCATCCTCATCAACTTTTGACACTTTCAATTCATAAACCGAAACACGAGGGAAATCTTTCGGCTTAAGGTTGGCCTGGGAGGTCGCAGTAACTTCCGCATTTATGTCCTCTGACTCATTATCACTCCCAGCGGCAGAATCATTCGCTGGAGCTTCACCAAGATCAGGTTCAGATTGGTCATCCGGATGATGGGAGAGATCAACTTCATCCGCAGAAAGAAAAGCAGGAATTTTGAAAGTGTCATCAATTTCAACATCTTTCGATGTGTCAAAAGCACGCAGAGGAACAGCAGCAATTGGGGGAGCAGGTTGCTCTTCACTTTCTGAGCTGTCTTCCGAACTAGAGCTAGTAGGGACTTGTTTGGTATCCTCGTCGTTAGCGTAAGACGAATGCTCGAGGAATTAGAACGAGAGGAATTCGCGGAAGAAGATTCACTCGCCATCTAAAAATGCGAAAGACCGAAATAAAAAACACGTGAAAGTAGAAATAAAGGCGGAAGGCGAAAGCTAGAAGACAAAACTTACCGGAAGCAAGTCAGAAGCGTCAAGGGCTCCTGCGGCGAAAGCACAAGCCGAAAGCTCCAAGCACAGCCTCTAAGCGAAAGCGCTCAGCGAAAGGAACAAGCGAAAGAAAGCGGCTGCGAGCGCGTAGGCAGCAGGTTGCAAATGGGTGAGATTCTCCGGGGGGGCCGCGGCTTATATAGGCGCGGTCGGAATCGCGGTCGCCTCGATTGGCGGCGACGCGTCCGCTCCCACCGGGCACGAATCCCGAGAAGATAATAAAGATTAAAAATAAAATCAAGAAAATGAAAAATTCCAGCATTAATGGAGAAAACGGCGGGAAATTCAAATTTTGGTCGAAAATTCAAAAATAAAATTTCGAAAGTTGAGAAATCAAAGATCACCGAATTTTCAAACAAATTGCGGGGGCGGCGTTGGCGAAAGATTGGTTAGCACATCTTGGCCAAACAAGTTGAGCCAGGATAGCGCTAAGGGGCTACTGTTGGGGGTAGGTCGGAAGTGGCCCACCCCGTTTCGCCAGTTCGCCACCGAAAGATGAGAGGCAAAGGCTTTCGCCTTAGACAGTCCCAAAAGTAACGACTATCGGTTGTCTTGGGCGAAAGTTGAGAGGCCAAGACTTTCGTCTGGCAGCGCTCCCAGTGGCAACGATCGGATGTCATGGGCGAAAGTTGAGGGGCAAACACTTTCGCCTGAGAGAGGTTCCTAAGTTCCGGTAGTAGAAAGCCTTAGGCGAAAGTTGAGAGGCATAGACTTTCGCCTAAGGCGATGTTCCCGTAATCCAGGCAGTCGAAAGGTCTAGGCGAAAGCCGAGAGGAAAAGCCTTTCGCCATTTCAGGAAGTCGGAAGCCAAGGGGATTTGGCTTTCGACTCGAGTCACGCTTGAGCCATGAGCAGAATACGTCGCGGCTTTCGCACTTGAGTCGGAAGGCGAGGCGGGTGGGGTGTGGACCTCCAATTGGACCCTTTTGCCTTGTGCGAGATGTTTGGTTTGTTGCGGGAAGATGATGGGCCGAGCTTCGTGGGCCGAGTTGGGCTGACTCGAGATGGACCAAGCGTTGGATGCGGCCTCGAAGGTCGGTTTGAAGGAAGAAAAGACAGGTTCGCCCTTCACATGATAGAAGATAGGAGATTAGACTCGGGGGCATTTTGGTCCCGTAAAAGTCCACGGACTACTATAAATAGACCCCCGGGGGCATTTTGTAAACGGACCGATCTTGGAATGGAATAAAGCCGTTGTTTCATTTCACCGTAAGCATTCGTTGTTTACTTTCGTCTTTTACTTTCGTTCTAGTCTTCGGTCAACACTTGCTGGTGTTCGGTCCTTGGAACGAACACCAACAGTACCCAAGAGACTATCTCACACATTTGCCTTGTCAAAGGTCCACCAGTCCCTTATGCTTGGTCTTTTGCCACAAGGTCACGTAGGCACTTGCCAGTCCCTTATGCACTCAGTTTTTTGTTATTTTGATGACCATGAAAAGAGTCTTTCTATACTATTGCCACAAGGTCACGTAGGTGCTTAACCAGTCAAGTAAACAAAGCATGAGCCATAGGCATTTAGCATACACAAGATAGAACAAGGGATCTCACAAACCTACGCATGCTAGGTACCAAGCTTAATGGTGAATATTTTCAAGTTTTATCATGTATTAATCAAGTTCACATAGAGAAAAGCAGGCTTAGCTCATAACATGTCACAAAGTGATCAGAAGGAGCCTAAGCTACAAGCACCATCATGTATAAACAAGGCATACTAGCAGGAGCATAAATGTAATCGAGACTGCTATATCCATGAAGCTCACAATGAGAACTATGATACATGATGAAATGCAATATGATACAAAAGAGCAAAAACAAAAGGAAAAAGCAAAAGAGAAAGCCAAAGAAAACTCGTACATCAAGATACAAGGCTTCCCACATCTAAAATGGGAAGCAAACATCCAACTCTACTCGCAAGAGGGCAAACTTGTCGGCAACAAAAGCAGAAAGAGCAAATTGCAAAAACTCATAAGGTCTGTTGTGTGTTACCGATCAAGATCTCAGGGGATGGCGCTACTGAATGTGCTGAGGTGCTTTCTTTGATGAAGTCGCCTCCCCCTCAAGCGCAGCTGAAATTCCCTCAGGTGCAGCTGGTGCAAGCCGGGGAAACCGGTCATTCGACCCACATGAAGTCGAGGAAGAAGCACTTGGGCCGTCGACAGAAGTAGTCATCGCAGGGTCAATTGGGGCAGTCAGTGGAGTCGACTCGGGATCACCCCAATCGGCATAGTGCTGCTCCTCCTCCACAAAAATGCTCTCGCCAATCTCCTGATCACCTGCACTTTCAAAGACAGGAGCCAAACAAGGTGTGGTTTCATCGAAGGTGACTTCACAAGTCTCCATGACACGGTTAGTTTCAAGGTTAAAATGTTCTATAAGTATGTGAATAAGTTGCATAACCGAGAAACATGCCGTCTGAAGATCTAGATTAGAACTTGTCTAAGTTACCTTTCTTCAGAATGAAGCACCTGCAACCAACCACCCGAAAAATGGCTCACCTTGGGCAATTGTCCAAATTGCAGCTCATAGAACGTCTTCTTCAAGAAAGCTCGAATAAAAAGCGATTGGAAACAAGACACACTGTGTTGATTGCTTCGACCCAAACCCCCTAGGACTCCTATGCTCATCAAGCATCGTCCTGGCCATCTCAACAAGGGTTCGATTCTTGCATTCAACAACTCCATTTTGCTAAGAAACAAACGGCTGGGACAAAAAGAGAAGATTCAAACTAGGCAACAAGACGGCACAAAAGAATCAACTCCCCCTCAAAAGAAGCCGAACTCCCCCTCGACCAAAGGCAGCTAGCAAAGAAGAGCTAGGGAACTGAAGAGGCACAAAAACAAAAGAAGAACTCCAACACCAAGAGAAGGAAAACTCAAAGGAGCCAAAAGCAACCTAAAGACACGGCAAGTCGAAAAGGAGCCAAAGTCTCGACACATGCTACAATGCACAAAGATGATATCAATTTGGAAATAAAAGCATGCATCATGATACTACTAGGGCTAGCAAACCATGTCAGAGAGATACATGTAACTATACAAGAACTAGCAATTAGAAAGGATACCTAATGAATATCATACCAACTACACAAATTAAGCACATGATAAAGCATGGTAAAAAGTTCATGAGGATCACACACTGACATGAAAAAGTGGCTAATCCACCAAGATATACACAAAGCTAGCAAGAGATATGATACACAAGACAAAACATGCTAGACTAGATATAAAAGCATGATACAAGTATAATACATGCTAGAAATATACAAGTGAGCAAATGACCAACAAACTCATACCACAAGTAAGGAAGCATGAATGTATAAGATATGAGAGTATATGATAGCTCACGAAGTGTATGTAGGTACCATAATGTAGCACATGCCTCTTGGAGGCCATCAATGTGGGTGTAGAGAACCATCAATAATTGATCACACCAAAAGATCAAGTCCCATCATGCACATGCTCTCCACCCCACATCCTGCATCAATAATAAGACATGGGATGTGCAAATGATCCAACACTGGGGTTAGCAAAATGAGAAGGGAACCAGTGTTGAGTCATCTGCCCACGAGAAGTGTTATCAAAAGTACCATACATGCCATGTCTCATTTGAGTAGAGCGATCACCACGATGAGGAAAACGTGGTCCGCTCGAGCTGTAAGACTGATAGCCATGGTCACGAGGTCCAAGGTCATAAGCAAGACCTGAACCACATCGGGCATGACCACCATGTGGTCTCACACCCTGAGGCCTAGGATCTTGAGGAGCTGCACCTCTAGGCCTAGCACTGTACCTCGGAAAAGGTGGAGCAAACACACCATGAGCAGAGTTATTGAAAAGCTCATACTCATGCCTTTCATCTCTCTTCCTCCTGAAATAGAACTCAAACAAGTGACCATCCCTATGGCAGTAATCACAATGGTACACCTCTCTCTTGGGTGGTGACTTGCTCACTCTCTGATGGGTATGGTTCACTTTCGGAGGTGTCGATGATTTATCACCGATAGCCTGCCACGGGGGTACCCGGGACAGTTGTTCGGCCCGCGACGAATCAGAGCTCGGTGGTTTTGGCAACGAGACAAATGGGACGAACGGTTTTTATACTGGTTCGGGCCCTTGACTCGAGGTCAAGTAATAGCCTTTACGTCCAGTCGGCGTTAGCCTTGTTGCGTTGTATTGATGAGTATCGTGTAGATTGTGTTTACAAGGGGTACCCTCAGCCACCCTTTATAGTCCAGGGTTGGCTGCAGGTTCTTTGATTCCTAGTCGGATTCTAGGAACGAGTCCTAAACTGGAAGTTTCGTACTCTTTCCTAATACAATCCGGCTAGTCTTATGGTAGTGGAGTCTTCGAGTTCTTCTCGGTGGACCGTTGTTTGGGCCCACCGTCTTGCATGTCTCCTTCGTAGGGAACCCCTATGTTCCCCTATCGACAAGCCCTCGAGCATCTCATGATTGAGCTTCGGAAGCCTAGTTCTTCTGACGTGAAGTCTTGGGATGGTCTTCGTGTTCTTTCTGGTGAGCGCAATTTTGAAGAAATTGCACTCACTGAGTGTAGCCCCCGAGCTTCTTGTTTATTGGGACAATAAGCTGGAAGGTCTGGTAGTCTTCTTTTCTCCTCTGGGTTCCTTTCTGAAGTGAGCACAATTTTGAAGAAATTGCACTCATTGAGTGTAGCCCCCGAGCCTCTTGTTTGTTGGCACAACAAGCCAGAGGGTCTTTTTGCGAAAAATTTTGAAGTAGCTTCTTGTGGTGTGTACCTTACAGCCCCCGAGCCTTTCCGGGTTCTTTTTGCTAAAAAAGAATGCGGGAAGGGTCTAGCTTGGTACTCTTTGTATTGGTTTTCCCTTGCCGTACGTGTTCTTTGCTTCAAAAGGTGCTCTTGGATATTCTTCTGCCTTTTTCCTTGGATGCCTGACAACTTCGAGTACTGTGTGTATCTCTGAGCTATGATGACTTGCAGCGTCTTTCTTGCTGTTTCTATGGGCATGCTTGTACTTTTGATTATTCATATTTACTGCTACTGTTCACGCGTGCTGTGTCTGGTCATATCGTTCCTTTGTCCTTGTCTTCACGAGGTTGTCCGTCTTCCTCTGTAGACTTGTTCTTTGTACACTGGCCTTTAGCCTATAAGTAGCGCCTTCCTTCTGCTTTTGTTTTTCATCCTTCATCTCTTCCTTCGTTTGTCTCTGCATCTCTCATCCGTAGTCATGGATATTGTAGTATGCGAGCTTGACGAGCCCCCGGGCATCTTCTTTACTTCTTTGTAATCTTCTTTTGTGAGTGGAGTAGTTCTTGAGATAGGGATTAGTGGCAGGCTAATCCTCGGGTCGCTTGATGCTTTCAAGAGTGTAGATGTGAATGGAGTAGGTCTTGAGATGTGGGGAGCTCTGGCTCTAGATGGATCTCTAAGTCCTCTCCTTCATCATCTTATTTTGAATAGCTGATTGGTGGGCTGTTTGGTGCTTCTGTCAATGAGCTACTGTGTGACAACCGCAGGGTTGTTTTTCACTGCGGCTTCTCGATGTGGTTCCACAGATCAGCTCATGTTGATAGATGTCACTGAGTTATTTGGATTGGCTGCCTGTCAATTCGGAGGACCTGGTGCCCCTCACTTGCCTGTTTTAGTAATCTTGGTCTTTGGTTCTCTTCGTTGAATATGTCGACCGGGTTGTATCCTGCTGGGGATTCCTTTTCGGTTCCTTGTCCTTGTAAAAGATGTATCTTGAGCTTTGTATGTTTGTAATTTCTTGAATATTGTAATGGAGAGTGCTCTCTCTGAGTTGTTCTCTTCTGAATGCCAGATGTGTGCTCTGTTCCTTTATTTCTTGTTATATATGCGCCTTCTTTGTGATATCCTCTTTGTTGTCTGTACCGCTAGTTCCTTTCACCGTGATTATTTATTTGTGTCCCGAGTTCTTTTCTTGTAATGGCCCATATCTGAGAGGTGCTTTTTGAATAATTTCGTTGGAGATTATTACCGTTGTGCTGTATATCCGTTACGGTGACATGGTCGTGGGCCTTTTATTTCTCATATATAGGTAGGCCCTTTTCCTCTGCTGCTTCTTCTTCTCGTGCCATCTTGCTGTGTGAAAAAATTCCCCATCTTTCTTTGCTTGAAAACCCTAGCCGCCCGCCTCTTAGTTGCCATGGATCTTTCTTTTTCGGGCCTTTTGCTGTCATGGCTCCAAAAAGGAGGTCGGAATCTGAGGTGGACGAGGAGCAGTCTCTTTCTGTGATAGAGAATCAGGATTTTCTGAAGATGCGTCAATTGCAAAAGTATTGGCCGGCGCCGATGACGACGGCGGTGGATTTGGAGCTTTTGGTGGAGTGTGGGTTGATCCGGGATCGGACGCTTTATTTGTATGAATTGCCGGTGAACACCTTGTTCCATCTCCATCTCCCCGCTCAAACTATTTTGTTTATCGCTTTTGTGGGTCTTTGGTCTCGTTTTCCTCCTTCGAAATTCCCGATGGAATTTCTTCAATATTCTGTTCGGCTTCATCATCTTTCTCCCGGTGGTGTTCTTTACATGCGCTTTTGTTCATCTTTGCGAGGTTCATCTTGGTGTTCCTCCTTCTCTTCTTCTTTTCTGGTATCTTTTCCGCTTGATGGTGACTGAGAAAGCTTCTTCTCCTCTATTTGGTTGTGTGATTATCCGTCCACGTCCGGGTTGCTTCCGAGTTGTTTTCGCTCCATCCTCTTACTCCACAAGGTTGGGCTTCCAAATGGTTTTACGTTCCTAAGCCCCATGGCTACTTTTCTTCTGATCTTTCCATCCTTCCACTTGATACTTCGCTGTTCTGTAAGGAGTTGTCTCCTTTGGAGATTGCCGCCCTTCAGCCTCTGCTGCCTCCCTTGAGTGCTGTTCATCAGGCGGGTTGTTCTGGTCATACTTTGGTGGCTGGTTTTCTCCGTCGGGTTGTTCGGCCTTTGATGCGAGAGAGAGCATTTGGGTTTTGAATATTCCGGCGCTCGATTGTTCCGTGATAAAGCCCGGTCTTTCTCTTCCCGATAATCTGGTAAGAGCTCGAATGGGCTCCTTTATTGCCGATATTCTGCGCTCCTTCCCCGCATTGGGGAGTATCATTCTCGGCAATCCGCCTCCAGCTGTAAGTCAATTTTTTCCTGTTTTGAAAGAATTCTTCCTTCGGATTTTGCTTTGCTTTGTTCTTACTTTTTCCTTCCTTAGGGTTTCGGTCGCTTATTTCGAGTTGAGGCGCCTATTGATGTTATTGCTTGTGATGATGGGAGGGATTCTTCTGCCCTAGAGGTTCCTCCTGTAGTGCCTGCTGTTGTTACTGTTCATGATGGAGAAGGTTCTTCTGCTTCCGGGGTGAAGCGGTATGTTCTACCTCTTGTTCTGTTATATATTGTTCTTGTCCTTATATCTGTGGTTTTCTGAGGTGATTCTCGTTGTTCTTTCAGCCGTAGGCGCTCTGTCCACGATTTTGTTGCTAAGAAGGCTCGCCTTTCGTCATCGGGTTCTTCCTGTATTGCAGGTACTATCCTTATAGGTGAGCTTGTCTTTCCCCTTCTTGTCTGTCTTTCGAGGTTTCTATAACCCTCTTATTCTTGGATTTTTTGTGGCGTCTGAAGGTGGAGCCAACATGTTTCTTATTTTAGATGATGACGAGGCGAGATGATGCTCCACTTGTTCTTCCTAGGTTGGGTTCTTCGGATATCTCCTTTGTTGGGTTCTTTTTCGACTTGTTATTTGATTTTCAAGTGTCGAGTTTGTCCAAGGTTCTGGCGCTTCGCTTTTTTCTTCTCCCTCTCTTGAGATTGATATGGCTTTGATGCCTGTGGCTCCTCCTCCCGTTCCTTCTTTTCTGTCTTTGTTCCTCATAAAAAAGCTGTGGGCTCTTTTAAGACATCTTCCTGGTGAGTATTCCTAATTTTTGGTGTCTCCCCCTTTTTGTGATGTTCTTTCATCATGTCTTTTTTCTCTTTTGTAGTTTGGGTGTATCGAGTTCTTCGATGGTTGTAAGGCACTCATGCCTTCAAGCTCGCTTCTCAACTCTTTTACGGTGGTAGGTTGCTTTTTTTTGTGTTCTAATTGCTTATCCTGGTGTATTTTATGTCTCTGCTACTTGATTTTCAGGTTCTCCGCTGCTGTCGACAACTGCTTCTGCTAGTGAAGTTGTTCCCGTTGATGGTGGTGTGCCTGCTTCTCAATTATTCCCTGTTTCCGAAGTCACCCGTATATTTCAGAAGATGAGAGGTACTTTTGATAATTTTGTCTCTTCTATGGGTGATCTGGTAAATATCTTCCTCTTTCTTTCTTTACTTGATTCTTTCCTTTGCTTTCATTGAGACTTCTTTTCCTTTTGCTAGTTGCTTGCGCAGGATTGTGATCAGGCGATGATGCTTCTTTGTTGGAATTACAAAGAATCCATCATCTTCTTTCTGAAGCACGTTCTGAGAAAGAGCAGGAGAGGACTAATCATTTAGAGATTAAGTCTGCTCTTCAAGCTCAAGTTCTTTGATGAGGCCGGGCTCCGCGAGGTTGAGGGTTGTTGTTGGTCTCCGAGAGAAGAGCTGCAGGTACTTTGTGATTTCTCTCTTTGTTGAATGTTTTATTTTCTCTTCGGCTTTCTTGATACGGATCTGTCTTTCTATAATTCTGCGAGGCTTTGTTCGAGAATGGAAAGAATGGTTTGCATCTTCGAAGCCATGAAAGAGTCTCTTCGTTCTCTAGGAAATGAGAAAGAACGGGTAAGGAGTTTTTTTGAGGCCCGTTATCGAGGCGGAGCGACGATTTGCTCAAGTTCGAAGGTTGAGGCGTGATGCGATCGTAATGTTTTCCGGGCTCTGGAGAGTGCTCAAGTTCTTCAGTCTGCTCTTCAAACGACGACTGCCAGTTATCAATCTCTTCAAGACGTTATGAATTATATCCTTCGATATGTCCGGGAAGATGAGGATGAAAATTTGGATATAAGTGCTTATGCTCATCCTATCCCAGGCCACTTTCTGGATTTTGTCCGTGATGGGTTCCGTAATGTTGTGCGGACCCTTCTTTGTCGTGCTCGGGTTGTTGTCCCTGGTGCAGCTCTTGACCGGATTGCGGATCCCAATCCTTCAGATTCTTTTGTAGCTCAAGTTGATTCTTGTGAAGAAAGTTTGGCTCCTTTGATTGAGAAGGTTGTTTCTTAGATAAACATTAGATGAAACTGAGACTTCTTGTAAGAGTATTTCTTCTTTGTCGCGAGATGTCTATAAAGTTCTTCCTTTGACTTTGCTTGTTTGACCTTTTGTCACGCCTCATATGTTGAAACAATTTCATCTTGTCCGGGTATTGATTTCTTGGCGTATTGTTGATTGAAAGAGTTAGCTCGTATATCCTTTGCGTGATTCCTTTTGTTGAGTTGTTTTCTTCATGAATATGGGTTCCGGGGCCGAGTAGCTCGAACCCGAATCGTCCGGAGAGTGAGTTTGGGGCCGGGTAGCTCGAACCCGAATCGTCCAAACCACTATTTCCCTTTGGCACTAGCAGTATCAACCATTGTCTCAACCGCTAGGCCCTTCGGTTCTAGGGCCAGGTAGCTCGAACCTGAATCGTCTAGACCGGAACCTCTGCTCTGGTCCGGGCTCTCCCCATGCTCCCCAGGCGAGGACGAGTGCGTTTGGGGCCGGGTAGCTTTGAACCCGAATCGTCCAAACCACTATTTCGTTTGGCACGAGCGTATCGACCATTGTCTCCACAGTAAGGCCCTTCGGTTCTAGGGCCGGGTAGCTTCGAACCCGAATCGTCTAGACCGAAATCTCTGCACTGGTCCGGGCTCTCCCCGTGCTCCCCAGGAGAGTTCGTTGGTCTTAATGGTCTCAAGCTTTGTCTCCACCACTAAACCCTTCGTGCACTAGGGCCGGGTAGCTTCGAACCCGAATCGCCTAGGCCAGAATGTGCTCTAGAATCGGTTAGCTACGCCGAGTTCTAGGCTAATTTTGTAGCTCAGTGCTATCGGCACAGGCTCTTCATGCTCTAGGGCCGGGTAGCTCTGAACCCGAATCATCTAGGCCAGCATCACGTACCTAGACTCAAGCGTGGACTAGGCCGGAGAAGTTCTTTTTGTCATCTAGACTCATGTTCTAAGCATTGACTCTAGACTCATGTTCTAGGCCAGAATTGTTCTTCCAGACTCATGTTCTGGGCATTGGCTCTAGACTCATGTTCAACGCCAGAATTGTTTCCTTGTAGAAGAAGTCGATTTGTATCATCTAGACTCATGTTCTAGGCATTGACTCGGACTCATGTTCTAGGCCGAATTGAAGAAATATCACTTTATTTATTGAAGATATCATCTAGACTCATGTTCTAGGTATTGACTCTGGACTCATGTTCCAGGCCAGAATTACATAAGAAGTCACGGAGATTATCATCTAGACTCATGTTCTAGGCATTGGCTCTGGACTCATGTTCCAGGCCAGAATTATGAAGAGATTTCCATTGCGTCTTTTAATTGTAGAATCTCCGGAGTTGACGGAGATGCCAAGTGTTCTTGATTGGAATTTCATCATCTGTCATCAACTCGTAGATTCCCGGACCTAGGGCTCTTTTCACTTTGTATGGGCCTTCCCATGGGCCGAGTAATTTGTGTCTTCCCTCCTTCTTTTGGATGAGTTTTAGAACTGAATCCCCTGGTTTGAGGGTTCGTGGTCGTGTGCTCTTGTCATAGTGTCTTCGCAGCCCTTGTTGATATCTTGCATTTTGGAGAACTGCGCTTTCCCTTACTTCTTCTAGGCAGTCGAGTTCTAAGCGCCTTGTTTCTTCGGCTTCGCCTTCTTCATAATGTTCTATCTTTGGAGAACCCCATAGTAGGTCTACTGGTAATATGGCTTCTGATCCATAAACTAGGAAGAATGGTGAATATCCAGTTGATCGCTTATCCGAGTTCTCGGCCCCCAAACTACTTTGGGTATTTCATCGATCCATTTTGCTCCATAATCGTTTAGATCTTCATATAGTCTTGGTTTCAACCCTTGTAATATTAGCCCGTTGGCTCTTTCAACTTGCCCATTGGCTTGAGGGTGTGCGACTGATGCGAAGTCAATATCAATTCCTCAATCTTTTGCCCATAATGTGAATTCTTTTGCGGTGAAGGGTGAACCCAGGTCTGTAATTATTCTGTTCGGTATGCCAAATCTGTGCATGAGGCTTTGTATGAATTCCACAGCTTTTTCTGCGCTGTATTTTACCAGAGGTTTGTATTCAATCCATTTGGTAAATTTGTCAATTGCCACGAAGATGTATTCATATCCGCCTTTTGTTCTTTTCAGTGGTCCGACTTGATCTAGCCCCCAGCATGAGAAAGGCCATGATGGTGGTATGCAAATCAAGTTGTGAGCTGGTACGTGTTGTTGTCTTGCAAACATTTGACAATTCTTGCAGTGTTTGACAAATTCTTCTGCGTCTTTCAGGGCTGTTGGCCAATAATATCCCGTCCTGAATGCTTTGCCAACTAGTGTTTTTGATGCCGCATGATTCCCACAGCACCCTCCATGTACTTCTTCGAGGATTTGGATTCCTGTTACTCTGGTTACACACTTGAGTAGCACTCCGGAAGATGCAGCTCTTTTGTATAAATGGTCCCCAACCATAACATAATTTTTGCTTCTTCGAATTACTCGGGTTCTTTCGGCTTTGTCTTGTGGCGAGTCTTTTGTTTTCGATATAATCGATGAATTGTTTTCTCCAATCTTCTTGTGGTGGAGAGACTTCGCTTGTGGATTTCGATCAACTTCCATAAGATCAATTGCTAATATTTCTCTTTCAGCTCCGAATTGTTTGCCTTCATCGGGTTGTTTGATAGAAGGTTCTGCTAATTCTTGGACGAATATTTCTGGGGGTACTTTGGCTCTATCTGATCCCATTTTTACTAGAGCGTCCGCCGCCACGTTGGAGTCTCTGAGAACATGATGTATTTCTAACCCTTGGAAGTTTTTCTCTAGCTTTCTTACCTCTGCGCAATATGCTCCCATATTATCTTTGGTGTAGTCCCAATCCTTGTTGACTTGATTTATGACTACAGCTGAGTCGCCATATACCATCAACCTTTTGATTGCTAGAGAACTTGCTACTCGCAGTCCATGTATTACTGCTTCATATTCTGCTTCATTGTTTGTCGCTTGCCATAAGATTTGGAGCACGTATTTGAATAGCTTTCCTTCTGGAGATATTAATAGGATGTCTGCACCGGCTCCTCCAAGCTTGAGTGATCCATCAAAATACATTCTCCAGTGATCTATGATTGCATCGGGTTGTTTTTGGTTGAGTTCTATCCATTCTGCCACGAAATCACTTAGTGCTTGCGACTTGATTGCTGTCTTGGATTGAAATTCCATGTTGAGAGCACCAAGTTCGACTGCCCACTTGGATATTCTTCCAGTTGCATCTCTATTGTGTAGTATGTCGGCCGGTGGAAACTCCGTGACTACGTGATCTTGTGTTCATTAAAGTAGTGCCTCAACTTTCTTGATGTAATTAAAATTATGTATAGTAATTTTTGTACTTGTGGATATCGGCTTTGGATTACGTTAGTACTTCGCTCACGTAGTATACCGGCCTTTGAACTTTATAGGCGTGGCCGGGTTCTTCTCTTTCGACTACTATTGTTGTGTCGACCACGTTCTTTGTTCTTTGAGATGTATAGCAAGCATATCTTCTCTTCTCCTTGGCGGTACTAGTATTGCTTTGGTGATGCTAAGTATTTTTAAGGTCTTGAAAAGCTTGATGCGCCGGGTGTCCATTCGAACTTTCTGTCTTCTTGAGGAGTTTGAAGAAAGGTATTCCCTTTTCACCTAGTCTGGATATGAATCTGTTTAGAGCTGCCATGGAACCTGTTAGTTTCTGAACATCTTTGACTTCTCTTGGTGGCTTCATGTCGATGATTGCTTTTATCTGCTTCGTGCTTGCTTCTATCCCTCGGTTGCTTACTAGGAATCTGAGTAGTTGTCCTGAGGGTACTCCGAATACACACTTGTTTGGGTTGAGCTTCCATTGCCACTTCTTGAGGTTTGTGAATGTCTCCTCGAGATCTTCTATCAGTTTATCAGCTTCTTGAGTTTTGATTACGACGTCGTCTACATATGCTTCTGCGTTTCTTCCAATCTGATCGCCTAGGCAGGTTTAGATTGCTCTTTGATATGTTGCTCCCGCATTCTTTAACCCGAAGGGCATGGAGTTGTAGCAGTATGCCCCAAAAGGTGTCACAAACGAGGTTTTGCTTTGATCTTCTTTTCTGAGCGAGATTTGTTGATATCCTGAGTAACAGTCGAGGAAAGAGAGTAGAGCTGCTCCTGTTGTTGAGTCGATCACTTGGTCAATCCTTGGAGGTCCATATGGATCCTTTGAACAATGCCTGTTGAGGTCGGTGTAGTCAATGCACATACGCCATTTTGTCGAGTTCTTTTTTCTACCAGTACTGCGTTTGCTAGCCAGTCGGGGTTGATTATTTCCCTGATGAATCCTGCGGCCATAAGCTTCGTGAGTTCTTTCTTGATTGCTGCCTTTCTGTCTGTGCAAATCTTCTTAGCTTCTGTTTGACGGGTTTTGAACCATTGTCGACGTTAATTATGTGCTCGGCCAAATCTCTCGGGACTCTGGCATGTCGTTTGGCTTCCGGGCAAAGATATCTTTGTTGACCCTAAGAAATTTGGTGAGCGCGAGTTCCTATTTGGGGTTGAGTTACGCACTTATGGTCGCCGTCTTTCTCGGATCGCCTTTGTTTGAAGGTCAATCTTCTTCGTCTTGACTTGTTGGAGTAGTGAAGCTCTTGCTTTGATTCCGATTGGTATCTCTATCTCCTGCGAGTTTATTGCCGCTGCTAATGTTGCTATTTGTCGCCCGTCCTTAAGATCTTGTATTCTTTCTAGTATTTGAATAGCTTGGACATCACATTCGTAGGCCTTCTTAAGGTCACCTTGTAGTGATAGTATTCCTCTTGTCGTAGGCATATTTTGTAGCGGTATGGGTAATGGGGTACGGCCATGAACTTGGTTATTGCTGGTCGCCCCAAAATGGCGTGGTTTCGAAATCTGCTACTTCGAATTTGATGAACTCGGTTCTGTATTTCTCCTTTGTTCCGAAGGTGACTGGCAGGGTAATCTGTCCCAAGGGCATTGCTGGTCTTCCAGGTACTATTCCATAGAAAGGCGTGCTCGTTGGGGTTATCATCCCTTCATAGTCTAGCTTCATTTTCTTCAATGTTTCAGAGAAGATGAAGTTGAGTCCTGCTCCTCCATCGATCAGTACTTTTGGGACGACGATGCCGGCTACTGGTGGTGCCATTACCAGTGGGTAACAACCCGCATTAGTGGCACTTGTCCATTGATCTTCGCGTGTGAAGTTTATTGGATATTCGACCAATCCAGGTATCTCGGGAGTTCTTGGTTCTACTTGCCATGATTGCCCGTGTGCTAGCTTTTGCTGTTGTTTATTTCTCGCTCCCGGAATGCCTGAAAATATTACCTGAATCTGCTGTTTTGCCTCTTAAAAGTTTCCTTTCGGCTTCTTTTCTTCTTTCTTGAGATCTTCTCTTCTTTTGCTTGAGTTGCCGTGATGTCTGTCTCTTTTGTAGTAATTCATGAAGTCGTAGCAATCCTTTAGCTCGTGGTTCATCCTGGGGTGGAGGTGGCACTTCTCGTTTTCAAATTCTTCAAATCTCCTTCTTTCACCCTTCTTTGCTTCATCTTTGTTCTTGTTTTACCTCTTTTTGTTTTCGGTGGTTGCTATTAGGTAGTCGTGGCGTGGTCTTGTCTTGGCACGTATTCTTGTCTTCCTCTTCTATCATAGTTGTCTGCGGTTGTCTCTGTTCTCTGGAAACCTTCTGCGGGTTCTTTCTTCAGACGAGATGAGTTTTTCAACTGTTCTTTTGAATTCTTCCTTTGTTATTGGGTCTTCACCGCAGAAATCTTTGAACTGCCATCTGGCTGCTATTCCATTCATAAAGGCTTCAATTACTTCATGATCTGTGATGTCGTGAACTTGTGCTCTTATTTTGCCAAATCTCCTGTAGTACTCTCGGAATGATTCCCCCGGGTTCTGCTTTGTTGATTTTAGTTCTGCTGGGGTAATTGGATGCGTGATGATCCCTGCAAAGTGGTCGCAGAAGGCTGCTTGAAGGTCTCCCCAATGTCTGATTGATCTAGCTTTGAGTTTGTCGAACCATTGGAGTGGCATTGCTTCTAGCGCCATTGGGAAGAAAACGGCCTTGAGGTCTTCATCTCCTCCTGCTAGTTCTGTGGATTGAGAGTATACTCTTAACCATTGCTTGGGTTCTTCTTTTCCATTGTACTTGGAGTGGTTAGTCGGTTTGAATTTCTGCGGCAGTCGTAGGGTCTGTAGTCTGCCTGCGAAACATGGGAACCTATCATAGCTTTCCTTCCTCCTGTAGTCCGGGGTAGGCGATCTTCTATATCTATATTCTGATTCGCCTTGTTCTTCATGATAATTCATCCTTCTTAAGGTTTGACAGGGACGAGTTCTTTCGATTCTTCTTTCTGCGCACTTGTTTGCTTCTGGTCTTGCTAGGCTACTGCTTTCTGCCGGCGGTATTTTGCTCTGGACCGGTTTCTTGGGCGGTTCTTCTTGATGGTTCTTGTTCCCAATCTGATGGTTTGCATCCTCGGGTTCTTTCTCCAGGTCTTCTGGTTCTTTTGCATTTTTCTTCTCTTGAGCCTTCTTAAGCGATTCGAGTTGTATAGTCAATTCCCTGATTTGCTCTTGCTTGCTCTTCTCAGCTTCTTCTGCCTCCGCTTTCTTCTTGTTGTATTCTACAAGTTCTATTTTGTATTGGTCCCATATCTGCTTCTTCTTCTTTGCCTTAGTTCTGCGGCTTGCTTTGCGCTTATTTCGGTTTAGCCTCGCTTGCTTCTGCTCTTCGTTTTCATCTTCATCAGTCTTCTCATCATCTGTTATCTTGGCTTCTTCCTCGTCCGAAGAGTGGACGTCCGGGATCTTTGGAAGTGCTAGGATTTCGTTAACTTCTGCCATGCATATTGTTCTTTTCCTCTGCCTCCTTCGCGGTGTGGGTTCTTCTTCATCTGAACTAGTGATCTTGCTTGATGAGAAGTTGAGTTCCCTTCCCTCTTGATAAGGTAGTTCTTCATATCGTCTGTTGAGGCGTGTTGTTTTAGTTGAGAGTCTTTCCGACCAAGGCATCACACCATTCTCTTTAGTCAGGTTCCCTTGGTTCTCTTCGATTACAAAGTTCTTCATGAAGGACCTTGTCAGGTTGTAGTAGTTGTGGATCGCTTCAGTCGATCCTGCATGGTTGTCCTGACGCTCACACCCATGAAGCCGACATGGGCTCGGTTTCGAGATGAATTTTCGTACGATAAAAGAGGAGTTGCGGAGTCCGTATGGAAACGCTTCTGGAATCTTGATCAAGGCCTTGGAGTTGGATTCGGTCTTGTACTTCTTTTTTGAGTCGGTTTTGTAGTCGTCGTCGTCTGATTCCCGAGTTGGATCAGAAATCGACAGTGTCACCAATCTTTCGGCGAGTTGAGATTCTTCGTGTGAGTTGATCATGATGTCGTCGAATCCCGGTCTAGCGATCAGACGGCTCTGGAGCTGGCCTTCATCGTCCGCTTCGCAAATCCAAGATCCGAAGATGAAGGCTATTCCCTTGGAGAAACTCATCTTGAAGGTGTGGCCCGCCGAGCTCGCGAGAAAAAATTCGCCGAGAGCCCCTACCTGGCGTGCCAGCTGTCGATGATTTATCACCGATAGCCTGCCACGGGGGTACCCAGGACAGTTGTTCGGCCTGCGACGAATCGGAGCTCGGTGGTTTTGGCAATGAGACAAACGGGACGAATGATTTTTATACTGGTTCGGGCCCTTGACTCGAGGTCAAGTAATAGCCTTTACGTCCAGTCGGCGTTAGCCTTGTTACGTTGTATTGATGAGTATCGTGTAGATTGTGTTTACAAGGGGTACCCTCAGCCACCCTTTATAGTCCAGGGTTGGCTGCGGGTTCTTTGATTCCTAGTCGGATTCTAGGAACGAGTCCTAAACTGGAAGTTTCGTACTCTTTCCTAATACAGTCCCGCTAGTCTTATGGTAGTGGAGTCTTCGAGTTCTTCTCGGTGGACCGTTGTTTGGGCCCACCATCTTGCATGTCTCCTTCGTAGGGAACCCCTGTGTTCCCCTATCGACAGGAGGTGACTTACTCTTTGGAGGGGGGTCAACAGAGATGTCTGGCAGAGTGTCAAGTGGGTTCCTTAGGTGGTTTGGCTTTGGAATCCACACTTGATTTTGAGGTGGAGCTTTGGGTGGTTCCTCAAACACACCATCTCTCACAGTAGGCTCTTTAGGCTGTGGTGGAGGGATCTTAACAAGCTTGGGAGTAGAGTAAGGCTTGGTGGGTTTCTCAGATGCACTCAAACCACTGTGTTCACCAACCTTACCAAAAATATTTTCACCCTTCCCACCTGAAGCAAAGCCTAATCTTGTTGTGTTAGTTGCCCTCTTGAACTGACTCAACATCATGCCTAATTGCGGCTCACTGCAAGATAGCCAACTAAGCATTGACCGAAGACTTGTGATTTCTTCTTCGGCCCTTTTCTTGTCATGCCTACAAGAGTTCAGTTCTAGCTCCAAAGCCTCGCAACAAGCACATCTAGAAACAGGACTAGACTTCTCAAGTAAAGAAATCCTAGTCATCTTTTCGCCTAGCTCAGACTTCAACTCATCACAAGACTTGCAAGGACCCAAAGTGATAGGCTTAGCCCTAACCTCATCAAACTCATCAACTAAAGCAACATACTTGGATTGCAAATCAGCATGGTTGGACATATGAACAGCGCAAGCATCACACTCAAACTCATCCGAGACAGTCCCAGACCCCTTAACAAACTCAAGCTCGTTGACAGCAAGCTCCCACTTAGACTTATACTCTTTTCTCTCACGAGCAGCAAGTTTAAGCAAATTATCTTATCGAAGCAAGATATCATCCATGGTCTTAAGCCGAGCAGTAAGAGATTCGAGAGTTGGTTCTATCTCAGGCTCGGGGTCATCGTTCTTCTCATTGCCTGTGGTAGTCCCATCGTGTGCCATGGTGCAGAAGCCTCCATGCTTGGAGTTGGCAACGAAGCACAACCCGTTGAACTTGTCCTTGACCTTCTTCTCATCTTCGCTTGGACGTGAATCGTGGTCGGAGTCGGAGTCGACGTCACTCAGGGACGCGAGGAAAGTGCGCTGCTTCGCCTTGAACTTCTCCAAGTACATCTTCTCGAGAGCCTTCTCGTCGAGGTTCTCCTTCGCCTTGTGCTTGGCGTGGCGGTGCTCGTGCTTGTCCCTGCACTTGCCGTAATCGTACTTGTTGTGGGAGTTCTTGTCAGCCTTGGGGCAGTTGGCGACGTAGTGGTCGGGATCTCCACACCCAAAGCAGCCTTGCTTGGTGATACCACGTCGGCGGTTCAGGCGGTTGTTTTGGAACAGCGAGAACCGGCTGATCACCAAGGCTAGCTCGTCGTCCCCAAGACTCTCCATCTGCTCTTCTGTAGTTGAAACCAAAGACGACAAGGCAAGCGAAAGCTGTGAAGGGTTAGCTGAAGAACTTGAACCTCCAGTACCTGAGACCAAAGCCATGGTAGGGGCAGACGGATTCCTAATCCTCGCCTGCGTCTTGTGGTTAATCTCTATGGACTTGAGCTTGCTGAACAGCTCCTCCACAGTAGGAGTGTCGTAGCTGGGCGATTCGATGATCGCCGACACTTTCACTTCCCAAACCCTCCGATCAAGAGCATATAGAAGTTTAAGAGCTCTCTGATGATCGTCATAGGGCATCTGAGGGTTGTTTGCCCTCATCTTGTTCACGATGGTTTGGAAACGAGAAAACAGAGAATCGATCGATTCACCATCGGTTTGAACAAAGTTTTCATACTCTCTCTTGTGTGTCTCATAGAGTCTGGTCTTAACATGGACAGTGCCCTCATGATAGCTCTGCAGCCTAGACCAGATCTCTCAAGCAGTTGAACAATCAGAAACACGCTCAAATTCTTCCATAGAGAGAGCAGAGAACAAAATAGTTCTGGCAGTATTGTTCGCCTTGTGTTGTTCGATCTGCACAGGAGTAACACGGGCAGGAAGGACCACATAGTCCCCGTTCTCGCAGATCTCTCACACTTGCATATCAACCCCTTAGAGATGCGTCGACATGCGTATCTTCCAATAGGGATAGTTCTTGCCATCGAAATGCGGTGGCTTGCCAAGCCCACGGTTCTCCATACTGTCGCCTTCGGGGATCACTGACCGATTAAGGTGGAGTGATCCTTAACCGGCTTTGATACGAATTGAAGGACCGGAATCGGCGACCAGAGGGGGGTGAATGGGAGCCTTAAATTTCTTTCGAAATATTCGGCCGCTGTCCTGAGTTCACCGCCAATCACGTTAACTCTCCAAATCTAAAATACTCACGCCAACCGGTGACGGGAGTACCTAGAAAAATTCTTTGAAACGATAGAAGCACAACGCAAGAAACGAAATGTGAATCGGAGCACGAATTGCAAAGCTGAGCACAAAATAGAAAATCAAGGCCAGTGAAAATTCTCCAGAGTATCACCAGAAAAAAACTGTTTAACAAGAAGAAGGATAACTGTCTTGAAACAAGCAACACTTATTTCAAGTGCAGGGGCACAGAAGCATTGACCGATGATTATCAGAGTTTATCCTGCACAAAATGAGAAGCACACCAGTGCTGCAACTGAATTCTCAAACTGAATAAATTAGCGCTGAGGCAAAACAGTCTGGTTTCTGACCGAAGATGTACAGGAGCCGAATCCCTTTCCAAAAGGACCTGTGAGGCAAAGCCAATAGCTAGATGTAATTCACGTACTAAAAAAACTAAGCCATTGACCAATCAAAATCCAAGAAGCACAAACTGAATTTTAACGAGGCCTAGTACACCAATCAGAGCTATTCTAGAAGCACGAAACTGAATGCAAGAGGCAGCTTTTGACCAATCAAAGGAATCAGGACAAACACAAGCTATACAAGTACAATTGGATGAGCTGCTCTCCAATTCACGCATAGCAAGAAAGACAGGACAATTTTGGACTTGAACCTGCAGCGAAAGATAGCCTCTTGAAACAGCAAACACTGAAACAAACACTGACGAACGAGCTCCTGCACCTGGAACCAGATGGTGGTGACCGGTGATGGATCCAGTAGCCTCGTTCAGAGGGCTGATGCACCACGACCTGCAGCACAGATGAAAGCTGGACTCGATAGAACAAAATCACTGCTCCCAGAATAAAGAAGAACTGACAATAGAGACTGACGAACACACGAATTGTATGGAACAACAGTCAGAACATCATCGATTCAATCAGGCCCCATGGACCAAAGGCAGATGCTACTCAGTGAGCACGCCCAGCACCTGTGTGCCGACGCTGGTAGCACTGCTGCAAACAAGTACTGAAGACCGACGCTCTAAAAACTCAAGAACAGATAAGAACCACAAGCTGTTCAGATCCAAAAATTCAGGGAACTTGCTGGAAACAAAAGCTCATGCTCTCAAACTCGGCATAGTGATCCACGACGATGACAGTAGGGTACTCCTGCGAGATCATTACTCAATTTAGACTATAACTTCATGAATCAAAGAAATTCGAGCAGAGCAAAAAGGGGACAGCAGGAACACAAACAGAGCTTCACGATGAAAACAAAAATCACAGACTCAATTCCAAAAGACCAGAGGTCACGAGGTGGTAAGGGCCACCATTCCCACAAATCACGGGTTCTAAAACTCAGAATACATGAACTCGAGATCAATCGTCTGAGGACCTCTGAAGCTCACCTAGAGAGAGGGATTCTGGAAAATGAAAAGGGCTAGAGAGATGGGGGAATTGGGGCTACCCCATCCTTATTTAACAGGCTATTTTACATCCTAATTTTGCCCCTAGGTATTTTTAGAGCGAACCAGCTAACTCTAGGGGTATTCTAGTCCAACTCTTGGTTTCTTCATCCGACGGCCACCGCGCCTTCTCATCGGTAGCTTCGCATCGACGCGAACTCCCCGATGCCGCCACGTGTCGTCCGTCCGCGTGGGACCTCCCGGGTTTTGAGGCGCAAACCCGCGAAACCCACCGCCGATGGTTTTGAGGCGAAACCACCAAACCATCACCGATGGTTTTGAGGACAAACCACCAAACCCTCCGCGAGTAGCGTAGCCCGTACGCATCCCCCGCCGACGGTTTTGAGGACAAACCACCAAACCCTCCGCGAGTAGCGTAGCCCGTACGCATCCCCCGCCGTGTACACTTGCGCCTGTCAATGTCCCAGTTGTCAGCCACCACGGCTGGCCACCCGGCTTCAAGGTCCCTCAGTCCAAGCCTAGCGTCCGCCCTTCACCACACCCGGTTCGTCAGCACGGCACGCCCTACTTGACCTTCACCGCACCGTCGACCACTGTCTCCCAGCTTGACACCTGCAAACAACACAAACCAAGAGACACCATTGTTTGACACGAAATCGCGTGCCATCGGTTAGTAGAACACAACACACGCACACTCTTTGTGTTGCCATGTTGACAATCACTCAGCACAAAAACTGCTACACAATTGCTATGGAAAAGCCATGTGTTCGCACTCTGGAAAAAAAGAGAAACAACAAATCATCAGAGCTATATATGCAGAAGGCCCTTCACAACGTTATCACATAGAGTTCGGATGGTTTGCATTCTGATCAATTTTCTTCCCTCCCTCAGTCCTTGCAAATTAGAAGGTACTGATTTACTTCAGTTAAAATAGCACACTCTTCTTTTTCAGAATCCATGAGTTAATTCTCTGATGGTTCAAGTAGGATGAAAAATAAGGGGTATAAGCAAAGATTTTTTTGCCTTTTCTAGTCTAGTATAGCATTAGAAACATATTCTTTCTAACATCCAAAGCAACAATAAAGTAGTCTAGATCATGCTGCTAAATAACCACCATATTTCAGTACATGTTAATTGGTGCATCTAGCTACTGGTGTACTTTCGCTTTTCTAGCCCCTAATATTTTTTTCCGATTAACTAAACAGATAAATTCTTCACCTAGTGAATGATGGAGTTGATACTTGGTAGGCCGTGCGAAGGGTGTTTTGTAGTAAATCTGAAAATGCAAATGAGTATGCTTACTTGTCGAAAAACACACAGGACGTTCTCTACTAAATAACCTAAAAGAATGCTAAAACACCCTTAGAGGAACAGAGCAGCATCAGTAAGACGTACATAAAGAGAACTCTGAGTCAACAGCGGGGAGAGCACCATCCAGGTAAAGCTTGATGACAGTGATCAATTGTCGTGGCTGCAATTGTCCATTGGTAGGCGATGTCGATGAACAAAATAAGCAATAATAATATTGTAGTTATCCACTTGCATAGATGTTTCAGGTTCAAACTGAATAATTATCTGACTTTTGTTTTCCTTTTCCCACAACTGTGAACTCAAATTTCATTACCAGAGCAACAAAGTTACAAAACTCGAAAGTTCTAAGTTGTACCAGGTTACCAGCAATAATCATCTCACATAGGCAAAGCATCAAGCACTTGGCGTGCTCTAAATAAACAAGTAAACATACAGAGGTGGGCAATAGGGAACGGACCTCGTAGCGTGGCACGAGCACAAAGTTCCTTGCCTTCCTGTGGGGAGAAGACTACAACAGCAGGGACATGCGCTGGGCCGGGGAAGGGAGGCGGCGCCAGGAACACAGGAGAGGCGAGGGGCGACCACCCCCAGTATCTCGTCGCGGATGTCGTGGTAGAACTGTGCTTCTCCAAGAGGTCCGGTGGTTGGATCAAGCGGATGCAAGTGTGAATCGGTCGCGGCACTGCCACCCTTGTCCACGTCGGGCAACACCCATCGCCGTGAGGGTCGCGCTTGCCATCGAAGATGCGGCAGCGGCGAATGAGGCGGCGACCTCCAGCTCCACGGCTGCAAGGAGAAGCGAGCGACGTCTTTGAGCGCCGAGAACGGGAGGAGGCAGTACCAATGGGCGGCAGACAGGCTGCTGCTCGTGGCTCGAGGTGGAACGAGCACATAATACCGTAGATTGGATGGTGCGGATTTCGTCTTTTAAAATAATCCGTGCTCAAGAGATAGTACTCTGTCCATCATAGTAAAAATTCAAACTATTTGGGTTCAAAAAAAGATTCAAACTATTTATGGTTTGATAAAGCTTATATAAATAATTTTCAATATTTATGATAGTACAGGCTCCCCATTTCCTTTTCGCGCTCCCTTTGACGATTTTCGCCAGTGCAGTGCAATGCAGGCACCACGGCTGGTCAGATGAGATGGGGATGCAAACCTCATGGGAAAGCCTAAGTTCGATTGGCAAGTCCAGATCGGCAATTTTTGGTTGACTAAACTTAATGTATCTTGGTACCAGATATTTACATCGTCTCTCTTATTTTATTTACAGGGATCTGCATGCTGTGGGCAGTGACATTGGTTGTAGAATTTTGCTTAGGCAGAAAAGCCGTAAGCACATTGTTAAAAAAAATTCGAAAGATCAGGGGTAGGCTTTTTTTTTTTTGATTGCCACAACCTTCGAGTACAAGTTGTAATATCTGAACTCACGTCTTAACACACACCACACACACGCACACAACACACCCAAACCCTAGCGCGCAAGCTAGACCTACCACCTATACCTAGGTTCTGAAACACGGCTGAGAGATGAGAGATGTGACAGTTGTAGCGTATCCGTGTGAGGCAACGAAATTATTAGGAACATATTGTTCCTGGTGAGAAACCAAGCGTCGAAGCCGTGCTTCAAACGCTGGCCGGTAGGCAGCACACCGGCAGGCCTAGCCACTGAGCTACGGCTCAGTTCTCTAGGCATATTTTTTTTTAACGAGATAAAGAGTAGGCATATTGTGGCAGGCTGAGATTATTCTAGTGGTGCATCACAGTATGACTCATGCGTCAGAAACTGGACATGTCTAGTGTATGATGCCACATACAATGATTTTTGTATTGCACCATAACCTATGGGACTCACAAGATACAAAAAAACCGGACGATCATCCAACCAATATGGACGGCAATCTCCATGAGACAAAAGGTTTAATTTAGCCGGGAGCCGGCGCAGCAAGCTGAAGTATATCCAGTAGCATTGTCAAAGCAAAGTGTATATCCAACTCTCACTGCCATCTTCCCACCAGCTGCCATTTGGAGGGGAGTGACGCTATTGTGCCAACTCTGAGTACTTAATATATATCACATTTTGACAAGACTGAATTGTGTTGCTTCTAGTCTTCATCTCGATCTGGTCAGTGCAATTTGACCGTTGATTATTAATTCAAGCTAAATCAAGTGGCAAGTGCTACCTTCGAGTATATATCAGGATAAACACGAGTTGCCATATGCTAAAACAAACACAGCCATCCCATCAGTCCCAGCAACAAATTCCGAAGCTCCTGGCAGCAATGGCGCTGCTACTCCGAGAGTCGCTCTTGCTCACCATCGTCTTCCTTGCATGTTCACCTGGCTCTGTGTTCACAAGCAACACCACCGACTATCCTGCGCTCATGTCGTTCAAGTCACACGTGAGCACGGACCCGTCTGGAGCCCTGGTGCAGTGGGGCAACTTGTCTGTTCCCATGTGCCAGTGGCCCGGTGTGGCATGCGGCTTGAAAGGAAAACGACTTGGGCGTGTGGTGGCGTTGAACCTCACCAGGCTCAACCTTGTTGGTACCATCACTGCTACGTTGGGCAACCTAACCTACTTGAGGCTGCTCGACCTTTCATGGAACCACTTCCATGGCATACTTCCACCAGAGCTAAGTAATCTCCATGACCTTGAGACTCTTGAACTCACATACAACTCCATCAAAGGATACATTCCATCATCACTCATGAATTGCAGTCACCTTGTCATCATCTCTCTTTATGGTAATAAGTTACAGGGTGAAATACCAAGCAAGGTTAGCTCGCTGCATAATCTCAAGTACCTCTCCCTTGGCGAAAATAGACTTACAGGAAAAATCCCTTCTAGAATTGGAGGCCTTGTGAGTTTGAAAGAGCTTGTCCTTCTATACAACAACTTGACTGGAGGAATCCCAACAGAGATAGGCAGCATTGCCAGTCTCAACATTTTAGATATAAGTTTTAACCATTTATCTGGAACAATCCCTGCTTCACTTGGGAACCTCTCAGCACTGACCTTTCTCCTTGTTTTAGAAAATGGAATAGAAGGAAGCATTCCACCACTGCAAGGCCTCTCGTCTCTTGCTGTACTTGAGTTGGGGGCAAACAAGCTAGAAGGAATTATCCCTTGTTGGTTAGGAAACCTCTCTTCGCTAGAATATATAGACCTCAGGGAAAATGGTCTAGTGGGTCAAATCCCAGAATCATTAGGAAATCTTAAGCTTCTTTCGGTGTTTTCTGTCGCAGGGAACAAACTGTCAGGTTCGATACCCCAATCCCTTGGAAACCTCCATGCCCTCAGCGAACTTTATCTAGGAAATAATGAGCTAGAAGGATCTTTGCTTCATTCGATGTTCAACCTCTCTACTCTTGAAATATTGGACATATCGAGCAACAACTTGACTGGGATTTTTCTACCAGATACAGGAAGCAAGCTATTTAAACTTAAAATATTTGTTGTATCAAACAATCAATTTCATGGCGTCTTCCCGTCATCCTTATGCAATGCCACCATGCTTCAATATATTGGAATAGACAGCACCTTCCTATCAGGAAGAATTCCACGGTGCTTAGGAGCACACCAAATGATCCTGTCTGCAGTACTGCTTGGAAGAAATGAGTTTGAAGCAACAAATGATGCTGATTGGGGCTTCATGGCTGGTCTAACTAACTGTAGCAATATGAGGAAACTAGATTTGGCTTCCAACAAACTCCAAGGTGCGCTTCCCAATTCAATTGCTAATTTTTCAATTGGAATGAAGCTTCTTAACATAGAATACAACAAAATAACTGAAACAATACCGGGAGGAATAGGGAACCTCATCAACCTAGAGATACTTAGTATGAGTCACAATATTCTTTTAGGCACTATTCCATCGTCTCTCTGCAAACTCAAGAAGTTGAATTTTTTATCTTTATACAACAACAGTTTATCTGGACCCATCCCTGTAGCTCTGGGAATCTGACACAACTTACTAAACTTCTTATTTGGGGTAATTACATTAGTGGACCTATACCTCCAAGTCTAAAATACTGTCCGTTAGAACTTTTGGCTCTTTCTTACAACAATCTTTCCGGTTCAATACCTAAAGAACTGTTTTCCATATCAACACTATCAAATTACTTGGATCTTTCACATAATTCCTTCTCAGGGACTTTGCCATCAGAAGTGGGGAATCTAAAAAATATCAATGAAATTGATTTTTCTAATAATATGATTTATAGTGAGATCCCAGACTCTATCAGTGGATGTCAAAGCCTAGTACATCTCAATTTATCTAGAAACATCCTTCATGGGACAATTCCAGTATCACTAGGAACTCTAAGGGGCCTCTTCACGGTTGATCTTTCATACAACAATTTATCTGGGACCATACCTGAGACCATTGGTAGATTAGTGGGTCTTTCTTCATTGAATATCTCATTCAATAAATTCCAAGGAAGAGTTCCAATAGATGGGGTATTTCAGAATGCAGTTGTAGTCTTAGTCACTGGGAATGATGGCCTGTGTGGTGGTATCCCTCAACTGAAGTTACCACCTTGCTCCAACCACACCACCAAGAAGCCACATCAAAAACTTGCCATGATAGTTTCCATATGCAGTGCATCTTTTTTTGTCACACTAGTACTAGCACTATGCGCACTCCATAAAAAGAGCCAGAAGACAAAAGCAATAAACCTACAAAGGTCGATCTTGAGTGAGCAGTATGTGAGGATATCCTTCGCTGGATTGGTCAATGCAACAAATGGTTTTGCAAGTGAAAACCTCATCGGAGCAGGGAGCTTTGGATCAGTATACAAAGGCAAAATGACAGCAAATGGCCAGGATGTTGTTGTCGCCGTTAAGGTTCTCAACCTCATGCAACATGGTGCATCTCAAAGTTTTGTCGCAGAATGCAAAACTTTGAGATGTGCTCGACATCGTAATCTTGTAAAGATATTAACTGTCTGCTCAAGTATTGATTTTCAAGGACGTGACTTCAAGGCCCTCGTGTATGAGTTTTTACCAAATGGAAATTTGGATCAATGGCTACACCAACGTACTCCGGAAGAAGATGGTGAACAGAAGTCACTAGAGTTGATTGCTAGGCTACACATCGCCATTGATGTGGCAGCCTCACTCGATTATCTACACCAACATAAGCCAACACCAATTGCTCATTGTGATCTTAAGCCAAGCAATGTTCTCCTAGACTGTGACATGGTTGGTCATGTTGGTGATTTTGGGCTAGCGCGGTTTTTGCATCAAGACAAAGATGAGTCAAGTGGTTGGGCATCAATGAGAGGATCAGTTGGTTATGCAGCTCCAGGTATACTTCTTTTTTTCTCTTCTAGTTAATCCACGATGTAGGTTATTTCTAAGTTTGAGATTTTTGGGCCTTTACTTATATATCTAAGTACCGCCAAACAATAGCTAAAGTTTTAAGAATATGAAAGAGTTGAAATCTCTAAAATTTATAGTTAGACAGTAAAATAAATAGGTAAACTTTGTGTTTTCAAAGTATCATGTTGTTTGGTTTCAGAGTATGGACTTGGCAATGAAGTCTCCACTCATGGTGATGTGTACAGCTTCGGCATAGTGTTACTAGAGATGTTGACTGGAAAAAGACCTACAGACAATGAATTTGGCGAAGGCATTGAGCTCCGAAACTATATTCAAATGGCACTGCCAGATAAAATGAGCACTATTGTGGATCAACGACTACTAATTGAGTCAGACGAGGATGAATCAAGCACCTCAAACTCCAGCAGTATTAGAGGCGCAAGAAATGCATGTATCGCTTCAATTCTGCAGGTTGGGATTTACTGCTCAGATCATATGCCAACGAATCGCCCATCAATTGGAGATGCTCTAAAAGAGTTGCAAGCAATTAGAGACAAGTTTCAAAAGCACCTCCATCATGAAGGGGGCATCATCAGTTAGCAGAAGTATGAAGGATTTCTTATTTGTTAGAATTGTCTCAATGGATTTGGCTAGTCTGTTAGAGTGTGCTAGAATATAGAGTAGGGAATGTTATGGATAAATAGCCAAATGAAGATATAGAGAGTGAAATTTAGAGTCTGTTGGAGACACTCTTATCTTGAGATTAGATCTAAAAATAATGTCCCAACTCGTACGTTCCTATTACCAGCAATTAGGAACAGAGACTGGGAACGGCCGTACCCTACCCTGGGCCGCAGTGATATCAATCTCCGAGGGGGACGAGGGGATGATGAACCGTGATTGCCGCGGTGGTGGTCCTCCGTCGGCGCTAAAAAGTTGGGTAAAAGTGCATGCACGAGGCAACGTCCAATTTGAGGTGCCGTCGTAGGTTAGCAGCGGGGGCAGGGAGGCCCTCCAGTAGTACCAACTGAAACCAGTGTCTATTCGATCGGATCGAGTACTAATTCCGTGGCCAGGTGACTGACTGGTTCAGATTCCTGGGCGTCCGTCAGCGTCGGCCGCACCGGCAGCGGACCAACCAATAACCATGCAGCCGCCGCGGGTGATCGCGTTTTCACCTGGCCGTGGCTGGCAGTGGCCGGGCAAGAGCACCTGGCGAATGAGACAGGCCTCGCTGCCGTGGCTGTCGGCGTCGTCCACCACGCTGCCCGGAGCAGATGCTGCAGCTCCTACAGTCAGTCAGTCGCGTGTTTCACTCCCCAACCAGGCATCACGATTCAGTCATTGCCAGCAAAAAATTCAGTCATTGCCAGCAAAAGTAAACCTTGCTCTCCTCCATCCTTTTTCCCAGGCCACCCGGTGCCTGCGAGGGGATGGCGATCGGTCACGCACGAGATCGAGACGCGGGGCCGCCCGGAGATCGGACTGGGACGGACGAATCCTCATCGCATCATGAAGAATTGGAGACGGAGCAGCTGCCCATCCCCCACCCCCATCGGAGAGAATTGGAGATGCCCCGAGCCGCGACCTTGGCCTTGTTCCTTGGGAGGAAAAATGAAAGACAAAGAAGTGGGTGGCGTGTGTTATTGTGCTCCACACATGGCAATTTGCCTGTTTGGACCTACCTGAGCTCAGATCAGCTGAGCTGAGATCGCTCGCTCGTCGTCATCCAGAACCAGAACCCCACCTCCGGGCTCCGGCCTCCACCCTGCAGCCAAAGGCAAGGACAGGCAACCACTTGGCTCGCTGTCTTCTTGGGACTTGGGATGGCCATCCAATGTGGACAGACAGATGCATTGCTTTCCTTGAGCGTTTTTCACATGAGAGAAGGACGGACGGACGAACGGATCAGGTGGAGTTGGATTGGACCGGTTCTGAATAACGGAGACGCCAGCGTTGAGAATTTGAGACCTGCACGAACGGATCATGGTTCTTGGATATGGAGATGAGATGGGCATCGCATTCACATCCACACTACTGCCTGCCTCGCTCACCACTGACTGACCTTCAGGGGGATCACAGGTCAGGCTCAGCCGATCCATTCCTTTTCGCCTCGACGATTTTCACTTTCACCATTGCAGTGCAGGCACCATCAGGTGGTCAGATGAGATGGGGACGCAAAACCTCACATGGGGGGATGGAATCATGGATCGATGCTGGCCCCGCCACGGCTCCACCCCCAACCAATTTGCAGGCAGTCACTGTCCCAGTGGAATGCAAGGAATGATGCCACTCGTCAGAGTCGTCCTCGCGTCCTCCCTCCAACTCCAATCCAACCAAGAAAGGGGCTGCCTGTGCCATTTGCCGATCAGGATGTGATGTGGGGTCTGCGTCTGCCTCCACACTTCACAGCTTCTAGTTCTAGCCTTCTAGGATAAACGCCACACCAGTCTCTTCTAGGATAAACGCCACACCAGTCAACAGAGAATAAGGCCTTGTTTAGATGGCTAAAAATATGGACATGATGAATAGTAAGCTCTTTTTTGTGCTTATTTGTGAAATATTGTTCAATCGTGGGCCAATAGGCCCAAAAGATTCGTCGGTGATATCAACTTGTGTAATTAGTTATTTTTTACATCTACATTTAACACTCAATGCAAGCGGCTAAAAATTGATGTGATGAAGAGAGAGTTATATTTCTAGTCTTTTGCAACCCAACTAAACAAGACCTAAGTGGCACCAGAGGCCAGGCGCCCATTGTCAGTAAAAGGAACAGTGACTTTGGACGCTACTACAGATCTGGAAGAAGCAAAGGCCATGTCAGACAGGTTTACAAATGGAATGCTCATCAGCTCATGCTCTCCAGTGGCAGCAAGTGGTACCAAACTTTGGCCTGGATGCTGCTGCCTCTACTTGAAATGGGGCATGTTTCACCTGCCGGTGGACAATGCAATGCACACAGAATGACAGGACAGGACCACTCATCATCCCTGCTGTCTGGTTGCGGCATGCCACAATTGCTCAGAGTAGAACCAAAAACGCCATCATTGTGCAGCTCTACAAGAGCATAAGAACAAACTACAAACCAGGCATGTGCTTGCTGTGTGCTACTAGGCAACAAGGGGGACCTGATCCATCATTACTCATTAGAGAGCCTGACTACATTCACAGGATTAGTATTTCTCCATACAAGAACAAAGTTTCAGCATGTATACCGACAGCTGCGGGCGCTGCTGGTAGTTTCTACTTAGGAGTTGATGATGATATCATATGACGAACAGAATTATTCGATGGTACATAATTCGGGGAGCTAAGGCGTGGTCTGCGCTGAACTTCCATTCCAGCTTCATCCATTCCAGTTCCCAGGTCCCAAAACCACTGGATGTGCGCAACGAGCTCGGTTGGGTTGCAGAACAGCCCTCAGCCCTAACCTGAGGGTGGTATAACTTGCTGCTGCTGCTTGCGCCCTATCTTCTGCTTATCAGAACTCGACCGAACCCACAGACGCGATCCCGGTGCTCAGGCTTCTCGACTCCTGTCTGCTAACGTAGTCGTCACAGCTGTTACCTAGCCTCCGTGCAGGGGCCGAGCTCAGGAGCTCAAGGCCCTGCTTGCCCATCTGCTGCACCTCTTGCGGCGAGAGTATCTTTATGCAGGACACAGTACTCACGAATTCCCTGCAGGTAGCAACGGGCAGGCAGCAATGTAAGGAAGAGTGTGGATGGGAAAAAACGCATGAAATTGTTCAGGATGCATCACCAAGACAGACAGTCATGAGAACTTACTGCCAAGGGTCATCGCCCACGAGAAGGACGTCCTCCTCGCGGTCGACGAATACAAGCTGCCAGCCTGATCTCAAAGGGTCTTCCAACTGGCCCTCAAGGCCAAATAGGCGCCCTAGTTCCCTACGGAGCTCATGATAACTACTAAACCTAGTGATATCGAGCGACCTTCCGTAGGTTCCAGATTTGTAAACCTGTTATTCAAGTGGAAGCAAATGTGCAGATTAGTCAGTGTATACATGTTACAGAAAAAGCAGAACTTCTCAGAGACTAGCTTCTTATATCAAGTGCTTGCTTATAGGTAAACTATTGTTTTCTAATAAAATGCTCCAAAAATTTAATTGCATGATTATCCATTGCTTCATATATCAAGTGCTTGCTTACCGGTAAACTATAGTTTTCTAGACTATAGTTTTCTAATAGAATGCTCTAAAAGCTTCATTGCATGATTATCCATAGCTTCTCATATCAAGTGCTTGCTTACAGGTAAACTATTGTCCAATAAAATGCTCTAAAAACTTCATTGCATGATTATCCATTATATTCTACCAATATAATGATTAATACTTGTAAGTATTCACAGTGCACAAATTTCGACAGTTGTGTAGAGAAATAATTGGTGTATAATGCGATGGATATATTAGCCTGAGCCTTGGGGCTGAATATATAGGAGTACAAGACTTGGAGGGCAAGGAGCCTCTCCTACAGATATGGTAGGATACGGATGCAATCCAGATCTACCTAATATAGAGATACAGATATGGTAAGATACGGATGCAATCCTAATCTACCTAATATAGAGATATTCCTAATATACTCAACATCCCCCTGCAGTCACAGCGGGAGCATCGCAGACGGTGAGACTGGAGAGAAGTCGGCAAGCTGACATCCCCCCGCAGTCACAACGGTCTGTGTGTCGGAGATGCTGTGGCTGGAGTGGAAACCCACAAGGTTGCTCAAGCAGATGGTAGCCCTTTGTGCCATGTCGAGGTAGACCGAGCGTGAGGGCGAATAGCCGTAGTCGAAGATGCCGCCGTGCGTAGGATAGCCGTGGTCGACGTAGTAGTCGAGGACGCCGAAGTCGAGGTAGCCGTATAAGCCGCGGGCGCACGAGATGGCGCCGTAGACGAAGACGGTGACACATCAGGCAGTCGTCGGGGGAGAAGGTCGATGCCGATCGCAACACCGAGGTGTCGTGGCCGCGGAACGGTGAGCCAAGCCATGCGGCGACAGGGGGCGCCAGGCGATGGCAGCGCACCCGGATACCTCGGAGACCGCGCTCAGAGCAGGGGTGGCGGAGAAGTCGAGGTCCGCGCTCAGATCAGGGGTGGCGGAGGGGAGAAGTGGGGTGGCGGCTTTCCGCCCGCCTCGTAGAAGTCCCGCACTCGGAGCGGGGGTGGCGGGGAGGGTGGCGTTGTCCGCGGTAGACGGCGAAGGGCGACGACTCCGGACGGAAAGCTTGCGAACGACGCGGGCGGCGGATGGCGCGACCGCTGGAAAGGCGGCGGCACCGGTGGTGAAAGGCGGACCCACGAGCGGCGCCGCGCAACCGGGAGGGCGCAGCGGCGGCCTCGTCCTCAAGGGTGTCGGAGAAGACGACGAACGGCAGGGCGACTCAATCCCGGTCTGACCGGGCGAGAAGAAAAAGGATCTGGAGCGGAAGCAGCAACATCGGTGGTGGAGGCGGTAGTAGTGCGGTAGTATCGGGGTTGCACGGTAGAACCGGTCTTGACCGGTACTACCGGTCGGCACCCCAGGGAAGGCGGCGGTACAGCCCCGCGCGGACAGAAGCTGCGGCCCCGCGCGGGCAGTGGTGGAGCGGTAGTAGTGCGGTAGTATCGGGGTTGCACGGTAGAACCGGTCTTGACCGGTACTACCGGTCGGCACCCCAGGGAAGGCGGCGGTACAGCCCCGCGCGGACGAAGCTGCGGCCCCGCGTGAAGAAGCCGCCCGCGCGGAGTGAAGCCACGGCCCCGCGCGTGGTGCGCGCGTGAACCGCGCCGCGCGGGCACCGGCCTCCGCCGCCGCTCCCTCTGCGCCCGCAGCCGCGCCTGGTAGGGGGCCGCCCGCACCTGCGCCGGGGGCGCCGGCTCCTGGTCCGCCCGCGCCCGCGTCGGTCCCCGCGCTCGCGGCCAGAGCAGGCGGCTCCCTGGCGCCGTGCACAAAGTGGAGGTAGGTCCTCTGCTGCTTGCTGCTCCTGCTGGGACTTATTGACGCGACCATGGGCGCGGATCGAACGATCGACGCCGAACCAAGGGCGCTGCCCCCGGTGGAGAGGTGGCTCTCCCCGGGGGCGCGCAGTAGGCAGCGGAAGAGGAGGTCGCGGCTAGATCGGGAACTACACTGATACCATGTAGAGAAATAATTGGTGTATAATGCGATGGATATATTAGCCTGAGCCTTGGGGCTGAATATATAGGAGTACAAGACTTGGAGGGCAAGGAGCCTCTCCTACAGATATGGTAGGATACGGATGCAATCCTGATCTACCTAATATAGAGATACAGATATGGTAAGATACGGATGCAATCCTAATCTACCTAATATAGAGATATTCCTAATATACTCAACAAGTTGTAAGCAAATAGTCTAATATTCTGGCAATCACGTGGATGCAACGCATAAATAAAGTTTGATTCACAGAAGAAACATGGATTATTTCCCAGTAAAAATTACACACCTTCACGAAGGTCGCTGGTGGTCGATTCACTTGGTCGAATTATCTGAACATGGCGGCACGTACCCAGAATCATCTAAGCAGCCTGATGAATTTAGAGTATGATCCAAAGGAAAATCATTCTGTGAAGGACTCAGGAAATTGGAGGTGCAATAAGGCATAGCAGTTGAATCATTCCCATTTTGGAGACCAGGGATGCCTAGCAATGACTGTGAATCTATACTAACACCAAACAAGAGATGATTTTGAGGATCGGAGTTCACATCTTGGTCCACCAAGCAGCCTCTTCCAGGAAGTGGTGCCAATGCAGAGCTATGAGATATACTGGCTGGTGTAGAGTCCAATTGTTCCATCTGGGACGAAACCTGGGGACGAGAAGGAAGCAAAGACTCCACCGCAACTCGCTTCGATGACCATGGATCGGAGACAGGTATTGCAGTGGGCCTTGGCATACTGAGGTGAGAAACTGCTTCTGATGAGAATGGCCTTAGTGCATTTTGCATGGTGTTGGCGTTGGATGGAGACAATGAGCTTACATTCGTGTCTGCAAAGCTCTGTGCTTGTGAGAACGGTAGTATATTTTGCAGTGCCACAGCTGAAGACTGAGAGGCTGAAGACAGCTGAGAAAACGCTGATAATGCATTAGATACAGACTGGTAGTTGGTCATGTTCTGTTGTTGCATTTGTTGATGTTGAGGGACTTGCACAGACTGTGATTGTTGCTGCTGCTGCTGCTGCTGCTGTGATTCTTGCTGTTGTTGCTGGGGTTGCAACTGGGGCTTCTGCTCATTAAATGACTGGCTGCGTTGGAGCTGCTGTTTGAGGAACTCAGATTGACCCTGCGCTTGGATTGTGTTCTCAGAGATGTTTTGAAGGTATGGCTGCTGCTGAAATTGAGGATGTGCTTGCTGCAAAATCTGACTTGTAAGAAGTGGTGTGGCCCGGCCAGCTATGTTCTGTGGCTGCTGGAACTGCAGCATTGTGGGTGATGCCTGCTTTGTTGGGTCCTGGAAAGCAGCTGTGGCCATTGCCTGATACATGTCAGGTTGCAGACCAAGTAACGAAGCATCCAGCCTTGGCTGCATCCAAGGGTTCATACCAAATCCACCAAAATTTAACGACTGAAGACCAGGATTTGTGGTATCTCGAAGCCACATGAGAGAATTAGCCAGGTCATCATCCTTCCCACCTGCGGATAGACATAACATGAAAGGTTATTGGCAGTAGAATGCTGAATGCATATTGCAAATCATATAATAAGCTAACATATCTACAAAGGCTAGGCTAGCTAAACATAACTGCACCTCATACCATGCAGAGAAGGCAAGCCTGTTGGCCATGGACGCTTGAGCCTGAGCGGAAAAGGAGATGGATACATCGGGAAAGTTGTCAGGGGCTCAATCTCCCATAGTGACACCCTTGGCTGTCTCTCACCAGCAGTTGATTCATCCCAGCCAACCTATATTCATCCACAGGTAAATTTCGTGATCATACAAACCGTAAAGTAGGTATCTCTGAGAGAACAAATTAAGGGAGTAATGGTGCAGTATTGTTTTTCAACTGAATATTTGCAACAGAAATGGTTGACAAGGGCTTGTAGTAAGCAGAGGAAACAAGAGCACAGGTCAAGAATATACCTTAACAGAACGCCAGTGTGAATTTGGCCACCGAACAGAATCAAGATCACTGATTCCGGTAATTGTCCCCATGTATCTGGAATTGAATGTATTTGATCTGGTTAGACTGCTAATGTCACTTATGACTGTGTATACGGTAATTCAGTATTCAGTGTAAGGAAAGAAGTATATTAATATGTGGCCTAAGCCCTAGATCTTGTTGGCGAATGCAGTAATCCTCAAAACTAGACAGAGGCAATGTGGAGGAAAATGTCACAACAACAATAACAACAAAGCATTTTAGTCCCAAGCAAGTTGAGATAGGCTAGAGTTGAAACCCAACATGAGATCCTAGCCAATGTGTACGAAAATGATAGGGAAAGAAAAAAATGAAATGGCAAATGAACTTATAAGAGGTAAAACATATAAGGTGAAGTTGCAAACAGCTTTGAACTTACCTCCTAACGCTAGACTCTTCTGTCTCAAAAAGCATCCTGAAGCGCATCCCCACAGATATACGGGTATGGTACACAGCCTTAACATACTTTGCAAGCGGTATGACAAACTCTGAAGGACTTGCCCTGCAAAAGCAAATGTTAAACCATTTGACAGGAAAAAACGCCCAAAAAATAAGTGATTATAGAGGTCCTACCTAGGGTTATAGAAAATTGTAAACCGGCTATTTGTCGAAGCAGCATGAGCAGCTGCAGCAAGAAGACCGATATGCATGCTATCACTTGATAAGACTGAAGATGGCATGACAGTTTGTGGCCTACTAGCCCGACGAATTCCCAGCAGAAGCTGGTTATTGTCATTCCTGACAAGGCAATGAGACAGAGAAAATCAACCAAAAAGAAACTATCACATGGGAAGGAGACCAAAATAAAAAAGAGGATAAGTGATTGTTCGGAATGCCAGAAGTATGAACATACCAGATAAAAAGGACAGAGTCGCCAGCAACGAGTCTCTTTGCACTTACAAAGACACTCCAGCCTGTAGTTAGAAGATGCCGCTTTGGCTGACCTGCATTAAGGATGGTATTTAGAAGGTTATGCAATGGCCCTTACTGTTGAATGCACAGCAAACAGAGTTAAAAGGAAAAAGAAAAACTACTCACCACGAAAGATGTGACGGAATTTCCACTCATTGCCATGAAGATCTTTCGCCATCAGCTCCTGGCATGGAGGTTGCTGGGTGAAATCCTACATAGTATTTGGCAAATTAGATCAATCTGTAGAGGAAACATAAATAATGAACATGAAACTCGAGAGAAGTTCACTTTCTGCAACAAAATCAGCATACATAATGAACTTGAAACTTGAGGGAAGTTGAACATACCAGTGGAGGGAACACTTTCTCAGCTGCTCGGCGGGGAACAGAGAACCCACCATGGGTGCTTGTGTCACTTGCTGTCAATGTTTTGCAGAAATAGTTTGTTGGCTGTTTATTGGCCGAACCTAATTCTGCAGGTAGATATGGGTCCTTCAGTTCTTGCTGCACAAAAAGCAAGCCAAAAATTACTCTTCATAGATACCAAGGGGAGTTTGCATGTTATATGACACAAATAGGCAAAAAACAATATAATTTACCGGGTTGAGTGGTTGTAGTGTCATCTGTGCATATACCTCATCTGTCTCTGCATCAGCCTGAAATAAGGGAAATAACACAGATAATTAAACACAAATCTAAAATTACTCAGCTTATAAGGAGAAAGTGTGCCAAGGTCCCAAACTTACATGCATCGTCACATTATGCAATTGGCATATAAGCTGTGGTGGCAGATTAGGATAATTGGGGATCTGAGACTCCATTTCCTTGTTTGTTGATGCGGCTACCTGCAGCAGAAATTCACCCAAAAAAATTAGTGTAAAAAAGGTGAATTTTTCGAGTTTTGGAAGTACTGGCAGGAGATAATTTTGGGGGGTTTGAGCTTGACAGCCAAACTGCAAGAGGACATAGGATTCTTCAGGGGCATGGTGAGCTTGTGCACTAACCTGCTCGCTGTGGCCCTGGGGGAAGTACACAACCCGGCTACCCACCGCCGGCAAGGAAACAAGCGGGCCGGCACAGGCATGCCACAACTCCGAGTTCAGGCACCTGTGCTCCTCCACAGCTGCAATGGCAGAAGTATTTGTTCTGTTTTGAGAACATGACTGGATACTGAAATTTCTTCAGGAACAAAATATCAAGGGAGAATGAACTGGTGACATATGGTTATGCCAGCCAGAAAAAAATGTTTCAGAAAGTGCATGGTACAACACAAATTCCAATTCTAGTTTTAGTGCATAAAACTGAGAATCAAGGTGTATATTAAGTTATAATAAGTGTTCTTGAAATGGGACGACAAAGGAACCATTTTCACGTCTTTTAATTGAAAACAACCAACCACTCGGGTGGGAAATACATACATCAATCCCCTCAAAAAAAAAAATACATCTATTCCCGGGATGGGGAAATATCAAGAAATCAACAGACAGCAAAAACTATAATAATAGAAAAAAGAAAAAGAAAAAGGACCAAGACAGTTCCGAGTTCGTGACAGTAACGCCTTCAAAAGAAACCATCAAAACAGAAATCCAAATAACCCCTCCCAAATCAAAACACGCCGCACTGGGTCGCTGCTGCAGGATCACACGCACGGCCACAGCCGTAGAGCAGGTTTAAGCTTTAAAGCGAGGCATTCAGGAACGAACAGGAACGAAACAGCAGTCCTACAACCCCAACTGGAACTAATACGAATACGGAAGAGGGAAACAGCGAACGGAAAGAGCATTAATTAATGATGATGAGCAAGAAGAAACGACCCAGAAGTGAGAGTCAAAGTCGGCGCAGCAGAGCAGAGCAGAGCAGGGGAAGCGGAGGAGAGTGAGTGAAGAGTACCTTCCGGCGAGCCCGGCTGAGCAGCCGGGAGGACGCTGCCGGACGACGACGAGAGCCTCATTTCCGCCGAAGAAGCAGTCGCCGATCTGATGAGGAGGAGGGCCGGCGATATAAGAGCCGCCCGCGAAGGAAGGGGAATGGGGAAGAGGAAGGAAAGATTCCTCCTTTTCAGGCGAAATCACAGCGCCTTCCGGAAAACCATTCGCTGCCGAAACTTTCCCTCCCAGTTCCTCCCTCCTCGCCAAGTGACCAACAAGTCACCGCTTTTCCTCTCTTTTTCACCACCTGCGTGCGCGGCTCCCGAAGATTACCGCCACCGGCAAGGCAGGCGCGGCGCCCAAGCAAGCGCAGGCAGGCGCAATCTTTCCCTTCTATAATCAGAGCACGAGTTACTTGCTTGGAAAGGTCGGCCTGGCTGCGATGTTTGAGCGGCGGGGAATGCGCAGAGCAAGAAAAAGCTTACCTTGTCCCGCAGAGGCGCAGAGCCGCCGAGAGAACCCGGCGCTGGCGCCTCGGCAACCGCCGCCGCCGCTGCCGCTGGGGTCGGTCGATCGATCCGAGGTGGCAGGCGCGGCGTCAGATCCCGCGGCCGCGAGGCCCGTCGAGGGCGGTTAACGCCTCGCCCCGGCCGCCGCCCTCCGGCAGATCCGCCCGGCGCCGGGGAGGGGCGCCAAGAGCATGCTCGGTCGCTCGCTCGCCGCCGCCGCCGCCTATCCCTTCTTGCAGCTGCTCTGGTATACTACTGCTAGAGTACTAGTAGCTAGGGGCTGGTGCTGGAACAACGGTTGCAGGCACCTCTGCTTCCTGCTTTGAGGCTCTTGCTTGCTCGCTCGTCTCGCTCGCTTGCTTCGTCTCCGCTCGGTCTCGCTGGGTTCGCTCGCTCCGGCTGGCCGCGGCTGCTCGCTCTGCTCCCAAGTTTGGTCTCGGGGTTTTAACCCGCACCCCACGAGTGGTGCTCCTCTTTTTCAGCTTTCCTCCTCTTGCTCCCCTTCTCTCTCCTCCCCTTGCGTGATTTTTGTCAATTCTCTGTGTCCTTGCTTCCTTCCACTAGGGGCTCTCTCTGAAGCGCGACGTGCAATGGATCGCACATGTACTACAGTGCACCGCGTGCCGCACCCCGAACACGTCCGGGTCCGTCCTCTCCTGGCTTGTGGCTCGTGCTTATTATGCTGATGCTTGATTGGGGAGGTGCTTAGGGCCACTGATCCCCCATTATGCCTGCCCGGGTACGGAAGCACGATGATTAGCACTGTGGGAACTCTGTTACTACTACAATGACAGATGGGACTGCTACCGGCCGCTCTTGCCAAGTACAGTAATACTGTGTGCTGTGCGGTGGCCGGTAGCAGTGGCCCAGCGAGTGAAGCAAGCAGTAGCGTGGCAAGAGTGATTGATGAACTGATGATGCACAGGCATCCAGGCTGCTGCAGTTTGCGGTGAGTTTTGACCGCGCTCCGAGGACCGAGGCCGGTGACGCCCCTGCTCATTCAACCAGCCGGCGTACGTATTGCAGTTGGCAAGTGTAGTAGTACAGTCCCAGTCTTCTCTCGGCACTTTTTGACTTGAATACGGAGTGAGGGCTGTACACGTACGAGTAGTACCTGCACCTGTACTGTACCTCTACCTGTAGGAGTACGGTGGAGTAAATTTTGATTGGACTGATGACTGGCCGTATACCAGTCCCAGTAAATTCAGCGACAGCAACTCCACTGACGAGTGAAGACGATGCAGCCATGCACCCGTGTCCGAAGCCTGAACTCAGCATCGCATCGAACCTGCTGAGCTGCAGCTACTAGCATCAGAGACTAGCACTGCAGTAAATAGTTGTCGCAGCAGTAACAAACACTGCAGGCCAATAGCCGCCGCCGATGGTCGATGGCGACGGTGCGTGGCCAGCGGTGGATGGGAAAAGGAAAACCCTCAGCCCAAAACCATTAAACTGCACACACTCCTCGGACTCTAAAAAAAAAAAAACTGCACACACTCACCGTGCCCAAAAAATACATAAAACCCGCGGGAACGAACGCAGAAATGCCCGCCCATGGTGTGGTGGCCTGGTCCCTGGCTCACGTCCAATATCCATCCGCCAGGGCGAGGCGAAGGCGAAGGCGAGACGGACGGGTCGATGGATGCATCGATGGCGATCGCCGGCGCTGCGAGCTGCACACGTTTCCGTTGTGCTCCACAACGGAACTGTTCCTGTCGACCAACAGTTTGAAGACGGAGGCGTCGACGAGCGAGACGTATTAGCGTTGCAACGGCGGGCGTAGTATTATACGCGCGGCGCTCGCGTCGGCCGGCCGGCCTATACGAGACGACGGGTACGAGGACGTACGGGTATGCGTCGGCAGCTGCGATCGTTTTCCGGCGACAGGAACCGCTGCCGCCATCCACCGCGTCGGGCTCCATCGATCCGGGCGGAACCCGAGGCCACCAGGCTCTGGGCTGTGGCTTGGACGGGGGGCTCGTTCTCCTGGATGGCGATGGCTCTACCTGAGGAATCTTTTTATTTTTTATTTTATATAAGAATACCAATAAACGTCCAATCCACTTATATTCGAGTTTTACATAAAAATAGCAATAAATATTTGTGAAACAAAACAAATATCCGTGGTCGTGGTGGACGAGATACGGTGCCACATGGGCACGGGCTTCTTCCTCGGGTCATGCTATATCTGGCATGTGTCAGGAATCGTTGACTTGACCCAGCCGCACTTTTTTCATTTTTATACAGTGCATAATAAATCGTATAATATATAATATTGTGGGGCAGTTTGAGAGCCAGATTCGCCGCAATTTCTTTCGGAGATGACAACAGTTGCATATGTGTACTGTACATCAAGCGCACCCGCGCAGGCCATCACGGAGTCGACCGACGGCGACGACCCGCTAGTCCGCCGGCCACCACGTCGGCTGGCAGCCGTCATGCCAACTACTGTAGCCCAGTATCCAATCCACGGGTATTTTACGAGGGCCGTTACATGTTTCTCTTTCACGTGCCGATGCGTGCGATCGCGGCGCGCGGGCGGTTCGTGCAGTCCAGGAAGCAACACAACAGCCCCCGGCCGCTCACGGCTCACGCCTTCCGCGCCGCGGCGCGCTCGCGGTGACACACGCACGGGCGGCGGGCGCTGACGGCAACCGCGCGCACACGTCCTCGCTCTCGCTTGCTCTTGCTTGCTTGCCGGAGCATACCCCGAGTTGGCGTCCGGACAGAGGAGCCGCCGCCGTCATGCCGGTGGGCAACGGCACGCATGCCGCATACGTATGCTTCGGAACCAAACCAACTCGCCCGCCCAGCAGCCGGCCTTGGTCGCACGCGCGGTACCGACGGTCGCACGGGACCGGTCCCTCCATCGTCCCAGCAGGCAGCCCCGCGCGTGTCGGCGTCGGCCGGCCGGCTGCTACTACAGTCCTGGCGCCGACAGGGGTACGGCGGCGGCCGGCGAGCTTGCGGGCGCGGACTGCGCAGTGGCACGGGCACGCGTCCGTCCAAGCGACATGTGCCGAATGGCGACTGGGACGGTACGGCGGCCGTGACCTGCACGCACTGCACCCGATCCGTCGCCGCTGGATCAACAAGTGATGACGTACGGAAGCGTCCGTCCGTCGTCGGCGCTCGGACGGAGGTCGTCGGTTCCGACGTTTGACCGTTCGTATTCGGCCGTTTTATGAGCTCGCCTCTAGTACATGAGAGTGGGATAGGCGACGAACGTTTTGGCGTTTCGTGTTGCTTTCTGGGACGTTGGAAGGAGTAGTACTCTAGATGGATGGAATACACAATGAGTGGGAATGAATGTCGTCTACGATCATACTGTAAGTTAGTACGACGACAGCAAGCTTTTGTACCGACGACGGGGACGGATCTTGGACCGTACGTGCCTGCTTGCATACTCTTACCATTTCATACTCATGAGAGAGTCTGTTTGCCAGGGCTCCATCCGCTGAGACCGATCGAGAGCAGTGCAGTGGTACTCCATCTTCTTTTCTAAAAGTCAAAAAAAGTTTGATCAAAACTACTATATAATAAATACTAACATCTATGACATTATATATATATGGCGAGGACATGACGGCAGTGATTGGCTACGTCTGCACGTTTGTGTGGCACTGCGAGATAGCCGGTTTGTGAGGAGCCCCTCCAAGCAAAGCCTTAATAAACTAGGCTCATGTGGCAAATGACGACATCCAATAGCAAGTCTCTAGATTAAGTGCACTTTCTTCAACTATTGAAAACCGAATAAGTTTAGTACTCTACAGGTTTTAAAGGTGGATTTAATTATATACATTTCCAGCATAATAAACATTCAGTTTTGGTGTAAAAAAGTCATAATTAATTTACTTTAAATAAAAAAATACAACTAGTTCCGTATTCTTCTTAAAAAATATCTATATGATGATATTCTATTTAGAGGTATTTTGGATCTTATTTATTGTAAATAAATAATGAGCATGATTATAAGCAATAAAGTATTGTGGTCCGTTGCCTCCGACGCTACTCATTCTCCCTAGCCGCATGGGTTTAGGATACCATAGCCTCGCTACTCGGCTTGGAGTAGCCAAATTTTGAGGCAACCCAAGACTCCACCCCTCTTGATGCCCCTGTCGCTAACAACGTCTCAGTGTCTACCTCCCATCACGACGTCAACCAAACTCGAGCCTTAGGACCCGATGCTCAAACGTGCATGCGAGAGGAGGGAGATGGATTGGAGTATGCAAAAGACAGTGAGATCCGGTGTTCACTATTTAGGTAAATCCCACTTGTCCGGAGGATCGATCAAACCAAGCGTCCCTTCGATAGGTGGGGGATAAGAGACTGACTATCTCGTTTGTTTATCACTAACAATTCCTAAATAAAATGGTACAATGGTCAAAGCTAGTCAATCTTGTTGTGTGTAGGTGTATGCAAGGGCAGATCTAGCGGTGGGACAAGGGGGCTCAAGCCCTCCTACGCCGTTCATCTCATGGAGCCTCTCTAGAACCTCTCTAAGAATTCTTGCCATATGAATGCTTTGAGAATATGAGCCTCTCTAAGAATTCTTGTCATGTGGTTGCTTTGAGAAGATGAGCCTCTCTAAGAATTGTTGCCATATGGTTGCTTCGAGAAGAAGAGATTGGAGATTGAAGACTGACGATAAACTTGCAACTTAGCCCTGTAAACTTTCATTGTAGTTCCATCCATTGTGTATTTGTAGTTTCTTATTCGTTATTAGTTTGTGACATGCATGACTTAGGACATGTTTGAATGAGCTAGACGTTACTAGCCAAGAATAAAAATTAGCTTACATTATATAGCAAGGATTGGTTGGCAAGTTGACATGTTAGAGAAAATATAGTCTTCGCATTAACACTTGTGTTTGATGAACTAGAGCTAATTTTAACTAAAAGTTACATGGCTAACAGTTATTACGCGCATTCATACGAATAGAGTGGCACTCGGCAAAGCCACACCAATTTTTTTTGCCAAGAGCCGCACACGGCAAAACTTTTGCCTAATCCAGTAGTGACCGGCGTGCGTGCTGCAATTGCCGTGCTGTGTTCGAGGGGGGTGAAAAGAAGTTACAGGCATTGTCGGTCATGGCGTTGCGCGCCCGTGTTAACCACATGGGGCCGCTGGTTTGTGTTTGCTCATGGCACCTAACAAACGAGGGCTATTAAACACGCCTACATCCCGTCCCTGGCAGACGGGCCCACGTGGCAGCCTCTATGTACATGCTGTCCTAAATATCGCAAGCACCTGGACCTGCTGGCTGGATCCATCCATATCCATGGCTTTCTCCCGCACCTCCTGGCTCCTGCTGCCTGCTGGTTCGTGCGTCTCATGATGGTGCATGGACGGACCCGTACGTCGTGGTGAGGTCCGATCGATCCGGATACAGCTGCAGCCTGCAGGCACCGAGCTTTGGGCCAGTTCACTCCAAACTCCCAACTTTATCACTACGAAAAGAAGATTTTCGTCACATTAAACTTAATGACATACATGGAGTATTAAATATAGATAAAATCAAAAACTAATCGCTTGGAGTTTTGTTGTATGAATCTTTTGGGTCTAATTAATCAATATTTAAACAATATTTCACAAATACAAACGAAATTGTTACAAGGCCTACGGTTTGTGAACAATGGAATTTGGCAAGATCCCAAATTCGGGATCTAAACAAGGCCAGGCAAGACTGCAACAACAGTGAAAGGGGTTCCGCCGTGCATTGCATTGCATGGCCAGATGGCCCCTGCGCGCGCGTGCACCACGCTGGAGCTCTGCTCCTGCTCCTGCTCCGATCGGCTCGCCGGCCCCAGACGGCCGGCAGCCGCCCCCACACGGACCGGAGGCTCCGGCGCAGAGATCGGGGCGCAGCAGAGCCCTGCCGCAGGGCAGGACCATGCATGCACAGGCATGGGCCATGCCGCCATGGCCCTCCTCATCGTCGTCGTCGTCCCCCCATCTGGGACCCTTCCGGGTCTCCTCACCTTGCTGATGGATGGTCCACCGACGGTCTCACGCCCGCCGTGGGGAAAAAGGACGGTGGCTTTACTCCCCTGCGAGCTGAGCACGGAGTCAAACTAGCACGACTACTCGTAGACTCCATTCGCCCCGCGTCGGCAATGGTGAAAGCGATAGCACGTACTAATATGGTTGCCCTAGGGCAGGGCAGCTGGTTAGGACGGCCTTGGGATTACAGTTTACTATTACCACCGCAAACACTGGCAAGCGGTGCGGTGGTGTCCCATTCCAGCAGTGGGATCGATCCGTGGAGTGCAGCCATGGCCAAACACCCCAGGGGTGCAGGTGTAGCCATGGCCAAACACCTCCCTCCCAAACGGTAGGTGGGCTTCCGAGCTCGGCAAGTTCTTGCTGCATGCTCGTAGCCTGTCTGTCTGTCTGTACTGCTCCATTTGTCAGGTTCCCATGGATGCATTTCGCATATAACACTTGATCGCCTGACTGAAATTATCTTGTCCATGGACGACGACGACGACACTCCTGGTCCTGGACAATATAGGAAGCATCCAGTCACCAAGCACACAAGAAACACCGAAGCTCCGTCAGCTTAACCCCATCCACATCCATCCACAAACGAGCAGGTGGCCTGAATAATTCTGAAAACAAATCCATCCATCATCCACGGGAAGGGAATGGAATGGAATGAATTGAAGCAGCAGCTGGAAGCAGATCGAGCTTGCCCTAAAGCTGCTTTTGGCATTACTCTAAGCCACAGCATGTGCTTTGAGGACCCCAAAACAGAGAGGAGGGCCCTGCTGTGCCTGTGGGGCTGCCTCTGCCTCCTAAGTTTGCATTGATCATCATACACATATAGTACTGTACAGTTTAGCACAAAAACAAAGGCATTGTTAGTATACATATATGTACTACACTAACATTTTATTAGATGGGGTGGAGAAAGAAAGCGGTGGGAACCATACAAGGCATAGAAACCCCAAAAGAATGGATATCAAGTACCAAAGCAGAGTGCTTGTTCAATTCTTTTTCCCAGTCCCTTATTCCCAAGCATCATCACCTGTAGTATGAGTATATCTCTTTGTGGTTTCAATTTTCCTTTTTTCTATGTACTCATCATCCAGAGCTGCTCTCCTGTGCAATGCTGTGCAATGCAAGCCTACTTTCTCTTTAGTGGCTAGCTTTTCTCTTTGAGCCGGCGATGAAAAGAAATGCCATAGGGGTAAATTGGTTATTTTCTATATATGCATTCATCGGGGTATCATGTGGTTCAGAGAAAAACCAGAGAATTCGTTTACAAGGCCCACAAAGGGTCACAAATGTACTGCTCCTCGTCAGCTACTTCTCTTGGGAGAAAGAAAGGAGATGATGGCGCTAGTTTTGGCTACAGCTAGGGTTCTTTCTTTCTTTCGGGTCACTGCTACTAGTAGAGTCATAGTGGTGGTAGTGATGGCTGTCAACTCCATCACAGGAAAAAGCCCCCTCACCCCCTTCCTTCTCTCGATTCTTGCTTATCTCTAAGCCTCCTCCGTCGTATCTCCAGATTTCTTCCTTAGGGCACCAGCAACGCAAGCAACTAGTCTTGTTACCCTCAACCTCCATGTAGACGAAGATGTCTTTGAGGCCGCTCGGCTACCAGTGCAGGCAGGCATGCTGAGCATGCATGACAGCAGCACCTTTATTCTTTGTCCCTACGTTGCACAGGCTTTCTGTCAGCTAGTTTCTCTCACAAACGCGAATCTTGGTTGCTGCTTCAAACTTTTGACTGACGGGGCATACGCAGCTTCTGCAGGAGGCTCTGACCGACTGCGAAACCACCATTCGCTGCTACGTGGACTCGCCCTGCTGACATGTGAATTGGGGCAGCACGCCAACTAGACGCGTTGGGGAAGCCCTTAGGGGTGAAGCCAATATATCTCCCACAATTTTCTTTTTCCTTTCCCTTTTTTTCTTTTAATTTCATCGCCGCTACATAGGAGTATATCGTTTTCTTTCTCTCTGATGGTTTCATGGAAGGGAACGGAGGTGGCACAAATGGATGGAGCCTACAACTACTAGCTCTTCTAGCTGTGGATGATGATGATGATTACGAGTAGTTTAAGCTTTGGGAGGCTTTGGCGACGCGCCGATGCCACGCATGGCTTTTGGGGACGCTAGATCCTAGGGCTTTCTTCTCTGAGGGTTTGTCCAATTGTACCTTTCCCAGCTTTAACTCACATCACTCCATGGGAACTGTGCGTGTGATAGCGCCCCCGGCCGGTCGCGTCAAAGGAACAGTATGATTGTGCCCGTGATGTGACCGGTGACCCTAGCGGCTGTACAAATTGTCACCAATGGATCTGAGCCAAACACAATAAATTGACACCACCAACTAATCCATCCCCATCCCCGGACCTCCTCCCTCCCTTCGAAAGGCGCCACTGTTCACATGAACTTTGTCAATCGACGACTGCCAGTACAGTGAGAGCTTTGTTGGTAAGTATGAAACCAAACAAGGGATGATCAATATAAGCAAGGCTCAGCTTTCTTCCTGCAGGAGTATGAGAAATCAAGTGTAAAGGGACTTGTTAATTAGCAGTACAAGCACCTAGTAGTAAAGAGAGAAAATAAATAAAGAAAAAGGGTAGCAAGCTACTAGTAGCTCTATCACCACCTATCACCACCATGATTGGGCACTGCTGCTGGCTGCAGCATGAGGCTCCCAGCTTTTGATCCTCCTAGGAATCTCCCGAAATGATGTGCAAGCAAGCCGCAAATGTGTGTACTGGTTGCTGCTGCACAGTGTCCTTTTTTTTTATTAATGTCTGCAACTGTGCTGCATGCCGCCATGCCCTCACCAGTCACCAAGCTACGGCCCAGTTGCAGTAAACCGACAGCAAGATCGACTGTGAAAAGAGCCAGGGCAACCGATGCTTCGTCGTCGGTCTCTGTGGTTTGCACGGCCATGGAGCGGGCTCGGCTGTTTACTGCTGCTGATCGATCCGTAATGCCGTATCTTCGTCGCCCTGTGTCCACCGTCAGCATCATCAACGAGCTTGACCTGCAGAGGCCAAGTGGATGCCTCCATCGTCCTCCCTCTACCGACTGTATGCACGACAGGAGAATTACTGTGAGCCTCCTTGTGCCAAGTTCCAAACACTCCTGTTAAAGTAAGTACTGTACTCTACTACACGCATTAACGGTCTCATGGGTCATCCACTCATCCTCACAAGATGCCATGTAGTATTAGGATTGTTTTTGAGGTGGAAAGAAGAGAGGGAGGACAGATACAAATGTCATTGCTTACAACCCCTCCCCTCCCCCCAACCCCCCCCACCCCCACCGTGAAATAACCATCTCATAAACTAAAATTTAGTATCATAAGACAGGTCTTGCACCATTATGTATACTCGATGAGTTATTTTTGTCCGTTGCTCTATGTGGAAACTAAGGAATGTTGAGTTCCTGCGAGACAATACAACAAGCAAATCACCGTATGCGTTGCCTAGCTAATAAGTCTAACACTTCAGGAGTCGTCACAAGAAAAAAAACCAACATAGTACTTGCCTCAATGCTTTGTCCTACATCCAAAATAATAGAACATGCATCATATTAGAATTTTAGGTTGAGTTAGGTCTATGGCCTTTAGGCCATTCTTGGTGAAGGGTCTTGTAGCGTTGTTTCCAAAAATATACAATGCAGTAAAATATGGACGAAACCATCACTCTCAATACATAGTTCTTTTTTTGTTTTGTTTTGTAGACACTAAATTCTACCACTCATCTTGAGTTGGTAAACAAGCCTTAGGAGTTCCAACACCATGAAACTTATTTTTGCTCCCTTCTTGAAACATTGACACATCATCGAAAAGGCTTATATGGATGCTTGTTAAATACAAATGTACTTCCTAAGTCTCAAAACAACTTTCAGTTTTGCTTTCCAAAAATCAAGGTAACTAAATATATATTAAAAATTATTTATATTTCTATTACATAATTAGTATCATCATAAAGATCATTTAATATAGTTTTTAATAAATTTATTTAGGGATATAACGTAATTTTAAAATCAAGTTAAACTTATAGCGAGGAAAACGCCAGTTATTTTTTTGGACAGAGAGAGCATACGAAACTCTCATCCAGAATGACCTTATTAGTTGTGGATGCCGGTAAAAACCTAGAGTTGATGTGGAAATGGCGCATGGACATCACGAGCTAGGCCGGATCCCACCGCACGGTGTAACAAAATTGTACTGCTATCTAGGCCATGGCCGGGACATCCAAAACATCCATCTTCGGGTCAGTTAATGATTTTGAGGTTTTTGGCCTTCTAATTAAAAATTTTGGTTGGAAAGCAATGTTTATATCCTGGGACGGCCAAAGAAGAGTATATTCCCAAAACCAATCAAACCATCGCAATGATCAGTCGTGCTCTCTGTAAATAAATCTGGAAAGCAACCAAGGAATCGCACCAAGTACACAGGCTTGCTTGTTTCCATCGGCAACAGCTAGTTAGTGTTCATCCATCAGGAGATCACAGAGAGGATTCGAACTGATCAGCAAGATTCCAAATAAAGACGCCTCTTTCGGTTCCATCTTGTCAAAGATGGAATAGCTCGGCCCGCTCGAGAAATTAACGTTGTACAGAGACACCGTGTTGTTGATGCATGTACTGTATTACATATACCACACACAAACACGCAGTGGCAACAAAAACAGTGCTCCTGAGTGCAACCCCTCACCCACAGCAGTCCTCTCCTCCTCTCCTGCTGATCCATGGCGGTGGGGCCCAGTGGCAAAGAGGGCCCGGGCCCACCATTGCTGTCCTTGTGGGCAATCAAATCCTAGATGGGGATGCATCATGCATGTGGTGGTGGTGGGAAAAAAGCATGACATGACCATTTTTCAGTGATGGAAAAATGGGATGAAAAAGAGAGGAGGAACAGCGTTCAAAAGAGGTCAAGAAAGGCATCCAATGATCCCAAGGATAAGCCCCAGCAGCCACCTTACTGCTGTTTGTTTTCTCTATCAAGTTACTAGAACAGAAGGATAACCTTTTTCTCTAATGTGATTGAACAATAAACAAATAGATAGATAAAATAAAAGAGAGGAGATTGAGTGATATTAGGTATCATGATTTTGGGGCATAAAGTGTGTAGCCTGAAATAGCTACTCTACTAGTAGGTCGCTGATTTGTTAATTTGGCGGCCTAGATGGCCTCGAATGTTGGCACTTGCATCCATCATTGCCAAATTCAGCATGAGCTTTTGCTTGCTCGCAACATGAAAGCGGCACCCGTTCTACAATAGTAGTCCTCCCTTTGCTTCATTCCTTCATTCCTTGTTGATCCCAGAGCCTGAAACATGCACAAATGTGGTGAAGTGTCAACACTGCTTTTTCGTTTCTCTCACAATGCAACATGCATTTGGAGCATAGCAATTTTGACACACCACATCAGAGAGTGACATGGGCTAATGGTGCAATAATGTTATGCAGATAATACCTTCTTCTGAGTAAGATTCCTTTGCCATTGCCAAGGATTCATTTCACCCTGTGTGGAAAAGTTATGGAATGTAATATACAGCCAAATGCTTGTAGACTACTAGCTAGCAGCATGGGAAGCTTCACTTGTCTGAAGAGAAGTTCAGATCTACTCCTAGTCAACAAAACAAATAATCCACAGGCCACAGCTGCACAGCACCTCAAATCCTCTCTCTCCCTCTTTCTGAAAGAATCCTCAATCTCCCTCTTTCTGAAAGAGCTGGCTCCATCGTTGCAAGCAAGCTTAGTACACTATAACTAAAGAACAAACACGCAAGCATGGGGCACTGGCCAATTAATAAACGGTTTAGGCAACAACCAATAAAATAATCCATCATAAGCAAACAAAACACATTTACATGCACGCATGTTCCTGTCGTTGAGCAGTAATCCCCAGTCCAGTCCAGTCCAGTTTCAGGTTAGGATGAGTGATTATTTATATCCTTATGTGGCTAATCAGCTACAGTAGTACTTGTAGACACGGAGCGCCACTTAATGATACCTAATCCTCTGAAAGCACCACCAAAAGCGGGGTGGTCAAATGAATTGATTAGTGGATATGTATATTGCAGTGGTGCAGGACATTCCTGAAACATGCAAAAGCTTGTGGAGCACTGCTCCACCCTCGCAAATGGAACCCTAATTCTCAGGCATCAACAGCCGCACGGGTCCAACTAATCATAGTTTAATCTGAAGTGACACCACGGCTTAATTCTATAATATATATTACTCCTATATATATATTGCACAAAGCAAGAAAGGCTGACCTCGATTTGGACCACTCTGTCCCAGCAGGAGGGGAATTAGGCTGATAACAACAGCCACATGAAGGTCCAAAAGAAAATACTACTATAAAGTAGAATCAGCAAAAATAATCTGCAAAGGTTTTTATATATATAGACTAGTATTATATTATAAGCAAGCGTTTGCATGACAGGGACAGTGCCCTAATATCATACACCACCTAGGTGGGCCCGGTCGGGCGGCCTTTGTGATAGACACCAGCAGGACACAGGTGCATCATACAAGCTGGAGGAGGACGAGTGTTTATATTATTAAATAAAAATATGGTCTTTTTTCTGTATGGGTGCCCAGTGCCGTCCTGTTTTGGAGTGGTCTAGAGACAGTGATGATGATTAGGAGGGAATCAGTGTCCCCCACGGGGGTTTTAGTTATGGCTGCCTCTCTCATGCTCATGCCGATAAAGAGCTAGCAACAGGCACAGCCATGCATGCAGGCACAAAGCAAACACACGCCATCGCTGCCCATCCACTGCCGGTCTGCCTGCCTGCTTGCCGTGACCTGCATGGTTCCTGGCTGACGCCTCTCCGGGAGGCAAACACGCTGCTTGTCCAAAGCCAAGCTTAGATAATGCATGCCGTGGTTTGTTTAATGGAGAGCACATGCAGTGATTAAAGTTAAAGATAATATTTATACAGTTGATGTTTCTGACAAATAGGAACGAAGGAAGGAAGGAAAGAACTCGCGGGAACAATGTGCAGGTGCTGCTGTTGTGGCGTTCTTATCGGGAGTATCCATCTATCGTGAGTTCATGAGGTAGCAAGCACTAGCTAGCTCTGGATCGAGGCTACCAACGAGCTGACCGGACATGTGATTAGAATTGGATGATGATGATTAAGCGTGTGAAGATCCGAGAGAGGCGAAATTGGATCGTCTGACCTGACCTGAGCACCTGACAGGTATGTCAGCTAGATGGAAAGTGGAACGGCCAATTGGATCCAGACTCCAGAGTGATCATCAGGAAAAAGGAATGAAACAAGTCAAGCGTGCGGATCCAAGGCCGTATCTGTTGATGGTGGATCGATCGATCGACAGGCACGCGCATTACGGTCTTACAGACGCCGGCCGGCCGATCGATTGGTAGGCGGCGAGGCGAGGCGAGAGTCAAAAAGGGCGTTGAAAAGATGGCGGCAAAGCAAACGATAGATAGCCTCGATCGATCCGGTGCCTGATGATTCACCTTTTAATAGTTTCCTCTCACACGCAAATTCTCTGAATCTTCAATTTCTCGGCAAACATTCTGCAGCCATCGGACGGATTCATCTGCACCTGCATGTCTGACGGAAACACCACACGCGAGTACGTACGCGACGACACGAGACGCCGGCCGGCGGCTAGCTTTGTACATGTGGAGTTGAAAACGAAACTCGTTCCTCGCAGCGGCCGGCACGGCGCGCCCCCGGCCCGCGTTGGGTTCTCACCGTGTGACCGCATCCTGACCTCGAACGGCGGCGGGCACCGGCCGGCAGCTAGCAGTAGCCCACGCCCGGCGTGCGCAAGCAAAGCACAGCACAGCATAGCATGGGCCAGAGGCATGTCGGCTTTAGCGGGCCTCGATCGTCTGCTTGTCCTTGGCCTATCTCCCCGTGTGAACTGCGAGAAATGCTCCTGCTGTACGTGCAGCTTCATCGCACGCACGCGTGCATGGAGGCAGCATGGCCCCTTGTGTCCACATACTACGTACGGAGTATATGCCGTTGGATACATGGACCATGCACGTTTCAACAAACGCTCCGAGAGCGAGATCGAGGCCAGCCGGCTGGATGAATGGCACAAACGCTCCGAGAGAGAGATCGAGGCCAGCCGGCTGGATGAATGGCAAGACATGTATTTCCCAAGATTCCCACTGCACCTCGTGCTTCCTATTGCGTGTAGACGGCCGGGGACAGCAAGAAGAGAAGACTGCCGGCGCCGCAAGCAAGCACCGGAAGATCCCGGCATATATGCATGGCTGGCTGACGCAGCAGCGCGGCGCGGCGACGGCACCTACCGCACGATGACGAGGACGAGGACGAGCGAGGCTGCTGGCAGAGGCAGACAAGCGGCCACGCAGACATGTTAGAAAAACCACTTGAGAAATGATAGTAAAATCCAAAAGCGGGTGTTGCAGGGATATAATGACCAGGAAAATCTGGACACATGCCCGGATCCCGGGCAGGGCCCCGCTGTCCGGCCGGTGCGTGCTCCACACCTCAGCTTGCAACCATGCATTGTGCCAGCAGCAGCATACGTATCAAAGCTCAAGGCCGAGGGGCTCCCTTTTCTCATTCACTCACTCATTCATTCTGCCCAAGAACCAGGCATTGATCACAATATTTATCTTCGATATCCCTGCTGGCCTCCACACTGCTTTCCCAATAGTATACAGTATGATCATACAGTATATCCTGTTCTTTGCCCTAGTGCCGACTGAGAGTCTTTGACTGATTATTTATGTATCATTAGTTCATTACAAGCTGCGTGTGCCCCATAACATGAACATACAATGAGCTACAGTAGGTGCATGCATGCATGGATCTTGCTACTACCTGCAGACTGCAGTGCTTCAAACTGCTGTTCTAGCTATACAGTACAGTTGCAGGCTGGACCATCGATCGATCCCAGTCCGTCCGTCCGGGCGACTGTTCATCTTCACCTCGACTAGCTGATCCGTCGTCAGCTCCATGCATGTGCGGCAACAGTGCCCACTGCGCGCAGCCAGCCGCGCACTACTGTTCCTTCTTCGTCGCTCCATAAAGAAGGAGATGGCGGCCGGCGGCCAGAAAGCGTGCAGCGCGGGGTGGCATGGACAGCGTGCAGCGCGGGGTGGCATGGACGACGGACGCGCCGACATGTCGTCGTCTCGGCCGCGGCGCGGCGCTGCGGCTCAGTGTCAGTGGGGCGTGCCGTGCCGTGTGCGCCCAGCCCATGCACACGGCGGTGGCAGTCTGATGAACTGCAGGCTCCGGTCGAGGAGGAGACGACAATGGCACCAGGGGCTGCAGGAGCATCAGCTACCTGCTCGTCAGGCTAGGCCATAGATTCCCTTCAGGTTCAGGTTCAGGCGCGTTCGAGCGTTTATTATTGACCTGTGTTAGTCAAAGTTGCAGTATGACAGCTGAATAGCTGATGCACATAGCAGTGTCATGGAGATGGATGAGATCACTCCGAGCTGCTCCACCCATGCCGTGACTCGATGTCGATCAGCATGCTCGTTGCTCGATGACGACGTGTCGGATTCAGAGTTTCGGATGGACCAATTCAGTGAATAATAAGCGTTTTTCTTTCTTCCAAATAAAAATAGAATATGTGGGTAATAAGCCAGTCTGGCTAAAGGAGTAGTAACCGATTAGTGTATGCTAGTATTCATGGTGCTTGATTTCGTTTGTTTTGTTTTTTTTAGGGAAATTTCATCTGGTTTTTTGATTGCTGAATGGGCGGCAGTGCTTCCATTCACATCTGGCCCATAATGCGCATGGCCCATAAGATCACTTGAATTGGGCTTATTACATTGGAAAAAGTCCACATTTCCTCCCTCATCTATCGTGACAGTTCGATTTCCCTCCCCCAACTTGAAAACCGGACATCCACGCTCCTCCATCTATTGAATCCGTGCACATTAGCTCCCATGGCTGGTTTGGACGATGGTTTTGGCCTTGCTGGCGCCACGCCGGATTAGCCTCCAGCTGACTCAGCCCGTAAATTAAAGAGACGAGGCCCATGCCCAATTGGCCTGCTCGAGCGGCGCACTTCGTCGCCTCCGACTCCGGCCTGCTCGTCGTCGTTTTGCCGCAGCCGCTGGTCGCTTCCCCAGTTTCCCATGGCGCCTAGCACGTGGTGCTCGAGCGGCGCAACAGCGGCGGACATTGCAGCGCCGCCGCACGGGTTGTCGAGGCGACAGGCGAGGGCGCCCAAGCAAGCCTTGTGTGACGCATGCGGCTGCGGCTTCGGACGGCATGCACGGGCATTGGTGTCGATTTATATTTCATCTCACACTGGTCCGATCGACTCCGCATGCTGACCACTGTAAATGTTTGCATGGATCCCTGCAGTTTTCAATTGTTTTGTCTCGGAATGGTTGATTATCTTGGAGTTTGTGACTGCCTCCCTTTTCAGTTTCATTTCAATGGGAATTTTGTGAGGAAAAGTAGTAGAGTGTTTTATGATGTACTCAAGCTATGCCTTATATAGACGAGACAAGCTACTTGAAGTTATTGGTCATCTCCGTGACCATTGCAATGTCAAAGAAGGCACAATGTTGCATTGACTATTTCCAAGGAGAGACATGAATACAGGCCTAAGAGCACTTGTTGATGACAATGTGTGCCAGTTCATGTCTGACAGCATTCCTGATTCCTGAAGATGGTGTTGCAGATGTGTATGCTGAAAATCATGAGCAGGATGCAATAGAGAAAGCAAGTATGACGAAGAGATGGAAGATAACTTAGTGGGCGAGGAGATAGAAGACGAAGATATGCAACCTTTGTCGATTGTATGGAAAAGGGAAAGCAAACAACATGCAGAGAAGGATCTTGCCCTTGTCAGACAATATATTTCAAGAAGAACGTTAAGAGGGGAAAAGTGAATGGGTCTTGCCCTTGTATGGAAAAGTGAAAGCAAAGAACATGCAGAGAAGGATCTTGCCCTTGTCGAAACTTATGTATGACAATTATATACACAAAACTTTCAGTACTGCTGTATGACAATTATCTATTTGCAGTTTTGCACTTATGTGTGCTCTGTTATTTGAATGGAAATAATAGTGAAAGGAACTGGACACATCAATACATCAGAACATTAAGGTTCACATGTCATTGACATTGATAAATGAGAATAAGGAACTGGACCCATTTTACCCATTTTACAATACTAAAACAAATGTCACTTAAAAACATTTGCATCAGAACCAACACAAGGAGAATGGCAGAATTGAACCCTAACAACACTAGTACTGCAACACCAACACATATCATCTAATTCATGTGTCCTTGCTTCTAATTCTTCGTGCCTCCCTTCCTAGTTGAAGCTGTGGGTTCTTTCTTCACTTGTTTAGCCTGTTCAAACATCTCAGATTGTACAGTCCCTTGCACGCTGTCTGCCTCCTCCAGTGGATGGTAAGACGGAACTGAAACCAAAAAAACAAATTCAGTACGCACTGTACAAACCTTAACTCTTCAATTAGCAACAAAAATTTACATCACAAAAAGGAACCTTTCGTCGGGCATTTGAAGAATATTTCTATTGGTTGCTTATTTGATTTCGAAATCAGCTCCAGTATCCTCCCCATGCTGCAGTAC
>JAENPR010002251.1:0-66569 GCA_018135685.1 Themeda triandra
CTAAGATGGATCTATGTTCCGATTACCATCAATCGAAGATTTGGAATGCGATATATGCGAAGAGTTTTCACTATGAGGTATGGGTTGCATGAGTACACAGTTATGTCTTTTGGTCTGACATATGCACCTGTCTATTTTATGCACATAATAAACAAGGTGTTCATGGAGTATCTTGATAAGTTTGTGGTTCTAACACCCTGGTGTTCTCTAAGACTGAAATAGAACATGGTGAAACACTTAAGGTCAAGTCTTACAGAAGCATAGAGACATAAGTTGTATGCTAAGCAGAGCAAGTGTGAGTTTTGGCTAAGGAAAGTTTCTTTTCTGGATCATGTTGTCTCTAATGGAGGTTTAGCAATGGATCTAGGCAGGGTGAACATTGTGTTGATTTGGAAGCTGCCCATTGTTGTAGGTGAGATTCACAGTTTCCTTGGTTGGTTGGTGTTGACGGTCGTTAACTCATAAAATCAACCGTCAACTTAGCATACAAATGGACCTATTTATAAATACTTGATAAATATAGGGTTACCATTGACGTAATTCCACGAGTTTTGGTGAATATCTATTTTTGCGGGGTGACAAATTAAAAACTACCCAAGATGGCCCACATGTCGGGTTTACATAGAGAGAAAGACCGAACGGGTGAAAAAGTATAATCTAGAAGACCTTAAGGCGACACTGAAACCCGGGGGCCCACTCCGGCATTGGCCGAGTCGGCCGCCCAAGGGGAGTCGGCCGACTCCCCAACTCCACCAATCGGTGGAGTCTCGCGATCCCGCATCCACCGACTTTGAAGATGAATAATTATTGTCCATTTAGGTCGGTTTGATCCGAGGGTCGTGGTTCATCCTAGGGGGCTATATGCAGCCCGGCCCCCCGGGTAAAACCCTAATTCATTCTCCAGTTCATTCAAGACTTCAATCCAGAGAGAGAGTTAGATAGAGAAGGGTCCTCGAATGGATCTATCTCTATAGGGTATTAGTATCAAGAGAGGTTGAGAGAGTATAGAGTGGAGGTAGATTTGGAGGAAGTCCCTACTGTCGGTGTCTCCTCTCCAAGTGTACCTACGGGATCAAGTCTCCTAACCCGAGGCTTGGTTTCGTGATCATTCGGCAATTCAACTTCTAATACTAGTAAGTTCGTTGTTATTATTGTTCTTTGGTTTACAAGTTTACTTTATTCGCTTTGCGTTGGGAATAGAGTAATCGTTCTTTAGCATAAGCGTGGTGCTTAGGCTAGGTTCACTTGTAGATGCTCCCTATTCGGTCGGAACCGTGGTAGTAGTGAGGAAGTGACAATCCCTTTATTGCCTTTGTAATCCACTTCCGTTGGTAGGTAAGGTAGGTCCTTTGTGCCTGGTTTAGCATCCTTTACGGTGTCTTTTCCTCGTGTACCCCCCTTAGAACAAAGTAGTCTCAAAGCTTGCCATAGGTTAGAAGAAGACTGACGAAGGAGTTCTCTCTATATCGCTTAATTCTCACTTGACTAGCAGACCCAGGGGTAGTAGTAAAGATCGGGTTAGTCTATTGCACGTTTTCTCTTAGCGGATAAAAACAAATACGATACTCGGGACTTATCTCCGGGTGAAGTGCTCACCGATATCCGTGCGCTTGCGGATTATTTCTCTTTGATTCTTCGTGTGCGTATCGAGTGTCAACAAGCATTTCGGCGCTCAAGCGGGGAGAAAGACGGTCTCGCTTTTAGATAACCTAAATCTTGCTCTACCTTGTACCTATACTTTTATCTTTTTTCTTTCACTTTACTTTTTCGTACATTTTATCTTTTTCTATCCTTATGGATAATTTAAATTCCATTCTATCTTTCAATTTTCTCGCACCCACGGAGACCAAACCTAGTGCCACATGAGTCATCACAACCTATCCAAACACCTAGCTATAGGCCGAGTCCGCGGTTGATTGCATTGGTCCAAAGCCTATCCTTTTCAGAGAAGGAGACGAAAACCCTTACCTTCACATTAGAGACTTTGAGTAAACATGATGTCTTCGCACGAGAGGGCATGTCCGACAAAACCCTCCGTTGGAAGCTATTTCCTTTCTCATTAAAGGGAAAAGCTAGAGAATGGTATGATAAAGCCGTAGGTAAGCAACAAGGGGATTGGGGATCCTTACGCTCCAACTTTTGCCTAGATTTCTATCCCATCTCCCAAATCGTCGACCTTAGAGTCAAGGTTCTAACTATTAAGCAAGAACCCGAAGAATCTTTGGCCTCATCCTGGAATCGTTTTACCACACTTTAGCATCGGGCCCGGACCTTAGTCTACCGGATCCCATTCTTTTACAACATTTTTATAAAGGTCCGAGTAGAGATAGTAGAAAATTGCTCGACACAACTTCGGAAGGATCATTCTTGCATATCTCTGCTGAGAAAGCAAGATCAATCCTAGACCAAATCCTATCCAGTGAACTAGACTACCTCCTAGAAGTAGAACCTCAAGTAGCTAAAGCCAAACCTTTGCCAGATACACCATCAACTTCAGCTAACCCATGTTTTGAGCAAGACAAGGAAGACATTCCACTTCCTGATTTTATGCTAGATATTGAACCTGATCTGTTTTCCGATTTTGGAAACATCTTCAACTATCACAAAGTGAAGAAGCCACAAGGCAAATAGCACCCAATAAAGCCATGCAATATTGATGAGGATATTCCAACGGGAAAGACCTCGGGAGAGTTAGTGTACGTTATAAGCAATGAATGGTTAGAAGAGTCGAGCTTTCCTCCGAAATAATTTGTTTGAATTCATCTTCTCTTCCCATTCATTGCATGATTAACAATGATCGCATAGACGCTCTCTATGATCCGGTTGTGGGTATAAATATCATGTCTACCACACTAGCAAAATATTTGCAAAAGACATGACATTAACCCCACACGGTGAAGTTCATAAGAAATCCTTCAAAACAAATTCTTCCTTGTTTAGGAATCCTTCATGTCCTACCACTCCGGGTAGAAGGAACCCCTGTCCACTTAAGCTTTTATGTCTTTGACATAGGGGATTTCACACTGTTGATAGGACAACCATTTAGAAGACTTCTTTATGAAGGACAAACCGGGAAACTAAACATTTGTTTAGGCAAGAAACTCCGGTTTGCAATGTCCATTTCACACTCTTTAAATGCTATGGACCGAGCCCTATCCACATTATGATCCATTGGAGGAATTTAGAGCGGCCTCTCTAGAATTCCTAGTTAAACCAGAATTAGAAGACGAAGCTAGATTCTTCATAGAAGAAGAAGTCGACCCTTCGAGAATGAACCTTTAGATGATGAGTTTACCTTACCACCTAGACCTCCTATTGAGTTCAAACCTTTACCGGCCCCGGTCTTAGATATGCCTTTCTAGGAATGATCCAGTCTCCTGTCATTATAAGTGATACTCTCACTCGGAGCAAACTTTTCGCTTAATGGCTGTCCTAGAAAAACATCAAAAAGCTTTTGGCTACTCACTCCGGGACCTCAAAGGAATTAGTCTCGCCCTTTGTACCCATCGCATTCCCACGGATCCCGATGTTCCACCATCTAGAGAACCCCAACGTAGACTCAATAATGCGATGAGGGAAGTTGTTAAGAAAGAAGTTTTAAAACTATTGCACGCGGGATTATTTACCCCGTGCCGCACGGTGAGTGGGTCAGCCTGTTCAAGTTGTGCCTAAAAAGGGAGGCATGATGTTGTCCAAAAATGAAAAGAATGAGTTAATCCCTCAAAGAACCGTCACGGGATGGCGAATGTTCATAGATTATAGAAAGCTTAACAAGGCAACAAGAAAAGATCATTTTCCTTTGCCTTTCATTGATGAGATGCTCGAGTGATTAGCCAACCATTCTTACTTTTGCTTCCTTGATGGATATTCTGGATATCATCAAATTCCTATCCATCCTAATGATCAAAACAAAACAACCTTTACATGCCCTTATGGAACCTTTGCTTATCGTAGGATGTCTTTTGGGTTATGTAATGCGCCGGCTTCTTTTCAAAGATGTATGATGTCTATATTTTCTAATATGATTGAAAAGATTATGGAAGTTTTCATGGATGATTTTTCGTTTATGGAAAAACTTTTGATGAGTGTCTTGAAAACATAGATCGAGTTTTGCAAAGATGTGAGGAAAAACACTTAGTCACTTAATTGGGAAAAGTGTCATTTTATGGTTAGAAGGAATCTTGGTTTTTATCATAGCATTCATCGGACACCTAAGATGTTCCTTTTGATTTTGAAGAGGCATCGAGGTAGATACCTTTTGAAATTATGTGTGATGCAAAATAGAAGTAATTGAGCAACTACCTCCTCCTATCAATGTGAAAGGAATTAGAAGTTTCCTTGGCCATTGTTGACACTAGATACGCACACGAAAGAATCAAGAGAAATAATCCACAAGCGCACGGATATCGGTGAGCACTTCACCCGGGAGATAAGTCCTGAGTATCGTATTTGTTTTTATCCGCTAAGAGAAAACGTGCAATAGACTAACCCGATCTTTACTACTACCCCGGGCTGCTAGTCAAGTGAGAATTAAGCGATATAGAGAGAACTCCTTCGTCGGTCTTCTTCCAACCTATGGCAAGCTTTGAGACTGCTTTTGTTCTAAGGGGGTACCGAGGAATAGACACCACGAGAGGATGCTAAACCGGGCACAAAGGACCTACCTTACCTACCAACGGGAAGTGGATTACAAAGGTAATAAAGGGATTGTCACTTCCCTCACTACTACCACGGTTTCGGCCGAATAGGGAGCATCTACAAGTGAACCTAGCCTAAGCACCACGCTTATGCTAAAGAACGATTACTCTATTCCCAACGCGAAGCGGAAATAAAGTAAACTTGTAAACCAAAGAACAATAATAACAACGAACTTACTAGTATTAGAAGTTGAATTGCCGAATGATTACGAAACCAAGCCTCGGGTTAGGAGACTTGATCCCTTGAGATACTTTGGAGAGGAGACACCAACGGCCGGGCTTCCTCCAAATCTATCTCCACTCTATACTCTCTCAATCTCTCTTGAATCTAATACCCTATAGAGATAGATCCATTCGAGGGACCCTTCTCTATCTAACTCTCTCTCTAGATTGAAGTCTTGAATGAATTGGAGAATTAATTAGGGTTTCACCCGGGGGCCGGGGCTCGCTTATATAGCCCCCTAGGATTAACCACAGCCCTCGGATCAAACCGACCTAAATGGACGATAATTATTAATCTTCAAAGTCGGTGGAGGCGGGATCCGCGAGACTCCACGATTGGTGGAGATGGGGAGTCGGCCGACTCCCCCCCTGGTCGGCCGACCGGCCACGGTGCCAGTGGGCCCCGGCTTCAGGGTTTGCCTTCCGGAGTCTTCTAGATTATACTTTTTCACCGTTCGGTCTTTATCTCTATGTAAACCCGACATGTGGGCCATCTTGGGTAGTTTTCATTTGTCACCCCGAGAAATAGATATTCACCAAAACTCGTGGAATTAATCGGTGGTAACCCTATATCTATTAAGTATTTATGAATAGGTCCATTTGCATGCTAAGTTGACGGTTAATTTTATGAGTTAACGACCGTCAACAAACTCCCCACACTTGTCTTTTACTCGTCTCGAGGAAAAGGATGGATTATTTTAAGCATAGCCTCAAACTAAGACATCAACATTAGATTATCCACGATCATACTGTCTTTGCGGGATTCAAAGTGTCTACCATTGAACTTTGGGGAGTTGAAAGATGGACAGCGAAGTAGAGATCCTTCTTCTATCAATCCCTGTCACTCGGAGTTTTTATAACATTTTTGTAAAGAAAAACTTAGCTTACCCTTCTCCATCATGTAGCACACTCGAATCACTCTTTATATGTGGTATTTGTAGAACTCACCATTTATGTATAGAGCACTCAAATCTCTCAATGTATGTGGTATTTGTGGAACTCACTTGAGGCATGTGAAAGGGTATGCCTCCTATTCTACTAAGGCTTATGTGGAGTTTTAAGGTATTTCAAGGAATAGCATTTTTACCTGCGCATATTGATTAGTCAAAAACGGGAACCAAGGAGAGGGGGACCTTACTCTAGATCAAGTGTGTGCAAGTGTGTGGAATATTTGGTGGCTAAATTGATGATAATAATGCTCCTTCCCTCTCTTGCACACTCTTCTCTTGAACATTGCTTTGCTTGATCTGGATTTCTTCGAATAGCTCTTTGAGCTTCTTTGAACTTTCCTTCTCTTGGGATCACAATACTTAAGAGCTCATGGGCTATCTCTTTTCTTTCTTTCTTTTCTTCTTTTTTTTTTTAATTATTTTTGCATAGCCCATGTCTCGATCTTGGACACATTAACTTTCTTGAACATGATGATGTTGATAATGATCTTTAACAACTTGGATGATGATAACAATTCTTGGAGCATATAGAAATCCTAGAAAGTGTATGTATCCCTCTCCCAAAGTGTAGGAGATGGATGAATGGCGGAAAGCATGTTTTTGCGTACTCCCGGTGTAGGAGCGCGAGATATATATGTGGGTGTAAGTGCACTTGATCATATGAGTAAGAGACCCTTCTCTATGGCTCTAATACCGCCAAGACTATTCTCAACACAAATAAAAGCTTATGTCTTGGTCTTTCAGAATTTTGTCGACGAGGCTCTATAGGCATTTATAACCACGAGAGGAGAAGTATAGCTAATCATTTTAAGATTTTCGAAAAGAAATTCTCCAAGCAACTAGACATCAAGAAATCGGGTTCTCATGGTCCATGCTATATCTTGTCCTCAACAACTTAAGTAAAATGGGGTCCCTATAAATTAACGTTCCCAACAACGGGGATTCCAAGGAATTATCATGGTGTGAGTCTATCTTGGGGTCATGATTAAAATAATCTACCTTCTCGGTATATATAGCAAGTGATTTAATTCAAAGTGTTCCCCAAACGAATCGGAAAAACGTGATCGGTATAAAATTTGGAATGTAGGGAAGCAAACCCGATCGTGGACGAAAAGCTGGAGCCACATGGGCCCGGCCCCATGGGCGGCCGACTCCATATGTGGGTCGGCCGACTCTCGCAGTGGCCCTCGGGGTCCGCTTCGTCGTGCGTGATCTTTATGTCGTATGTTCTCAAATATTTTTGCTGGTTTTGATATCCGTTAGTTTCATCGTCGGTTGCCTCCCCCACACTAGATTCCTGTTATCTTCATTCACAACAAGGTGGAGACAAAAGAGGCAACACATATGCAATAATAAATATAACTAGAAAACTTTATTTCATCTTCATTAAGGCCTGGATTACAAGTATTGAAAGGAACTAAGATCGAACTAAACTTTAACTAAGCACTCTTGCAAACTAAAACTTTTAATCTAAACACACTAGGCCTTTCTGATGCTAAGATAAATCTCATCTAGTCAATTCGCTTCTCTAGCGCATCTAACCTCTTTTCTAACTTATCCGTCCTCTTCTCGCACGAAGTCTATCTATGAGAGTGACAATGCTACCGCTCGGATATGTTGGGCGTTTTGCGAGAGATGTTAATAATGTCGCGGCGAGTTTCTAACTCCTTCTCTAAGTACGCAATGGTCTTGCGACGCTTCCTTGGAGCTTCGAGGAGGCGGCGAGCTTTTGGGGCTTCCTTCGGAGGGACGAACTTCACTTTGCTCGGGTGAGCACGGACTCCCTCGAAATACGAGCGCTCTCCAGTGCTATACTTAGCACAGACGATCTCCCCTTGCTTGTTGGTCTTCACTCCCATAAGCATCTCATTGTGCTTAGGAGGGAGGATCTTGGTGCCTTCTGGGAGCTTCACAATAGGACCCTTTGGTGGAGGTCCATCTAGGAGCAAAGGCTTGGGTGCGGTGATGAATGGTTGAGCGAAGTAGCTATGGCTGTAAGCTTGAGGTTTTGGAGGAATAGAGGCTAGGGGTTTGGGCTTAGCAAGAACGATGGCCTTGACTTAGGCTCCTCCTTGGGATGGTGTTGAGATCAATCCGAAGTGGATCAATCTCCTATCTAAATTTTCGGCTCTATCTTCGCCATTCTTTGCGTAGCAAGCTTGATGGTAGGAGGAGAAGGCTTTAGATGGAATGAGGTTGGCTTGAGGCTGGGCTTCTTTATATAGGGGAGATGGAGAGGCATCTAAAGGGCATCTAAAGGGAATCTCCGAAGGAATAACGCGTTAACGTGATCTCAAAAACCCTAATCGGCAAAAATTCTGAAGGAAGAGTATGGAAGGATCACGAATGCAAAGGCGGCGCGGGGGAGTCCATGGGTCGGCCGACTCCTATGGGGCGGCCGACTCGGCATGTGGATCCCCGTTGCCCGGGGCTTTTCGCAACTTAATTAACATATTTTTGTCATTCGGAAAAATACCCTGGACCCCGAAAAACAAAAAGTAAAAAGGTCGGGCCCAACTACCTAATTGAGAAAGAAGTTTAATTCATCTATTTCACCTATTTCCTCAATGGGCTCTAAAAATATTTTAAGGCGTTGGCCATTTACCTTGAATATCGTACCTTCGTTGTTGCGAAGCGTAACGGCTCCATGCGATGATGAGCTTACTACTTTGAACGGTCCTTCCCATTTGCTTCGAAGCTTTCCTTGCCCGAAGAGTTTGACCCCGGAATTAAAAAGTAATACCTTGTCTCCGGGTGTGAACTCCTTGATCTTGATTCTCTTGTCATGCCATCTTTTCACTCTTTCTTTGTATATCTTGGCATTGTGATAGGCTTTCTCTCTCCATTCTTCTAATTTAGAGATTTGCATCTTCCTCTTCTCTCCCGCCGCTTCTAGATCCATATTCCATTTCTTGATGGCCCAGTGAGCTTTGAATTCAGCTCTTGGTAAGTGGCATGTCTTTCCATAGACTAGTTGATATGGTGACATCCCAATAGGTGTCTTGTATCTTTGTTCGATATGCCCATAGTGCATCGGGAAGCTTGTCTTTCCATGCATTTCCCATTTCATTCACTTGTCTTCGAAGAATATTCTTGATCTCGCTTATTTGATGTCTCTGCTTGGCCACTTGTCTGAGGGTGATATGGAGTAGCAACATTATGGCGTACTCCATGCTTCAATAAGTATTGCTCAAAGCGTTTGTCGATGAAATGTGATCCTCCGTCACTTATGACTATCCTTGGGACTCCAAATCTTGGGAATATTATTTCTTCGAACATCTTTTGGAGCTTGAACTATCGCCTTTTTGCATGGCGAGCTTCGACCCATTTGGACACATAGTCCTTTGCTACGAGGATGTATTCACATTTCTTCGACGGTGGAAATGGTCCCATGAAATCAACTCCCGAGACATCAAAGAGCTCGATGCGAAGGTTGTTGATAAGTGGCATGGCATCTCTTGAGTTAATGTTGCCATGTCTTTGACAAGGACCGCATCTCCGAATGAAATCTTTTGTGTCTTCATACATTGTTGGCCGGAAAAATCCGCATTGCCAAATCTTCGTATGTGTACGGAACACCCCATAATGGCCTCCATATGGTGATGAGTGGCATCTTTCGATGATTTTGATTCCTTCTTCGGTTGGCACACATCTTCGAGCAAGCCATCGAGCACACTCGGAAGAGGTAGGGTTCATCCCATATGTGAGTACGACTCTCCTGGATAAGTTTCCTTTTGTTGCCTCCCGGTGGTACGTAACTTTGTAACCATAAAATTAACAATATCCGCATACCAGGGGTTAGATCTGTTGATTCCGTAGAGCATGTCGTCCGGAGTGCGTCGTCGATGGGTAGTTCTGTGGTTTCTCAAACCGCATTCTAGACAAGTGATCGGCAACGAGTTTTCTACTCCCTTTTTATCTTTTATTTCTAGATCAAATTCTTGGAGTAATAAAATCCATCTTATCAAATGAGGTTTAGCATCTTTCTTAGTGAGCAAATATTTTAAAGCGGCATGATCGTGTATAAACAATCACTTTGGCACCCACTAAGTAGGATCTAAACTTATCAATAGCAAAGACAACAGCTAGGAGCTCTTTTTCGGTGGTAGCATAATTAAGCCGAGGTCCAAGTCAAAGTTTTGCTAGCGTAAGCTATTGCATGATGCTTCTTATCCTTAGTCTGTCCTAACACTGCTCCTACGGCGTAGTCACTTGCATCACACATAATTTCAAAAGGTAAAGTCCAATCGGGGGTTGAATGATTGGAGCGAGATGAGCGCTTTCTTAAGGATCTCAAATGATTGTAAGCGAGGCATCATCAAAGTCAAAAGGAACATCCTTAGCCAATAAGCGGGTAAGAGGTCTAGCGATGTAAGAGAAATCTTTTATAAATCTACGATAAAAACCAGCATGACCAAGGAAACTTCTAATTCCTTTCACATTGATAGGAGGAGGCGGTTGTTCAATAACTTCTATTTTGGCTCTATCTACCTCGATGCCTCTTTCGAGACACTAAGTGTCCTAACACTATTCCTTCTCTAACCATGAAATGACACTTTTCCCAATTAAGGACTAAGTGTTTTTCCTCACATCTTTGCAAAACTCGATCTATGTTTTCAAGGCACTCATCAAAAGTTTTTCCATAAACGAGAAAAATCATCCATGAAAACTTCCATAATCTTTTCAATCATATCGAAAATATAGACATCATACATCTTTGAAAAGAAGCTGGTGCATTACATAACCCAAAAGACATCCTACGATAAGCAAAGGTTCCATAAGGGCATGTAAAGGTCGTTTTGTTTTGATCATTAGGATGGATAGGGATTTGATGATATCGAGAATATCCATCAAGGAAGCAAAAGTAAGAATGGTTGGCTAATCGCTCAAGCATCTCATCAATGAAAGGCAAAGGAAAGTGATCTTTTCTTGTTGCCTTATTAAGCTTTCTATAATCTATGCACATTCGCCATCCGTGACGGTTCTTTGTGGGATTAACTCATTCTTCTCATTTTGGACAACAATGTCATGCCTCCCTTTTTAGGCACAACTTGGACGGGGCTGACCCACTCACCGTGTGGCACGGGGTAAATAATCCCGGCGTGCAACGGTTTTAAAACTTCTTTCTTAACAACTTCTCTCATCGCATTATTGAGTCTACGTTGGGGTTCTCGGATGGTGGAATATCGGGATCTGTGGGAATGCGATGGGTACAAAGGCGGGGACTAATTCCTTTGAGGTCCTGGAGTGAGTAGCCAAAAGCTTTTTATGTTTTTCTAGGACAACCATTAAGCGAAAAGTTTGCTCTCCCGAGTGAGAGTATCACTTATGATGACAGGAGTGTCGGATCATTTCCTAGAAAGGCATATCTAAGACCGGGCTGGTAAAGGTTTGAACTCAATAGGAGGCCTAGGTGGTAGGGTAAACTCGTCTAATGGTTCATTCTCGAAGGGTCGGCTTCTTCTTCTATGAAGAATCTAGCTTCATCTTCTAATTACGGCTTAACTAGGAATTCTAGAGAAGCTGCTCTAAATTCCTCCAACGGATCATAATGTGGATAAGGCTCGGTCATAGCATTTAAAGAGTGTGAAATGGACATTGCAAACTGGAGTTTCTTGCCTAAACAAATGTTTAGTTTCCCGGTTTGTCCTTCATAAAGAAGTCTTCTAAATGGTTGTCCTATCAACAGGTGGAAATCCCCTATGTCAAAGACATAAAAGCTTAAGTGAACGGGGGTTCCTTCTACCCGGAGTGGTAGGACATGTAGGATTCCTAAACAAGGAAGAATTTGTCTTGAAAGATTTCTTATGAACTTCTTGTTGGGGTCAATGTCATGTTTCTTTGCAAATATTTTGCTAGTGTGGTAGACATGATATTTATACCCACAACTGGATTGTAGAGAGCGTCTATGCGATCATTGTTAATCATGCAATGAATGGGAAGAGAAGATGAATCCAACCGAATTATTTCGAGGAAAGCTCGACTCTTCTAACCATTCATTGCTCATAATAGACACTAACTCTCCGAGGTCTTTCTGTTGGAATATCCTCATCAATATTGCATGGCTTTATTGGGTGATATTTGCCTTGTGGTTTTTTCACCTTGTGATAGTTGAAGATGTTTCCAAAATTGGAAAACAGATCGGGTTCAATATCTAGCATAAAATCGGGAAGTGGAATGTCTTCCTTGTCTTGCTCAAGACATGGTTAGCGAGGTTGATGGTGTATCCGGCAAAGGGTTGTCTTCGGCTACTTGAGGTTCTACTTCTAGGAGGTAGTCTAATTCACTGGATAGGATTTGGTCTAGGATTGATCTTGCTTTCTCGCAGAGATATGCAAGAATGATCCTCCGAAGTTGTGTCGAGCAATTTTCTCTGTCTCTACTCGGACCTTTATAAAAGTGTTGTAAAAGAATGGGATCTCGGTAGACTAAGGTCCGGGCTTGATGCTAAAAGTGTAGTAAAACGATTCCGGGATGAGGCCAAAGATTCTTCGGGTTCTTGCTTAATAGTCGAACCTTGACTCTAAGGTCGACGATTTGGGAGATGGGATAGAAATCTAGGCAAAAGTTGGAGCGTAAGGACCCCCAATCTCCTTGTTGCTTACCTACGGCTTTATCATACCATTGTCTAGCTTTTCCCTTTAATGAGAAAGGAAATAGCTTCCAACGGAGGGTTTTGTCGGACATGCCCTCTATGCGAAGACGATCACATGTTTGCTCAAAGTCTCTAATGTGAAGGTAAGGGTTTTCGTCTCCTTCTCCGAAAAGGATAGGCTTTGGACCAATGCAATCAACCGCGGACTCGGCCTATAGCTAGGTGTTTGGATAGGTTGTGATGACTCATGTGGCACTAGGTTGGTCTCCGTGGGTGCGAAAATTGAAAGATAGGAATGGAATTTGAATTATCCATAAGGATAGAAAAAGATAAAATGTACGGAAAAGTAAAGTGCAAGAAAAAGATAAAAGTATAGGTACAAGGTAGAGCAAGATTTAGGTTATCTAAGTAGACCGTCTTTCTCCCCGGCAACGGCGCCAGAAATGCTTGTTGACACTAGATACGCACACGAAAGAATCAAAGAGAAATAATCCGCAAGCGCACGGATATCGGTGAGCACTTCACCGGGAGATAAGTCCCGAGTATCGTATTTGTTTTTATCCGCTAAGAGAAAATGTGCAATAGACTAACCCGATCTTTACTACTACCCCGGGCTGCTAGTCAAGTGAGAATTAAGCGATATAGAGAGAACTCCTTCGTCAGTCTTCTTCCAACCTATGGCAAGCTTTGAGACTATTGTTCTAAGGGGGTACCTGAGGAATAGACACCACAGAGGATGCTAAACCGGGCACAAAGGACCTACCTTACCTACCAACGGGAAGTGGATTACAAAGGTAATAAAGGGATTGTCACTTCCCTCACTACTACCATGGTTCCGGCCGAATAGGGAGCATCTACAAGTGAACCTAGCCTAAGCACCACGCTTATGCTAAAGAACGATTACTCTATTCCCAACACGAAGCGAATAAAGTAAACTTGTAAACCAAAGAACAATAATAACAACGAACTTACTAGTATTAGAAGTTGAATTGCCGAATGATTCGAAACCAAGCCTCGGGTTAGGAGACTTGATCCCGAGATACTCTGGAGAGGAGACACCGACAGCGGGCTTCCTCCAAATCTACCTCCACTCTATACTCTCTCAATCTCTCTTGATACTAATACCCTATAGAGATAGATCCATTCGAGGGACCCTTCTCTATCTAACTCTCTCTCTGGATTGAAGTCTTGAATGAATTGGAGAATGAATTAGGGTTTCACCCGGGGGCCGGGGGCTCGCTTATATAGCCCCCTAGGATTAACCACGGCCCTCGGATCAAACCGACCTAAATGGACGATAATTATTGATCTTCAAAGTCGGTGGAGGCGGGATCCGCGAGACTCCCACGATTGGTGGAGGGGGAGTCGGCCGACTCCCCTCCCCGGGGCGGCCGACTCGCCGGTGCCCAGTGGGCCCGGAGTTTCGGTGTCGCCTTCGGAGTCTTCTAGATTATACTTTTTCACCCGTTCGGTCTTTATCTCTATGTAAACCCGACATGTGGGCCATCTTGGGTAGTTTTCATTTGTCACCCCGAGAAATAGATATTCACCAAAACTCGTGGAATGCATCGAGTGGTAACCCTATATCTATTAAGTATTTATGAATAGGTCCATTTGCATGCTAAGTTGGAAGTTTCACGGCCATGCTGATTTTTATCGTAGATTCATAAAAGATTTCTCATTTATCGCTAACCCTATATCTATCAAGTATTTATCAATAGGTCCATTTGCATGCTAAGTTGATGCAAGTGACTACGGTTAGGATTTTATGAGTTAATGCTACTCGAAAAAAGAGCTCCTAGTTTGTTGTCTTTGCTATTGATAAGTTTAGATCCTACTTAGTGGGTGCCAAAGTGATTATTTACGATACGATCATGCCGCTTTGAAATATTTGCTCACTAAGAAAGATGCTAAACCTCGTTTGATAAGATGGATTTTATTACTCCAAGAATTTGACTTGGAAATAAAAGATAAAAAAGGAGTAGAAAATTCTGTTGCCGATCACTTGTCTAGAATGCAGTTTGAGAAACCACAGGAACTACCCATCGATGACTCACTCCGGGATGACATGCTCTACGGAATCAATAGATCTGACCCCTGGTATGAAGATATTGTTAATTTTATGGTTACAGGTTACGTACCACCAGGAGGCAACAAAAGGAAACTTATCCAGGAGAGTCGTACTCACATATGGGATGAACCCTACCTCTTCCGAGTATGTTCTGATGGCTTGCTCAGAAGATGTGTGCCAACTGAAGAAGGAATCAAAATCATTGAAAGATGCCACTCATCACCATATGGAGGCCATTATGGGGTGTTCCGTACACATGCGAAGATTTGGCAATGTGGATTTTTCTGGCCAACAATGTATGAAGACACAAAAGATTTCATTCGGAGATGCGGTCCTTGTCAAAGACATGGCAACATTAATTCAAGGGATGCCATGCCACTTGTCAACAATCTTAGATCGAGCTCTTTGATGTCTCGGGGAGTTGACTTTATGGGACCATTTCCACCATCGAAGAAATGTGAATACATCCTAGTAGCAAGTGGACTACGTATCCAAATGGGTTGAAGCTCGCCATGCAAAAAGGCGATAGTTCAAGCTCCAAGAAGATGTTCAAAGAAATAATATTTCCAAGATTTGGAGTCCCAAGGATAGTCATAAGTGATGGAGGATCACATTTCATCGACAAGCGTTTCGAGCAATACTTATTGAAGCATGGGGTACGTCATAACGTTGCTACTCCGTATCACCCTCGAGACAAGTGGCCAAGCGAGAGACATCAAATAAACAAATCAAGAATATTCTTCGAAGAAGACAGTGAATGAAATGGGAACCGCATGGAAGGACAAGCTTCCCGATGCACTATGGGCATATCGAACGGCATACAAGACACCCATTGGGATGTCACCATATCAATCGGTCTATGGAAAGACTTGCCACTTACCGGTAGAGCTAGAATTCAAAGCTCATTGGGCCATCAAGAAATGGAATATGGATCTAGAAGCGAGCGGGAGAGAAGAGGAGGATGCAAATCTCCGAATTAGAAGAATGGAGAGAAAAAGCTTATCACAACGCCAAGATATACAAAGAGAGAGTGAAAAGATGGCATGACAAGAGAATCAAGATCAAGGAGTTCACACCCGGAGACAAGGTACTACTTTTTAATTCCGGGGTCAAACTCTTGGGCAAGGAAAGCTTCGGAGCAAATGGGAAGGACCGTTCGAAGTTGTAAGCTCATCATCGCATGGAGCCGTTACGCTTCGCAACAACGAAGGTACGATATTCAAGGTAAATGGTCAATGTCTTAAAATATTTTTAGAGCCCACTGAAGAAATAGGTGAAATAGATGAATTAAATTTCTTTCTCAATTAGGTAGTTGGGCCCGACCTTTTTACTTTTCGTTTTTTGGGGTCCAGGGTATTTTTTCGAATGACAAAAATACGCTAATTAGGTTGCGAAAAACCCTGAGCCGGGAGCCCATGGACTCCACCATTCGCCGCGCCTTTTGCATTCGTGATCCTTCTATACTCTTCCTTCGGGAATTTTTGCCGATTAGGGTTTTTGAGATCACGTTGACGCGTTATTCCTTCGGAGATTCCTTTTAGATGCCTTTCCAGCCCCCTATATAAAGAAGCCCAGCCTTAGGCCAACCTCATTCCATCTAAAGCCTCCTCCTCCTAGCATCAAGCTTGCTACGCAGCAATGGTGAAGCCAGAGCCAGAAAATTTAGATAGGAGATTGATCCGCTTCGGGATTGATCTCAACACCATCCCAAAGGAGGAGCCTGAGTCCAAGGCCATCGTTCTTGCTGAGCCAAAACCTCTAGCCTCTATCCCTCCAAAACCCCAAGCTTACAACCATTGCTACTTCGCCCAACCGAGTCATCGCCGCACCTAAGCCTTTGCTCCTAGATGGACCTCCACCAAAGGGTCCTATTGTGAAGCTCCCGAAGGCACCAAGATCCTCCCTCCTAAGCACAATGAGATGCTTATGGGAGTGAAGACCAACAAGCAAGGAGAGATCGTACGTGCTAGGTATAGCACTGGATAGCGCTCTTATTTTGAGGGAGTCCGTGCTCACCCGAGCAAGGTTAAGTTCGTCCCTCCGAAGGAAGCCCAAAGCAGCTCTCGCCGCCTCGAAGCTCCAAGGAAGCATCGCAAGACCGTTGCGGATTTAGAGACGGAGTTAGAAACTCGCGCGCAAAATTATCGCATCTCTACGGAAAACTCCCAACGTGTCCGGAGTAGATGGTATTGTCACTCTTATAGATAGACTTCGTGCGCTAGAGAAGAGGACGGATAAGTTAGAGAAAAGTTAGACGCTCTAGAGAAGCGAGTTGATTAGATGAGATTTATCTTAGCATCAAAAAGTGTGATTTAGATTGCTTAGATTAAAGTTTTAGTTTGCAAGTGTGCTTAGTTAAAGTTTAGTTCGATCTTAGTTCTTTCAATACTTGTAATCCAGGCCTTAATGAAGATGAAATAAAGTTTTCTAGTTATATTTATTATTGGATATGTGTTGCCTCTTTTGTCTCCACCTTGTTGTGAATGAAGATAACAGGAATCTAGTGTGGGGGAGGCAACCAACGAGAAACTAACGGATATCAGCGAACCAGCAAAAATATTTGGAAATATACGACATGAAGATCAAGCTCGACGAAGCGGACCCGAGGGCCACTCGCCAAGTCGGCCGCCCCATATCTAGAGTCGGCGCCCCCGGGGTGGGCCCATTTGGCTCCAGCTTTTGTCCACGGTCGGGTTTGCTTCCCTACGTTCCAAATTTTATACCGATCACATTTTTCCGATTCGTTTGGGGAACACTTTGAATTAAATCACTTGCTATATATATTGAGAAGGTAGATTATTTTAATCATGACCCCAAGATAGACTCACACCATGATAATTCCGGGAATCCTGTTCTTTGTTGGAAACGTTATTTTATAGGGACCCCATTTTACTTAAGTTGTTGAGGACAAGTGATATAGCATGAACCATGAGAACTCGATTTCTTGATGTCTAGTTGCTTGGAGAATTTCTTTTCAAAAATCTTAAAATGTTAGCTATACTTCTCCTCTGTGGTTATAAATGCCTATAGAGCCTCGTCGACAAAATTCGAAAGACCAAGCACATAAGCTTTTTATTTGTGTTGAGAATAGTCTTGGCGGTGTTAGAGCCAAGAGAAGGGTCTCTTACTCATATGATCAAGTGCACTTACACCCATATATATCTTTGCTCCTACACCGGGAGTACGCAAAAACATGCTTTCCGCCATTTATCCATCTCCTACACTTGGGAGAGGATACATACACTTTCTAGGATTTCTATATGCTCCAAGGATTGTTATCATCATCTAAGTATGTTGAAAGAAGATTATTATCGTCATCATCATGTTCAAGAAAGTTATTGTGTCCAAGATTGAGACATGGGCTATGTACAAATAAAAAAAAGAGAGAGAGAGAAAAAAAAGATAGCCCATGAGCTCCAAAGTATTTTCGATCCCAAGAGAAGGAAGTTCAAAGAAGCTCAAAGAGTTATTATTTAGAAGAAGATCAATTCATCATTCAAGAGAAGATCAGCAAAGCAATGTTCAAGAGAAGAGTGTGCAAGAGAGGGAAGGAGCATCATTATCATAAAATTAGCCACCAAATATTCCACACACTTGCACACACTTGATCTAGAGTAAGGTCCCCCTCTCTGTGGTTCCCGTTTTTGACTAATCAATATACGCAGGTAAAAATGCTATTCCTTGAAATACCTTAAAACTCCATATAAGCCTTTATAGAATAGGAGGCATACCCTTCACATGCCTCAAGTGAGTTCCACAAATACTACATACATTGAGAGATCTGAGTGCTCTATACATAATGGTGAGTTCTACAAATACCACATATAATGAGTGATTCGAGTGTGCTACATGATGGAGAAGGGTAAGCTAAGTTTTCTTTGCAAAAATATTATAAAAACTCCAAGTGACGGGATTGATAGAAGAAGGATCTCTACTTCATTTGTTCCATATTTCAACTCCCCAAAGTTCAATGGTAGACACTTTGAATCCGCTTGATGCAGGTATGATCGGGGATAATCTAATGTTGATGTCTTGGTTTGAGGCTATGCTTAAAGTAATCCATCCTTTTCCTCGAGACGAGTAAAAGACAAGTGTGGGGAGTTTGTTGACGGTCGTTAACTCATAAAATCAACCGTCAACTTAGCATACAAATGGACCTATTCATAAATACTTGATAGATATAGGGTTACCTTGACGAATTCCATGAGTTTTGGTGAATATCTATTTTTGCGGGGTGACACTGAAAACTACCCAAGATGGTCCACATGTCGGGTTTACATAGAGAGAAAGACCGAACGGGTGAAAAAGTATAATCTAAAGACTCCGAGGAAGACGACACTCGAAGTCAGGGCCCCGGCATTGGCGAGGCGGCCGCCCCTAGCTCACGCCCCTCCAGCCACCAATCGGGTGGAGTCTCGCGGATCCGCCTCCACCGACTTTGAAGATGAATAATTATCATCCATTTAGGTCGGTTTGATCCGAGGGCTGTGGTTCATCCTAGGGGCTATATAAGCAGAGCCCCTAGCCATGGGTAGAAACTCTAATTCATTCTCCAATTCATTCAAGACTTCAATCCAGAGAGAGAGAGTTAGATAGAGAAGGGTCCCTCGAATGGATCTATCTCTATAGGGTATTAGTATCAAGAGAGATTGAGAGAGTATAGAGTGGAGGTAGATTTGGAGGAAGCCCGGCCTGTCGGTGTCTCCTCTCCAGTGTACCTGCGGGATCAAGTCTCCTAACCCGAGGCTTGGTTTCAGGATCATTCGGCAATTCAACTTCTAATACTAGTAAGTTCGTTGTTATTATTGTTCTTTGGTTTACAAGTTTACTTTATTCGCTTCGCGTTGGGAATAGAGTAATCATTCTTTAGCATGCGTGGTGCTTAGGCTAGGTTCACTTGTAGATGCTCCCTATTCGGACCGGAACCGTGGTAGTAGTGAGGGAAGTGACAATCCCTTTATTACCTTTGTAATCCACTTCCCGTTGGTAGGTAAGGTAGGTCCTTTGTGCCCGGTTTAGCATCCTTTGGTGTCTTTTCCTCGGGTACCCCCTTAGAACAATAGTCTCAAAGCTTGCCATAGGTTAGAAGAATACGACGAAGGAGTTCTCTCTATATCGCTTAATTCTCACTTGACTACCCAGCCCCCGGGGTAGTAGTAAAGATCGGGTTAGTCTATTGCACGTTTTCTCCTAGCGGATAAAAACAAATACGATACTCGGGACTTATCTCCCGGGTGAAGTGCTCACCGATATCCGTGCGCTTGCGGATTATTTCTCTTTGATTCTTTCGTGTGCGTATCTAGTGTCAACGTCACCGAGTCGAGTAAGAAAATTTGTGATGCACTTGTTAGGGTTTGAGGTGTGCAAGAAGGTAGTGTGGTTGCATAAGCCTCAAGACAAGTTGATGATGATGGCATAGGGATAATGAGATGTCGGACTTCTCTATGATTGATTCTATGGAAGCCTCAATGCTTACACCAATCTTGATGTATGAGTTTTGTTTGGAGGAAGTTATCTTTTTTATTATGATATGTCTCTAATGATAGAATTACATGAAGAACTCAAGGGAGATGTGTTGAGTTAGAGTCGGCCTATGTATGCAAGAGTAACTTAGAACATTCTTGGATGATTATATTCTATCAAGGCATCACTAGAGGCACTAAATTTGAACAAAAGAATGTTTTCCCTATAGTATAGTGTGTTTTGGCAAGATTTTGGATGTGCTCTATGTAAGAAAGCACTGGGTTATGCCTAAACTATGGAGACATGAGTTGTACTAATCAACTTATGAGATATCGAGTTATCCATTGTGGAGCATAAAGGTTCTTACTTGGAAGTAAAGAGCGACATCAAGGTCGATTCAAAGGATCATTAGTAAGTTGATATCGACCTAGTGACATTATAATTGGAATGATATGGAGTTATAGTGGGCCATAACCCACAGGTCCCGAACATGGCTTATGCCTTGGTGATTTGGCGGATGCAATCATTTGGAGAGGAAAAAGTTGTTGTCAGTGTTCTTAGCATATGATGGGTGTTATAAAAGTTTGAGTGACACCAAGATCAAGTGAAGACAAAAATCAAGTGATGTCACTAGTACTATATAGTTGCTAGTTAGTTAATAAAGTTCATCTTTGAACAAGGAGAATCACAGCAGTTAATTGGAAGAAGAAAGAACTAAAGAATTGTCGTTATCATTGCTCTTAGCAAAGGAGGGTTATGCTAAGGAGTTTTGGACGACACCATGGGTTAAGAATTATGTCTGAGGTTTGAGGAATTTGACCAAAAAAAAAATCAGTTGCATATTAAAGTTGGAAATAGGAGAGGTGAAAGTATGATTAAAAGGTATGCAAAGAAAAGTGGAACCATTTATGAGCAAGATGGTACTACTCAAAGGCCGTAAAGAAAGTTCAATGGTGGAATATCTCAATCTCTTCGATCACCATCTTTCGAATCTCGGGACGAGATTCATCTTAAGGGGTAGAGTTGTAACACCCTAAAATTTGTCTATTTCAAAATAGAGCTAAAATGATTTTCAATTGAATTTTGTGCTCATAAAAAGCTAGAAAAATAATATTTTCATTAAAATTAAAATTTATCACAGGATCTAGCAACATCGTTGTGCATACATGCTGGTGCATTTGATTTATTGCAATGAGTGATTTTGATACAAAATTTCAAAGTGTGTTTAAATGCTTTCAAAATGATTTTGAAATGCCTTCGAAATAAAAAGAAAATAAAAAGAGAAATCTCTCTCTCTCTCTATCGTTGACGCTTGATCATCCTTTCTTGTTATTTATCTCTTTTGCTCCTTCGGCTTGTCACTTTTTGACCTGTTCATAATTCACGAAGCCAATAACCAGATCAGAGATCTCTCTATGCTTTCACGAATCATAAGGCCAGCCCAACATCCACGTTATGCAGCCCCTATCCCCTCTCCCCTCTCCCCTCTCGGTCTTGCAGTTCCGAGCCCAGCAGTGCTGTGGCAATTCTTTTTTTTTTTTTGTCATGTCTCTCGTCAGCCGTCTCCTTGCCTCCGTTCGTGGCCGAGACGAACTCTGTCGAGTTCGAGTCCGCCCCGACGCCGTCTCCTCGTGCCTTGCGTGCAACCCACGCACCCTGCCCCATAAATAGCAGCCCCGTTGCACATCGCCTCGCTTCCTTGCAAGCCGCAAACCCTAGCCACCGCCTTCAATCTCGAGTTCGAGTTACGCAGCTCCATCTCCATCGTATTATCGTAACCAAGTCACCGAGAAGCATCGAAGCTGCTGCAGAGGATGACGCCCGTCTGCTTCTTGCCGGCGTTCACGACGCACCACCGAGCTCCGAGCTCTACGCCTGCCTTGAACCTTGCCGATTAGCAGCAGCCGTCTGCACTGCCGATGGTACAGACACCTTCCTGTCGGCAAGATCCCTAGCTCTGCTCTTCGTCTGGAGAAACCATGCAGGAAGCCATCGTCGTCCCTCCAAGCCCAAGCTCGCTGCATCTCATCGTCAAGCCGGCAGCCCCGACTACGCTGTTCTGTTGCCTCCTCGCTACTGTAAAGCCATCTGCCGAGCTCCGTGTCGAGAATTCATATTCTCCGTGACCCTTTTCTCTCTCTTGCTTGCTCTCGGTTGCTCACCCTGCGTTGCCGACGTTTGCAGATCGCCACTGCCGGCCACGTCGAGCTGCTAGCGCTTCACGATCCGTTCCAGTCCCTCGTTTCTATCTTGGTGAGTTCTCTGTCCTCCGCTTTGTCTCCCTAGTGCTGTACCGTGGCAACCGAAACTGCATGGTCATGGCCTCTAGTCCTCCACCGTTCGCATAGCCTTTGGCTGCTTTGCTTGTCATCACTTCTAGCTTTGATCACGTCATATCTAGTTTTGATGACATGAGATATATATATATATATATATATATATATATATATATATATATATATATATATATATATATATATATATATATATATATATATATATATATATATATATATATATATATATATATATATATATATATAGAGCCCTGGCTTCCAATAGCGAATGGAGAGCCCCGGTCCAAACCAGCCTCCGGTTCAACCCAACCACATTTGGAAGCCAGCCCCGGTCCTGGTCCCCGCGCAGGTGAAAGGACGGCGCAGGCGTGGGCCCAGCCCAAACCCTCGGCCGCTTCTCTGTTTTCAAATTCATTTGAAAAAATCCCCACCAAGCATGTATAAAAAAATAATAAAAAAATAAATCCCCTCGACATTATCCCCGGTCCGCCCCGACCGCCCGAAATCCCCGTCCTCTCGCCCCGGCCGGGCGGCGGTGCGGCGGCCCGGCCCTTCCTTACGGCCACCGGCGACGGCGCGCCTCACGCCCCCGACCCACCACGACGGCCCGGCGCACCTGGAGCACCGGCGGCCCGGCCGGCGCCGGAGCACCGGCGCCCGGCGCCCCTCCCGACCACGGCAACGCGAGGCTTCGATGGCGCTCCCCTCTCCCGTGACCGGCCCAGCAACCCTCCCGCACCGTCGCTTCCTCGTCCGATTAGCCGCGCGGCAGCGGCCTCCCCGTGCGCGCGGCCTCCTCCCTCCCCGCGCGGACTCCTCCCTCCCGTCGCTCCCCTTCGACGGCGACTCCCTCCCTGTCGTCCCATAGCGGCGCGCGGCTGCGGGGCTCGCGGTGGACGGGGATCGGGTGGCGGATCGGGCCGTGAGCCTTCCTCTTCCCGCAGATCGGGCCTCGAATCCCTCCCCGGGCCCCCCTTCCTCTACGGGCGACGCGCGGCGGGACCCCCTTCGACCGGCGGCGGCGAGCCACTCCCAGGCTGCCGCGGTGCCGCTGCATCGCCGGCGGCCCTCCCTCTCCCGGCGCCCTTTCTCCAGCTCCGCGAAGTCGACCTCGGCGCGGCCAACCCGCCTCGACCGGCGGCGGCGCGACATCCCGTCGCCCCGGCCCTCCCCTACCCCATCGCCGGCGGATCCGGCCCGCTGCGGCCTCCACCAGCAGTGGGTGCGTGACGGCGACCGGGGCACCAGCAGCGGCGGCGACGGAGACCTCCGGCTCCCACGGGACGAGCAGGAAGCCCGCGAGGTCACCTCCTTCCCGGCACGCGGAGGCGCTGCTCCTTCTGCGCTGCTGCCCGACGGCCACCGCCTCCCCTGCAGCGCGCGCGCCCCTGCTGCGTCACGGCCGCCCCCGGACGGTGCTTCAGCGCCCGAAGGCCGGCAGTACCGCTCCTTCCTCGACGGCCATCGCCTCCCCTGCAGCTTGCGTGGCCCGCCGCCCGTGGAGCACCACGGCCACCCCTGGAGGACGCCGTCACCCAGCGACGAGGTTCTCCTCCCACGGCACAGAGGACGACCCCAACCTGTAGCAGCGGCCACCACGGAGCTGCGACGCCCGCGATGACAACAACATGGTCACGAGCACATGCGCCCTCCTCGACGACAGCAACATGGTCACAAGCGCGCCCCCGATCTGCACATTACCAGTCTACGGCGGCGCGTCCCCGATCTGCATCCATGGAGATACCCCACCCTGGCGGCTCCCTCCTCCCTCACTGACGACTTCCAGTGAGTGAGAAGACATCTGTTTTTTATATTTTTATGCATTTTGTGCACAATTTTATATGCATTGATTTGTGACCATGTTTCGATTGGATTACAGTCTTGCAGGGGGGCTGCGGCAATGCAAGCAAGCATGGTTTCTATGCAATTTGATTTCATCATTTTTTTATCAGGGAGATGCTGCCAGCAGTGCAGTAGGATAGATGGATGTTGATTGACTTGCAAATGAGCAGGCAGTATAGAAATTTATGCATGATTTGTTAATTTTTATATACCATGTGCGATGGATGGAGTTTGTTTTAGGAGCTAACCTCCTCAGATTCTTGTGGTTTTTATGCATTTTGTTCTTAATTTGCCCTTTGGATGCGGATGTAGAGAGTTCCGCATACATAGATAGTGCCCACAAATTAATTGTTTCTTTTGCCATTTCAACTTGCTAATTAGATTGATGCTAGCTGCAAGATGCTCAAGTTTGCTCCAATTAACTTCAAGTATGCTCGATCTCTTGGACTTTTCAGTCCAATGCTTCGCAATTTTGCCGGCGCAGTAAGGCAGTCCAGCGGCTCCTCTCTCGCTTGCTGTAGCAAGGCATTGCGCAGTAGTCTTTCATTGCATATCATCAGTTATTCATGTTTATTTTTATACATTGTTGAAGCTAATTTCTATGCATTATCAAAGCACATTATTATAAATTATCAGAGCAATTTATATGCATATTGTTGGTTGTAGGTCTGATTTTTGAGGATCTCCTGGTGGCCATCTTGGTGTCTGATGAGGTAGAATGCAAGAAAGCAAAGTTTTTATGCATTTTGTTTTCTTGTTTTTATGTATCTTATGCAGCCGCGATCTCCATGCAGGAAGCGACGCGGGGAGCCACTAGAGAACAAGCAGCAGCAACTCGACATCGATGTCGGCCCTGCTTTTAGATGTGGAGCTATGATGGACGATAAAAATTGATTTTTATGCTTTATTTGCTAAACTTTTATGCAGAAAATGAAGAGCTAGCTATGTTAAATTTTACTGCAGGAGGATGTGCCATGCTAAACTTTTCCTGCTGCTATATAGGGTTGCTGTGCCTGCTAGTAGAAAAATATTTTTCCTCTTGTTTGTTCTACAGTAGTTTCTAGTGGTCAAATATACATGTTTGCTATGCACGCATGATGCAATGCCCATGGAGCTTGCTTGGTTCTTGTTTCTTCTAGCGGCAAGGTTTCTTTATGCAGTTCAGTTTCATCCATTTGTCTGTGATTTTGAATACAAATTGTGAACTAGATCAGCGAGAGACAGTTTTGCTTGTTGCACTTGAATTATCAGGGCATATTTTCTATGCATTATCTGAGCATATTTCTATACATTGTAGCTGCACATTTCTATGCATTATTGGAATGCACCTAAAATCATAGCAGGATTTTTGTGCAGGACAACGAGGTAGCTGCGATGATGGTTGCTCCATCCGGCTCGTGTGTGCAGCGGCGAGCTAGTGCTAGTTGTGGTGCTGGTGGGAACATGGGCAGCGGCCTCTTTCTCCATGACATCAGGTATGCTGCAACACTGTTGGCCTCCTCGCTCGTGCCATGGTGTCCTGTTCCTGCCTCGTTAAATAGATGTGGATTGCTTTGGGATGCTCTTTCATGGCAGCATGCATAATGTGCTACGCTTAATGCATTCTTGTTTGGATATGTTTCTATGCATGACTACACTATAACTTAGATGCATTCTTCATCTGTTTGCGAGCTTGAGTATTCCAGTTTACTTGTTCATTAATATGCATAAAAATATTAGACCATTGCTTGCTAGCCGACGGTAATTTCATAAATAGGTTCATGCGCAAGTTAAAAACATGTTTCTATGCACAAAGGATGGGGTGGGTGCGGTTGATGTGATAGAGGAATAGGTGGATTTTATACACTGTTGTATATGAAGTAAATTAGAGTTTTGATGCTCTTAGTCTTTCTATGCATGGCTAAAGTATCTTTGTACGCATGGCTGAACGTTCTTGGTACTTATTTACATAAGTTTCTATGCATCGTGCAAGAAAAAATTGATGTGTGCTTCCTATTCTGTAATTGATGTCCCCAGCAATTATCTCAAAAAAATGGTTAAGAGTACAATCATCTATTTGTTTGAGCATGTACCTCTTCACTTTTATGCATTGCCAAAGCACACTAGTATGCATTATTAGAACACTTTTCGCCTGATTGTTTAAACAAATTATACGTACACTTACACACCATTTTATACATTGTTGCTAGAGAATTCTGTACATTGTTATACACAAATCCATACATAATTCTGTACATTGTCTCATGGATTGCGGGATTCATTCGGAGCACCAAGGATGGGTTGGTGCTGCTAGCAAGAGAGAAGAATATGTGCACTTAGATGCGTGTGAGTTGTGTTTTTTGCTGCATAAAAATAATTTTACTAGCATGATTTGGTATTGCATTACCCATAATGAAATCTTAGACAACATGTGTCTATGTCTGTCACTGGTTTTTTTAAATGCCTACTAAAAATGGCTTGGTCATTGGAATTTTTAAATGCCTACTAAAATTATGTCTTTATCGTGTAGGATGGCCAGAATGAAAGGATTTCTCTTCATTTGGTGTGAGAGGTCAATGATGGCTTAAACAAAAGACATGGCTTCTGACGTCCTTGACTAAGTGTTCCTTCAGCCAGTGGCCAATGAGGTGAGAGTAAAAGCAAGCAAAGCTTTTTATGCATGAATCAAATAGGTAGTTTGCATTAAATTCATTTTTTATACCTTATGGGTGTAGAAATTTATACATGGTTCTATGCATTGTGGGTTGGGGCTGTCAATTCCTTGATGCACAGTGCAGCCTTGCAGGTCAATTCCTTTCTCTAGTTTGATGCACAAAAATTTGTCAATGTGTTCCTAACTCATCAAGATGTGTCTTGATTTTTTCTAAATTCTATGCAAACACATTTTTATACATTGTAGGAGCAGGTACCCATGTACCAATGCAACTTAGAAGGCTTCCATTTATATACACTGTTGCAACTTAGAAGACTTACATTTTTTGTATACTATTCAACTATGTTCTGCTGAGTAGAATGAAAAAAATCGTATGTTACCTTTGTCGTTATAAGGTTTTATGCCAGTTATAACATGTTTGTATCCTAGCTTTGTCGTTGGAAGTTTTTTGCACTTACTATAACATGTTTCTGTCTGTGTTTGATGTAGGATGGCTGTAATGAATTCCTCTCCATTTGGTGGGAGAGGTCAATGATGGCTCATACAAATGACATGGCTTGCGACATCCACGACTTCATTGGCTTGTGGCGATAGCGTAGTATGATCTTGATGTAGTTGTGTTTATATGCCTAGATGATCTTGATGTAATTGTGTTTATATGCCTAGATGCCATAAGCAAAACTATTGGTTTATATGTAACCTCATTTTGGTTTGTGTACCATGTTGAATGAGTTTCTATGTAGGATTTGAGTTTTGGGAGTTAATCAGGGTTTGTCATGCGGAATGTCCATTTCATGGGAAGGTCATTATGCTGTGACAAAAACACTTTTCTTCATCCAAACACAAAGTTATATGCAATGTTGTTGTCGAAAACTTTTCTACGCATCTTAACAGGTGATTTATACATTCAATCTGTACTAATTTCAAAGCGACCTTGACAAGTGATTCTATTCATTTAACCACTAAACTTCAATGCAATGTTGGCACAAAATACTTCTGTACGCATCTTTATGGGTGATTGTATGCATCTAATCGTTCATCCTATGTATTGAAATTTTAAATTTATAATTTTTTTATTCATTCAACCAACAACTTTTATGCAACATTGATGGTAAAAATTTTTGTATACATCTTCATGGTGATTTTGTGCATCGAAACAAGTCATGACATTACTTACTCAAATTTCAAATTTATGATTTTTAAATTTTTTTCACAAATATATTCATAATGGATCTTGAATCGTGCACAAAAATGACACGAGTGCAATGGTGAAAACCGTTTTTGAATCGGATGCTTCGTTTAGGAATTATCGTGAAAAAATGGAAGAGAATTAGGTGGGATGAATGCCTGCATGCGCGCGTCAGCCTTGTCAGCTTGTGTCAGCGCGTCAGCCTTGTCACTTTGTGCCAGGTGTTGTCTGGTGGAACAGCAAGCTCAATGAGAGGTTTTTATGCGTTGACGAATTGACTTTAATTCATCCAACCACCAGTTTTTATGTATCATCGCGACAATGCAGTCTGCTCTAGAACTTTATGCGTCCCATTCGCTGGGACCTAGGACGTCCCCATCTACGCCCGCGTCAGCCCCATGTGAGGCTGGTGGGATGAAAGGAGTGATTTTTATGCGGCATCCAACTGGTTTTAATTCACTTAACCACTGGTTTATATGCATGGTCGCCACAAAAATGTTTGTACGCAGTTTGATCGGAGAATTTTACGCATTCTTTCTGCTGGATCTGGAGGGCCCTCCACCTGCGCACGTCAGCATCTGAACCCATGTGCGCGCGTCAGCAGCTGGTTGGGATGGCTAGAGAGGTTGGCTCGGGCTTTCCATAAGTATTGGAAGCCCTGGGCTTCCAATAGTTCGACCCTATGTCCTGGCTTTTTATTTTTCTCAAATACGCATATCTTTGTATTAGAAGAAGAGAATGTCAAATGAAATACAAAAACGGCCGCATGCGGCCCAACCGGCAGTGAAGCTACATTTTGAATAAAACAACCATGGGATCCACAAGGATCAACCTAACTACGCGCGCCTGCCTCTGCAAGCAGGGAACGCTGCGTCAAAAACCTCAACGTCCTCAGCCGACACGTCCCCCTCGAAGAGGGAGTCATAGGAGCGCTTAGACGCAGAGGTGCTTGGAGTTGCATCTTGATGTGCTTGCATCTTAGCGTATCACTTGCATATTCAAGTTCCCGTTTGAAGGCAGCGTTTGCCAGGTGGAAGCTCCGAGCAAGGAACGACGGTCCCTCCCCTCGGCGACGGTGGCCCTCGACGACGACGACGCGCTGCTTGTTGTCGTCTTTCTGGTACGTACTCCATCGATCAGGTTTCGAATTGTCATCCTGCTCCATCGATCTGGTCGTGTACTTCTTGCGCCACAGTTGCCGCTATGGCTTTGCGTCAGCCGCAGGCCCGCAGTTGCCGCTACGGCGTCCTTTTCAAGCTTTAATTTCCCGACTGCCTACTGGTCATGGTCTGACACTTGCAGTATATGGCACCGATGAATGACACTGATACACTGGCAATTGCGATATCTGGCACCTGCAATTGCAATTTCTAGATATTTCCAATGTTTATCTGATATGCTTAATCCTACAACAAAAAGGCACGTGACCATGTTTTTAGATAGATGGAATGAAGTATGCTATCTCAATTACTTACATGATCTACTATTCTTGAACTGCTAGAACTTGAAAAATTACCATACCTATTTCTGAAATATCCAACGTTTTAATACTTTTGTGAGAAAGTGACGAGAGTTTGAAAATCAGCTGTTCCTCAGCAGAAACATGCATGAGGATGATCATCAGAGTATATAACCTTAAACTTTTGGTTCTCATTTTGTTATCTCCCACAAATAAAAAGAAAGACTCCCTAAAAAGAAAGAGATTAAGACTCCCTAAAAAGAAAGAGATTAAGACTCCATCACACAAAATTAGTGTATGACTGCATTTTTAAGCTCTGAACAACATGGTTCCAGACGGCCACCCAATATAGTAAAGCACTGTTCCAATCCAAAGTTAAGGTTCTCTCTGATTTGCATAGGAGAATTAGTTACTTATTGTTTTTGTCCACTCATGTATTTGTGCTTTCATAAAAAATATATTATATTTTTGTTTCAAAAAAAAATAAAAAATATATTTTGTTTAATCTCTATGTTTCTTTTACTGAAGGAAAGGACCATGGTTGTTATACTGAAACATTGGCTACCATTAGTATCTAAATTTTTGGCGAAGTAAATTTATTTCATAGTTTTAGGATTCGAGGTTTTTGTTTTAGTCTATGTTGAGAGACTCAGTTAGGTGAAGCAATTCTATAGTGAACTAAGAGCGTATAGCTCCTCTCTCATGTTTTTTTCCCAAATAATATCAGGTAGATGCTCCTCTATATTGCAGTTTTAATCTGAACCATGCTATGAAGTATCATATAGACGCTCCTCTGTAATAAAGTTCTTTTTTTATCAGATTACTGAACCATGCTAATGCATGTGTTCTGATCCTCTATCGACAAGCTTAATTCATGCAGGTACTGCATATGCAATCAAAAACCTTGCCATATCTTCTGTTCAGAAAAGCCTACATGGTCTTCAGATGTATAGTAATAATTTTTTTAGAAACTGCGATACGCTGTGCATGTATCAGTTATGTTCATTTGAGACAAATGCAACAAACATAGACATGTTCCATATCTAATTAGACTACTGTGGGTTAGCCTCTTCAGTAGCTTATTAGTTTGAATGGTGTACTTTAATGTGTCTTTGTCCAAAATTCTATTGCCACTTGAATTATCAATCTGCTAAGAAATTAAGTTTTTTCTATGTTTTTTTTGTTTCCTCTCCTTTGATATCTTTGCACAAATTACTGAGGTGCTCCCTGTTCCAGGCCAACCAGTGGCTGACCGGAGCTGTGCAGTAGTCATGAGTGGATAAATGTATGGATAACTTTATTTTTTTTTTCCAACATGAAAAAATGGATACACAATGATCGATTGGCTTCCCTTTTTTGGCGTCATGACTCATAGGAGGATACCGAATTCAGTTTGTTTCAACACTCACCTCAAATTAAAAGTTTGTTGTATGTTGATTTGGTTTCATTATATGATCCTCAGCTCCTTTGCTTTTATGCAACTATAGCCATATACTCCTTTGCCTTTGCAATTTCTCGCATTCGTGGGAGTTACTCCACACAACAGTTATATGGCTATATGTAGTTCACTAATGCCTTACTTTTGAATTTAAAAAGGATCACTTCTATGAATTTTAGTATTATTCCTAGACTTCTTTTTGCGAAAAGGGCTTATATCTAACACTGGATGAATGTCTAGCTGAAGCTACATTCTTTCAGATGCCCTCCTCTCTGCGAAGGCTATTTGCAACAATATTGGTATTTTAGAGCTGAATGATGTGATGGGGTTGTGGACAAAACACTACGATACAATGTCAAAAGACTACAGCTGCAATAGTCCATCCCCAGATTTGGTGCAATAGATGGTTTTGATAGACATTAGAAACATGCTGCAGTCTATGGGGAAGGATATAATGGAATTTCCCCTTCCAGATATTGATGACACATATGATACAGAAAGCCATATTCCTCGTGAGATATTTGAGGAAGCTAGCGTCGAGCTAAATGCCAAAGATGTGCTATTGTGTGACTCGCTCAACATCGAGCAAAGGTCTGCATATGATGAGATAATGGCTGTTGTCCACGGTAAACAAGGCAGGCTGTTCTTTATGGATGGACCCGGCAGGACAGGAAAGACCTTTTTGTATAGGGAACTCCTCGCAAAACTACATAGCCAGGACAAGCTTGTCGTGGCTACAACTACATCTGGAGTCGCAGCGTCCATAATGCCAGGCGGGAGGACGGCCCACTCGCGTTTCAAGTTACCCCTCTCTGTTCAAGAGGGCGGTAGTTGTGGCTTCATGAAACAGAGTGGTACTGCCAAGCTGCTACAACAAGTAGCTCTCATAATTTGGGACGAGGCATATATGACAAAGAGGCAAAATGTGGAAGCACTAGACAAAAGCCTAAGCGATGTAATGGGCCGATCAGACCTACTGTTTGGTGGGAAGACTATTGTCTTTGGTGGGGACTTTAGACATGTCCTCCCTGTTGTGCGGAAAGGAACCAAGGCTCAAATAGTTGGGGCTTCTCTACGAAGGTCATATCTTTGGGAATCCATGCGCCACCTAAAGCTCGTTCGCAACATGAGAGCTCAAAGTGACCATGGGTTCAGATTATCTGTTGCGCATTGGTGATGGAACGGAGGAGGTTAACGGAGATGGTGATGTACGGATTCCAGATGACATCTGTGTCCCGTACTCTAACGATGCCGAGAAGGATCTTTGTACATTGATCGACATCATCTTTCTAGATCTAAATGCAAACATGGCAGACAAGGACTACATCACCACCTGAGCGAATTTGTCTACACGTAATGATTGGGTGGACATGATAAATATGAAAATGATTGATATGTTCCAGGGCGGCGAGATGGTGTATCACAGTTTTGACTCCGCTATAAATGATCCACATAACTACTATCCATCGGAGTTCCTTAACAATCTGACCCCCCCAACGGGTTGCCTCCACACGTCTTGAAGCTCAAGCTCGGGTGTCCTGTCACATTGCTGAGGAATATTGATCCTGCCAATGGGCTATGCAACGGTACAAGGCTGTGGTGCGGGGGTTTTGAAAAAATACAATTGACGTAGAAATCGTTGTGGGGCAGCATGCTGGGAAGCGAGTATTCCTTCCTCGAATACCGCTATGCCCGTCTGATGACGAGATGTTCCCGTTCCAGTTTAAAAAGAAGCAGTTTCCTATCAGGCTGAGCTTCGCCATGACGGTCAACAAGTCACAGGGTCAAACTATCCTAAACGTGGGTGTGTACCTACCTGCACCAGTGTTCTCTCATAGTCAGTTATACATTGTACGTTGCGATGTCTAGAGCCACGTCAAGAGCGAATATTAAGATCCTTGCCCTCCCGCCTGATGCGGATGCACAGGAGGTGGAGGCTAAAGGGATGGAGAAGAAAAATGCTAAAAAGATTTTTGAGGAAAAAATAAGAATGCCATCAAATAAAAAAAGGTAAGAATAAGAAGACTCCAGTAGTGGATGAAACTTTCACGAAAAATATTGTATTTAAGGAGGTTCTAACACTGTAGATGAGGTAATAGAACATTACTAACACATAGAGTTCTTTTTCATTCAATTTATATTTGTACAAATATTACTTCACTAACGTCATATTTTTTGTTGTCCCTAAGTATTTTTAAATGGTTCATCAGGATCTACACAGAGATGTTATATACACGCTACATGCCAACTGAAAAATCATACGTACATATTGGATTTACATTTCAGGAACAATACTGTGTAACACAATTATATTTACTTGAATATTATATTTAAGTTTGTATATACGGCCGCTTGAGCATGGTGTAGACACCCTTGCGGCAAATTGGCGAGGTCGCGGGCGCAGGGGTCGATCTCTGTGACTGTGTTAATTTCACAAACTTTGCTTGTTTAGATTAAATATCACTTCAATATTTTTATTTAATTTCACAATATTGTTTTCTTCTTGTGCGATCCATGTGGTTTTATACAAAAGTTTGTCAACCCGTAACAACGCACGGGTACGATACTAGTAATGTATAAAATACACAGGGCACTTTGAACAGGAAGCTAACTATATTCACAGCACAGATCAACAAATATTGGCATTTATAATCCTTTTGCCTCATCAAGCTGTCAGTCTGATCTGCATCCAAATGAATCAAGATTCCTGGGGAGCTTCAAACCTCGATGGAATTCAATTCCCAACACACGAGTCCTGATATCAAGATGATAAGAAGCACTATTCCCTGAACATAGTAGACAGGTGTGACATATTGCAAGGATACAAGGTATATTGATTTGTGAAGTATCATCTCATTCATGGGCCTGCATTTTCATAATAGAGCTAATTAACCACTAATGAAACAGAGTACAGGTAACAACTTACAACAAAAGTTCCCTCCAGAAGAGTTGATTTGACTAGGCATTCTCCATTCTCCATCACATTTGCCCAAGCCAGCCTTATTAGTAGTATTGTTCTTCTCTGCAAGATACCTGCCTAATAGCAGGTTGGAAGGGCTTTCCAGTAAACCAGATGGTTGAGAGGCATACGGAATGGTATATTTAGCTCCAGACTTTTTCAGCATGGCAATCAGGTCAGAAAGCAACTCTACTGCAGTGACATTAGCACGAAATTAACTTTCATTCAGCTGTACAGTTGAAAGTGGAAGAACAATGTAAGAAGTCCTATCCTAACTTAACCTTCTGTTTTTGCAGGGTATAAATCCTTGAAACCACAGACAATTAGATCGTTCTGTCCACTAGGGTTGTTTCTTATCCGTGACGTCACTAAGTCCTTGAATGTAAATGCTGTTAGTATACAAATCAGATATAGCATAGAAGAACTGAAAAATTATATAATAACTTACATGGATATGCCATGATGTTTATTCAGATCTTGACCAGTTACATTGCGCATGTCTGTGTAGGAGATATGATTTCTTTCAAAGCCATTGTTACAATTCTCAGCAGAGCTGGACAGCAATGAATTTTCAAATTTCTCGTCACCTGATGTGAAAACATAGGGGGTATGTGATGGATAACTCTGAACTTTTGGAGGAGACCCGGTATACATAACGATTATAAGCAGTTAGAAATTTGATGGTTCAGTTAAACATAACTGAGGAAATAAGAGTGCTAATGGTTATCTTCAGTGTATCTGCTAGCGCTGGATCAACTTGTGTATCTTTAGATATGTCTGACGAATGTAGCTATGGGGAAACCAAGTCAATGGCTAGTGAAAACAGAAACCATGATTGTCTTCGCAGAATCAACGGACAATATTTATCAGAAATATCAACTTTTATTTTTGTGAAATCCATGTTGGATAATTAGGCAATTTCCAGATTAATTTCCAGATTAAACTCAGAATATAGATCATGACAAGGTGATCAACTAGATTGAGCATGGCAAGATTACTAGCATGGCAGATTAACAGATCATACATACTAGCAAAGCAGATCATGATATCACACAACATGAACATGACAACTAGTGTAAACTCAACTCGTACACTAGATAGATTGATCATTGCAAACAACAAGATCAGATCATACCTTCTCTCTGTAGAAGTACTTGGTGGTGAAGATGCATACGATGATTGCAACGTGAGCTTGTTGCTGAGCGTCTCCTGTAGACGATCCCACAAGCCTGACGACGACGAGACGACGTGCTGCCGACGACGATGAGATGACGTGCTACCGACGACGATGGCACGAGTTTGTAGCTAGGCGTCTCCCGTAGACGATCCAGCAAGCTTGATGACGACGAGACGACGATGTGTCGACGTAGAAGATTTGGGAGCAGTCGCGCTAAGAGCGCTTCCCAAAAACCTTATTCGCCTTCTCCCGGTGCGAGGATCGCAAAGACGAGGGTTTCGGAGACCTGCTCGCCCGGTTGCTAGTGCACGCAGGCAATCGGGCTGGAGTAGCTACGGTGGCTCAACAGCGAGAAGAGGCGAAAGCTCTAGTTCAATTGGATGTATGAACCTTAGCTCAATTGGATATGATTTAGGGTGGCCGGTGGGCTGCTTATATATCCCGAAAACCGACCTCGTGTCGCGATCACGAGCCAAATCGGTTCGGGACTCTAAACTCGTATCCGTTTAGAACTCTTTGCGAACGACCGCCAAAGAAAGCGAGAATGGGCGCTGAGATTTGCAGAATTTTAGGATTTTTTATTGGGCCAAGCCCATATAAATTCCAACAATCCATGCACAGGCACTGCTTCAGTTAAAAATAAAATTATTTAATTCAACTGTATTTGCACAGGATAGTTTCAAGCCAGTAAAATCTACATAGGTAGAAAATAAGTACCTTTGAGCCAAGAAAAACAATTGCAACATCAACACTCTTCTGAGCATCCTTCCCCTGAACACTTAATAATAAAATCACGACATCAGGATTCAGGGAACTGATTAAACATTTGCAACAGCTGATAATTCAGAAGAAGTTGCGTGGGAGGTTAAGTTTCACCAGTGGGGATAATTGCCATCAAGTTTGACCAGCCACCTTCCTCAAGAGCTCATGAGCTACGACTGAACGAGCACAAGCAGCTGCAGCGAGCGGTGAGGCGCACCTGCCGGGGCACGATGAGCGAGCGATAAGATTTCCCTCGAGTTTGAGTGGATTCTTTGGAATCCTTTCCTCTGGAACGGCATGCATATCTTTCCTCCGTTCCAAACGCTGAAAATGCCACGCTGAAAATGCTTTCCTTTCCTCTGGTTCAGATTCCTACACTTTTCCTGTTTCAATCCAAACAGGCACTAAGCGACGGGTACCTACGTCCCGATTAGCCTCATCGACCAAGAAGCAAAGGGCATAACTGCTAGGAAGCAATGGTGCAGCTGCTCTGAAGTCCCCGTTCGACTGGGGTTTCATTTCGTCCAACTACTATTAGTCTCGTGTGCCGCAATTAAGTGCTATGGCCGGTCTATTAAACAACAAAATGACACTAGTAAAAATGATTGTTTCATTCATCAACTTAAAGCATTGTATGATGTAGCGGTCTTGGAAACAACAAAAACTGAACCTTCCATTAGCATTAACCTTAGAAACGCTGTGCTTCAACCATTTTTTTTATAAACAAATACATCCGTTTTGAAAAAAGAAAACCAAAGCCATTATGCCATTAGTTTGCAGGAGCCCAATAGCAGAAGATGGCATTAACACTGCATATGAGGTACCACCAAACATAGAGGCATTAATCTTATCGGAGTTGAAGGATCTCAAATACTATAACATCAGGTCATCAGGTGGCCCCTCCTTCGTTCTAACTCGTCCTCCGTCACTGACAGTCAACCTGCTCCTCAAGCACCTCCTCCAGCTCTTCCTTGTCTGCGCCAACAACCCTGTCCTTAACATAGTCCCCCTTAATGAACAGGAAGGTTGGCACGCCCTCAACACTGAACTCCTTAGCAATAGCCCCCATTTCATCAACATCGACATCGACCTTCAAGAAAACAACATTTCGGAACTTCTTGGCGAGATCAGCAAAGACAGGACTCATCTTGCGGGATGCTGAGCACCACCCCGCGGAGAAATGAACCACCGTCAGCTTGCTGGCGTCGATCTGTTTGCCCCACTCCTGAAGGCTGTTGACAGTGATCACCAACTCCTCTGATGGCTTAACAGCAGAGTGCTGCAGTATTGTGATCAATTCCAATACCCGAGTGTTGGGGTTCAGAGATACTTGGCCTCTGATGTGGGCCTCTGCTGCCTCCACATCTGAAGCTGCAAAAGTATCCTTGCAGTGAATAGTTGCACGGACCTGCACTAGACAAGGGAGATGCTGGATGCCAAATTCCAAATATTCAAATTTGCGCATTTCTCCCCGGGCATCAAGGTCTAGGCAAAGCCTCCGGAGCTGTGGCATGGCTCCTTCTTCAAACTGCAGCCCTAATGCACCGTGATATGAAAACACCTTGAGGCAATGAAACCCATCCTTGCTACCCACAGCCAGCCCAGTGCTCGTACTTAGACGTAGCTTTAGGAGGACTAAGTTAGGCAAGCACCCAAGGGCGCGGAGAGCTTCTGCTTTGACTGCTTCTACATGGATATGCAAGTGCGTGAGGGCTCTCAGTGAGGCGATCTCTGGTGGGACCAGTGGGAGCCATTGCATCCTCAGCTCAAATTTTCGCAGGTGATGTGGCCTATTGTGGGCCCAGCTTGAAGCAGCCAGTAAGTCAAGCAGCTGATGGTGGTAGTTGTCAAGAAAAAGGGACTGCAGGTTTGATTTCCCCACCTCCTCGAGGAAACGCTTTACTCCCTGCCGACCGGCTTTATCCCGACCAAGAAAATGACTAAATCTTACCCCAAGCATCCTCAGCCGCCCCAACTCAGTAACAAGCCTTGCCACATCGCTAGCAAGTGAGCCATCCGGACCTAGAAGTATTTTCGATAATTCCTCCAATTCTTGCATCCCCCCCATTCGTCCCAGTATTATCAATTCATCGGCAAGCAGAGACACCAGCTTCATGTCTCCAAATCTCGGTAGCCTTCTCACTCTGGTTTGCCTTAGATTTAAGGTAGTTAATTGTTTAAGTGCCATGATTTCTGAAGGCAACCTGGTGACATCGGTCCTGCTCAGTCCCAGGTACCTCAGCAGAGACAGACGTCCAAGGCTTTCCAGTTGTCTGTTTTCCAAGCCCTTGGTATCTTCAAGATCCAGCACCCGCACGTGTTTGAAGGCCCAAAACGCAATGGATTGCACCCTATATAGGTGCAGAGAAATTGCTTCGTTGATGCCACCGCTTGAGTTTTCATCACTGCATGAAACCATCCAACTCTTCTGCTCTAGAAGACAACGAGTGTCCGAGAACAGGGTATCATCTTTGTGTTCATAACCATAGTTGATGTCAAGGCTAACTTGCCAAAATAGTCCAGAATTCAACTCTGCACCCGGTGTAATGAAATTTTCTTCATTTGACAAGGATGCCATGAAATTGGCTACGTCATCATGAACAGTGCAGCCAGTCGGCTGATCATCGTCGTCATCAAAGGCCGGTTGGATCAGCCTCCTATTGATAAGCTCAACAAAGTATCTCTCCCCTGTTTCCAAGGAGCTCTTTCCATGCCTTTCAGGGATTAGCCCTTCAGCTACCCATCTTCGTATCAGACGATCTTTCTTGATCATATAATTTCCTGAAAAAGCAGTCAAGTACAGGAAGCAAGACTTCACAGGAAGAGGTAGACCACCATAACTGAGCTCCAGTATCTTTCTAATTGCTTGTGATGCGGAATAAAATTGATCTGATTCTGACAAAATAGTTTCATTTGCCAACTTCTTGGCAGTATCAGCAAAAACCGGAACCATCCCACGGGACATTGAGCACCAGGTCGCAGGGAAGTCTATCACTACCAGCTTGTCGGCGTCAACCTGGTTGTTCCACTCGTCTTGGCTGTGGATGGCGACCGTCAACCCTTCAGCTTCCTTCGCAGTAGGATGCTGTTGCAGGCTTGAAAAAAAATCAATTTCATCTAATTTACTGACGACATCACCAATTCTAGGCCTTTGACGTCGGTCCTTGTCCATGCAGTTTATAGCTATCTCAATACAACACCTTACTCTTTCGTAATCTGGTTCGACAAATGCATAGTTTGGACTCCAGTTGTTGTATACCTACAAAATGGGAACCGTGAGTATAACCAAGTTTACTCAATTACTGTTAACAAATTTCGGATATATGCTACCGAGAAGATATGTTGGATGAGTAATTTGTTTTCTTGAGTAAAAAGGACATGAGAAGTCAAGAGAAAAATGACTTGGTGCATGAGCTAATGGTTAGCTAGCATTTGGTAGTCAATTTGGATTTTGCTATGAGCTAGTGATGAGTTGTAAAGTGAGTATTCTAGCTAACTCATAGTTAAGTATGAGTTGTATTGTGTAAGTGGTAAAGTTTGATTTGGACATCTTGTATGACGGTTTGCAAGTCCTATAAAAGGACATGTATCCCTCATGTGGTGAGCATGAGATGTGATATAGAGATGTAACCTTTGTGAGTTTGAATAAGAGACATATTATCTCCATTGGTTCCTCCCCCCTCATCATATTTCCCTTCCTATACTAGTTAGTTAGTGCCAACAAGTGGTATCAGAGCCTGGCACATCGCTGCGCTTGACCGCCGGCGATGTCGGGATCATGACCGTGGAAGAGGTCATCGGACGCCTCAAGGCATATGAAGAACGAATCAGCACCTATGCTGATAGTGAGGGGGAGCATCTCTTGTTGACTCGAGATGAATGGAGAGCCAAGGAAGCAAAGGCCAATGGACGCAGTAGGAAGTTCAACAAGAACAAGGTGAAATGCTTTAAATGCAAGAACTTTGGTCATTACTCCTATGATTGTCCCTTGGAGAAGAAAGAAGGGAAGGCATGTATTACAGAGAAGCAAGAAGATGATGCTTTACTGATGGTCGAGGCTTGCTTGCTTTGACATCAGTTTGAGTATGTAGCCTCAACTTCAGGATGTTGAGAAGGTGTTTCACTATCCTAAGTTGAGTTTGTTTCATTTGAGGTGTTGATTAGTTGTGTTCTCCATCCCAAAGAACTCCAGGATGTCTCGATTAGTTGAGTTCTCCATCCTGAGAGGGAATATGTCTAGGATGTCGATAAGCTGAGTTCTCCATCCTAAGACTGGAAGTTCAAGACGTCGATTAGGTGTGTTCTCCGTCTTGAGAAATTCAGGGTGTCGATTAGTTGTGTTCTCCATCCTGAAAAAGGGAGCTCTTGGTGTCGATTAGGTTTGTTCTCCATCAAGAAAAAGGAAGTCCAGGATGTTGATTAGGTGAGTTCTCCGTCCTGAGACAAGTTCAAGCTGTCCGAGATGAAGATACATATATGCCAAGAAAACAAATTATGGGGGAGATTGTTGGATGAGTAATTTGTTTTCTTGAGTAAAAGGACATGAGAAGTCAAGAGAAAAATGACTTGGTGCATGAGCTAATGGTTAGCTAGCATTTGGTAGTCAATTTGGATTTTGCTATGAGCTAGTGATGAGTTGTAAAGTGAGTATTCTAGCTAACTCATAGTTAAGTATGAGTTGTATTGTGTAAGTGGTAAAGTTTGATTTGGACATCTTGTATGACGGTTTGCAAGTCCTATAAAAGGACATGTATCCCTCATGTGGTGAGCATGAGATGTGATATAGAGATGTAACCTTTGTGAGTTTGAATAAGAGACATATTATCTCCATTGGTTCCTCCCCTCATCATATTTCCCTTCCTATACTAGTTAGTTAGTGCCAACAAGATATACCCCATCACAATGCTAAATTGTAACACAACTAAATTAGAACAAATTCAATGTCGCACAACTTGAGAAGTGTTTTGGCCAACTGCAAGGACTGAAATAGTCAAGCATATTGAAGTAGTGTGATTGTATATTTAATGAACTCAAAGGAAATGTTTCAAGATGACGTCTTGTTGAGAGGGGCATATAATGAGCTGCATACACTAATAAGTTCAATCCAAAAGATTAAGCTGATAGGGAAATATGGGTAATTCACTTATACTTCAACACTCCCCTCACGTGCCACCTACCTTAGGTCTCAAACATGGAAATTGTTTTTCATTTATTTGCGTCCGCTATGGTTCGAATTTGAGACATCTGGATTTTTAATAACATATTGGGTCGCATGCACTGACTTATTCTACCCAAAAGAATTTAAACTGATAGAAAAAGATGGACAATTCACTTGCACTTCAACAGGATATACAACTCTTAAGTTAACATAGTAAGTAATTTAGTTATTCTTACATAATCAACACATTCTCGGGCATCTTTATCGGCAATGTCCTTGTAGCCCGCAAGTCCAACAATTATCTTCATAATTATAACACCCAAACTGAATATGTCATATTTTTTTGTGATTATTCCCATGTCTATGAATTCGGTGGCATGTATCCGCTGCAAGAAAACAATAATTATACACATAAAGCAATGGTTAGGAAAAAAACAATTTGGTTTCTTAGAAAAATTATATTTACTTGAGACATTGATCTTACGGTGTCCCTAGTCGAGACATTGTTCTTCTCGTGTTTTCTTCACCGAAAATCCTTGATAACCCAAAATCTGCAATTTTAGGTACCATACCCTGATCTAGAAGTATATTATCTGGTTTTAGATCCAAATGCAAAACATGATCTTCCAATCCTTCGTGAAGGTATTTTAAACCCTCGCATATTCCCTTAATTATTCTGTACCGTATGGACCAATTTGTCCCAGTATATTCTTCTGCAAGAGCAAACATAGTACTTTCAAAATGCAAATTGTAAAGAATATCTTTTGTTGACATTTCCACAGAAAATATTCCTCAGACATGCGGGAAAACATACCAGAAAGAAGCTTGGTAAGACTTCCATTTGGCATATACTCGAGGCAGAGTGCCCTGTGTATCACTTCACAAAGGATTTGTCTTCCATCGTGCTGTACAACTATTGGCTCTGATTCATCGCAAAATCCCAGTAATCGCACAATATTTTCATGCCTCAGCATCTGTAGGTGTCCAAATTCATTTTCGAAATGCTGACTGTCAATCTCTGGCATGAATGGGAGAATCTTCACAGCAATCTCTTCTCCATCTTCAAGCACTCCCTATACAACAGCTTATGGAGTTCAAATTTTAAGGGCAACAGTAAGAAGATATACCAGCTAGGTATCTAATTTGATTCTATGATACCTTGTATACTTGTCCAAATGTTCCACGGCCGAGTTTCCGCTGCTCAGAAAAATCATTGGTCGCCTTTTGTAACAATTCGAATTGAAACTTACGAGGAACATCTTTTTTCTCGCATGATGTGGTCTTCATTCTATTGCTTGCGTTGTAGAGTGAAAATTCCTTTTGTGGTAACTCCCAGGTGCATTACATGTCCCCACTCTGCAAAATTAACCTTAACATGTTACTTAAAATTCGTCCTTTTCTTGTCTACTGGCACCCCTTTTACAACAAAAACACATGAACAAATTACTGATAGAAGAAATAGAGGTTAAAATCAATGAGGAGACAATGTTATGCAAGTATCCACAGCAGAGTCGTTGAGAAGATTTGAAGTTAATGCCAGAAGTACAAATAAGACTATCCAAAATGGATTTCCTATGGCTCTTATGTGGGCAATTTATTGTGCACGTAACGATTTGGTATTTGAGACAAAAATGATTTACTTCTTTTATGCAGTCTGTCTACAGGGGAGTGTATTGGCTATGATTATGGTCTCTGTTGCAACGTGAGGACACAAGGGAGACTATTTGTCTAGCAAGCAAGGCCTTGGAGGTTGTGGCCTTAGATATTTTTACTAAAAAATGGATGGATGGGCAATAATAGACTTAGCTTTTAATTCCTTGCTTTCGCTTATATTTTGTGATGAGCTTATAAGCTGAGAATGCTCGCAGAGGCTGGAGACTTCCTCTCTCTAAAAAAATGTTTTTTTCTTGTCTTGCCACTCATGGTTTTCACTTTCCATCTGTTTATCTTTCCAATTTCGATGAGCTCCCAAGGAGATTAAATTAGGGTTACGATTCAGGTTTACTTGAGCTTAGGGGTTTGGGGTTTTGGGATTTCACCAATCACCATATGTCCTCCGACGTAGAAGGTAAGCTAGAGGTGGCAGCAAGTGACGGAGGCAAGGGGGGCCAGCAGGGGCCATGGCCCTTCCCATTGTCAGCAGTGGATTTTTACAGTTTGTGATTTGTGCTGGCTGATGAACGCATCACTAACCTATAATTGCCTAGTCCAGCCCAGCATGTGGTCGCTGTGCGCCGTGGCGGCAAGCCAATGGCCAGGTGTAGGCAGCAGCACAGCAGGCCGCACAGGTTCTCCACGCAAGCTGCAAGCAATGTGCACAACATTTAGGTAGTAGAGACTAATTTCATGATGGTTGTACATTGGTTCTCTGATTTCACGTAAGCTAGTACAGAGTATGCTATAGCTTAAGCTTTTTTATTATTTTTGAAGGATAATCACAATAACAAAAAGGGAGACAATTCAATATTTTTTAAGGAAGAAACTGATAGACAAATTAAATGACCGTGATTGATAAAAAAAATACTGTTGCACAGTCGTTCAGTAATACATCTCCGCCCTGTTCGTTATAAGTAAACAAAGCCTTCTCAGTAAATTCTAATTGTTTTTTGTATAATAAATCCCTTAAGCATCCAATATTAAGTGTTTCAATAAAGTGAATATAATGTGTTCCAATCACCAATATTCTTTTTTATCTTCAATTTAAACATTTAGCATTTTTTAGATGAATCGATTAAAGATCATTTATTATTGTTTTTAAGGCAATATCAAAGTTGGTAATTTTTGAAGTGGGCATCAAGATTTAGAGGTGGTTCAATATATTTTTTATGGACACCCAATGACCCGGCCCCTGCTATATCTAAATCCTGGCTCCGCCTCTGGTGGCAGCCAAACCGGCAGTGGTGGACTGGTGGTAGTTGGTGTGCAGGACGCCTCTGTTGGTCGATGTGGAGTGGTGGATAGGGACAAGGTGAAGGCCACATGGATCCATAGGTTTCGCTATGGGAGATGATACAACGAGGGTGGGGCTGGGGCGTCACATGGTGATGAACTAGCTGGTGATCAGCGAATGGAGCGGAGGAAGGACTTTGTAAAAGAAGACTTGCAGGAAGAAGATTGATCCATTGAGACGGTCCAAAAATCAAGTGTTTTGCACCCCTCAAAATCAGTGAGCTATGCTAGTGCCTTCCAAAATGTTCTGAAACCTTTGCAGGGTATCCACACCAGAGTACCAGACGGAAAACGAGTTGTAAAGGAACATAATAGGAGAACAGATGACTTGCAGTGAAAGGATGGAAGTGTACAACCACATTAAACTTCTTTGTTGACTAAACCCATACAGATAAGACCTTAACTCGGATTAATGAATCTTAGTAATTTGAAGTTTAGATGCAAAAAAAAAAAAAAAAAAAAAAAAAAAAAAAACTGATTTTGAACCCAAAAAAACACGAAATCAGTTGTTCTAACGATGTTAGGATATGGGGAAGCGTTGGGATTGAAGAATAGATCGATTTCAACATCATACTTCGAACAAATAAAAAATAGAACTAAATAAAAAACTAATAAATGATTTCGGGCTGAAAAAAACGCAACTACCAGATGGGATCTGGGGTTCTGGCGAGTTAGGATGCAAGAGCGAGGACGAACGATCTTTCCAAAAAGAGAGCGAGGACGAGCAAAGCACCTGGCGAGCCCTTGCCGTGGGCGTCGGTGGCGGCCACCAGCGAGGGGGATGCTAAGGCGACGGGAGACGGGGACGATGCTAAGGCTGTTGACTTGTTCACTTCAGCTGCTGCGAGTCCTCTCACAAAGTATTATGTATTATAGCAGCAGCAGCAGCAGCAGCAGCAGCCAGCAGCTACTTTAGCACAGCCGAAGATGAATTTCTTTTTCATCCGTAGGACCCACATGACAGCCAGCGAAACAAATATTGAAGTGAAATCCAATACGAATGCTCACATATTCCGTTCAAAAGGTGCATACATTTTGTTATATATCTAGATACTATATTATATCTAGATGCATAACAAAATACATGTACCAAAAAAGTTAAAGTGAACTATAATTTGGAACGAAGAGAGTAGTAAGCATGCCTATACTTTGGTGGAGGTCGGTGGACATGCATGTTTGGTTTCTAAGATTTCATTGATGTATCTTTGAGATCTAGAAACTAATAAATTCTTGCTTTGAAATGAGAATAGTAATAGTTATGGGTTATGTGCAGTAGAACCGACAAAGGGAAGGTACATATTGACAGTAGTTGCTGGCACACATGTGGAAACACGTAGGGCGTGTTTGCCTGGACGAGGCCTTGGGCCTGGCTGAGGACGTGCAGGGCCGCCTATTTGTTTGCATGCACGGCCTTCGGGCCAGGCCCGCACGGTGCTTAAAGCACACCTAAGCCAGGAAGCGAGCTGGCTTCGCGGCGTGTTTCGCACCTGGCCGTAAGCCTGGCTACGCCCAGCCCGACCCAGTGCCCAAGCTAGCCGGCCTGGAATGGTGCAAGGCACCTTGTTTGTGTTCCATGCGAATTGAGCTGGCCCAACTCGGATTGTGTTTGTGATCAACGCCGGGCCACGGCCAACCGCCACCAACCGCCACCAACTGCCAGGGTGAGATTGTGTTTGGCAATTGTTGAGGCGGCGGCCACGAGAACATATTCATGAGGATTGCGGGTTCATCGGGAAGAATTAGAGGAAAGCAGTTAAGCATTGACATAAACCATATGGCCTCGAGACAAATATAGTTCATCAGTTCACATACCCGAGATAGTTAACATAAAGTTTTTGTCATCATCGGCCTAATGTACGGTTTTACTTCTTCCAAATGAACAACATGTAGCATAGAAATGCCACAACCAAAGCACCAAGATGAAGATGACCAAATTCTTCCACCACCCCCGCTACCATCGAGGCCGAAATGGTTGCATCACTTGGTAATAGCATGGAGGTGTCATCATTTGGCAACTTGAGAGGAGGTGGACCGGTACCCTTTCATTGAAAGCTCTAAGGCTTCATCATAGTTCTTGAACTTCTCATAGATGGCCCCTTTCTCATGAAGCACATACTTTGCACATTCATGCCTACTCAAATAGATGCCAGGCTTCTTGCCCTCAAAGACCACATAGCAAGGTGCCATTTATGCGAAAGGAACACATGCAACTCTTTTCAGTTTTGTCAATGCGGCTAGTAAGTTGGACATGCCTCAGTCGACCTTTCGATCAATGCGTAAAGCAAATCGACATCATCGGCCAAAGTTTGTAAACATTGGCCTCAGTTTGTCCAAATATGGTGGATTTTTTTGTTTAGTCATTGGTGGCTACCAAAGTAACAAGTACCAAAGAAAGAAAGGCAAATGGAAACAGCGAGTAGATGACAACAATAGAACCTGCAAGTACATTGCACTCTCGGCCATCACCCATCAAAGATGTTGTTGCTAAAGAGTGCAAGAAACATGTGTGGTTCATTGCAGCCATAAAGAACAAATGAAGACAAACCAACAAAAAGGAACAAGGTAGCCACCTCAACACATTAATTTGCATCATAGGCCATTCATATCCCACATTCATAGACCACGAGACATGAAGACGAAACCAACAAGCGATAAGTAGTACTAAGCAAATCTCGAAATATAAGTAGCCAACAGAGGCTACAATAAGTTCTTACAATAAACTGGTTCAACCCAATAGCTAAGGGCTGTAATCTTTCCCACAACCTTACTTTGTTGTTACCCACACTCCCAACCAAACTACACCACCAAGGGTCAGTGTCAAAGAAGAAGATCGCACAAAAAGCCGCTATGGACAAAAGATGGGAGAGTGATTGAGGGGGTGGAGGAACTATACATCTCTACAGTCAACCCCCTCATGGCCAACAATGCCATCATCTAGTGCACCTAGATGTCATAGTAGTTTTTGGCTAGGAAAGTCCTAAGCCAAATGGTCCTATGTGCCTCAGTCATGTTAACAAAGCCCCTTCCTTGGGCCTTGTTGTCCAGGAGGAATGTGTAGGCAACAATGAGTGCCTCCTCACTGAAGCCAGGCATCTCCATCACAGCAAGGTACAGGTTAGCATCCACATGGCCAGGACCAGTCTCCTAAGAGCATTTGCAACATTGTTGATGCATCACTCATGTTGGTGATCATTAGGATCTCTTCCTCGGTGAAAGTGGCTCTCTTCCTCTTAGGACCGGCGAGAGGCGGGCTTATCTGTAGGCCTTGCGCCCTACGGAACTGCAGAGGGAGCTCCGAGGGAACAAAGGAGGGTCAAAGGCGGCCTTCCATCTTGGCAATAAAGACTCTTGTCATTCGGTTACGGCCTAAGGCTTCCCTGCACCCCACCGCAAACCTACAGGTGGCCAAAGCATTGCCAAAAATGGCTTCCATCTCGGTGTAGAACCTAATAGGGGTGTTTAGGTACTCAAGCATCTTTAGGATGGTCCTGCATGCAAAGGCATCATTAATGTTCAAGGAATGAATAGGTGTAGTTATATGAAGTAAAGATTTGCAAAGATGTTGTACCTTGGTGTGCCCAAGGTAATGGTCATGGTCAAGCATGATGGCATGGACTGTGTCATCCCAAAGTGCACCACTAAGGTCTTTCGGCTTGTCACCTTAACCCACTTCTGCCTCCACTTCCTCAAGTGGTTGTACACTTGGGTTGGGCTAACCACCTCACCACACCACTCCTTAAGGCATTTGGCCACATGGTTCACATCCTTGTCCTTAAACACCTTATCAGGCCTGCTGCCATCACTAACCAGTTGGGCCATCTTCCTCAGAACAAAGCCTGAGGTGTTGTTGGACCATCTCATGGCCCACTGGCGACCCGAAGAACGTGGAGGAACATCAGAAGACACACAGACGGCAGCTTTGCACCATTGGCAAGCCGCGCCTGATACCCCGCCTACAACAAAGTGCGGTTGTTCCCCATTGATCAAGCGATCCATGACATCGAAGCTCCTTCAAACCCACCCATAGCATCTTGGTGCCATCCTAGGGATTGTGACAACATATGCATCATTTACAATGTCAATGTAACAAACCCAAGTTAAGAAATAGCATGATGAAAACGGAATCCGAGAGAATAAGATTACAAAAATAGTGGTCTCGGCCATGTCCATAAAATTATTACAACAATGTCACAAACTAAAGTTCCATAGCAGGGTAGACAAACTGAAATCAAGTTTAAAATACATGCAACATCAAGTCCTACTGTTTCCCCTACCGGCCCACATAGCATTGCATATGGCATCCCTCTTTGCGGCCATGTCAATGTTGTCCTCCGTGGGTCGGGGACCAAGTCATCATCATCGGGTGGGGAGCCGGTGAAACCCTCATTCGCCTGGCACAACTTCATCAAGGCCAAAGCCTAGAATCCGAGTTATGCAAGATGGCACATGCAACTTCTGACCTCACTTTGGGTCCTAAACTTGTGGAATGGCTTGTTGTCCAGGATCCTAAATCTCCCCTTTAGTGCACCTATAGCTCTCTCAACTGTCACTCTAAGTGAAGAGTGTCTCGATTATATAGCTCCACGGCATTGGTGGGTACGTTACTCCCAAACTTAGACAAGTGGTACCCTCCTCCACGTATGGAGGTAGAAAGCCAGGCTTGCATGCATACCCAGCATCTACCAAACAAAATTTACCTACAATTTTGCATCTACTGTGAGATTCTGTGACAGCAATAGGACATGTATTTAAGTGCAAATTGTGTGTATGGCCAATTACCTTCAGGAACATGAAACCCATCTTCCCTAGCAATGGCATCTGCCATGACAGTTGCATCATGGGCAGAGCCCTCCCAACCAGCAAGTACATATGTGAAAAGGAGGTCACAATTCACAGCTACCATCACATTTTGAGTGGGGTCTTTTTTCCTACCCCTGAAAACTTGTTGGCTCCTCCTAGGCACCCTTGCCAGAAAATGTGTCCCATCTACGAAGCCAACACAATCCTAAAATATGTGTGTAAGATAGTGGACAATGACATATTTGACATTAATAACTACAGTTCAATAGTTACCTTAAGATAAGGATTCCATCTAGAACTCCCAAGGATCTTAGGATGAGTGGATGTGGTAGGTGGTTTGATCAGTTCATCCCTAAGCTCACCAACTGCATACAAAACCTGATGGAAGTAACAGGCACGGTTTGGATTGACCTCCTAAAGGACTGGTGCACAACTCTAAACCTTTGGTTGTGGCCAACTACATGCAAGAACATGGCAACCTGCTCCTCAACTGACACCCCCTCCCTATCACTCACCAAGCTCCTCTCTCTAAAAGTTTTGACTAACTCATAAAAAGGGCCTCTCCTCATCCTAATCATGGCAATGCACTCAATATCATTGCACTGGTAAATCATCCTAAGAGTCCTCATTCTATGCTGCTCATTTTCATCTCTAATTAGTGCAAGTGGTCTTGGGTCGGGCGGTGGGGTTTCATCGGTGTCGAGGTTCGGGTTGTTTCCTTTTTTAGCCTCTGGATACAAATGAAACCATAACAACGATCAAGGCACTCACGGCTCAAAAGAGGGATCCATCTACAAGCATATAAGTACAAACAAGAAAACGGTTTATCGAGACCACCGCTATGGCGTCTACTAGCATGTGACATGATTAAATAAAAAATTGCACGGCTACATCATGAACTCGATGCCTCCCGGTGCACAGAGGACAACATCATCGACCACAGTTCATCATTAACTAAAAAAACACCATGTACTTTCATCGACAACACCTCAGAAAAGATGAACAACAACATGACCTTGGCCCAAACCACCATGCAGTAACCGCATAACAGATCAATATCATGATCCAAACAGTAACCCTAACATGAATCGAAGAAACAAAGGGACCAAGGACCAAACCCTAAGAAATCGCATCCACGGGAAAGAAAGGAAGGGGGTTGCATTTCAACCTTAGGGCTCGAGGTCGAGGCGACGAAGAGGAAGCGAGATCCGGGAAGTAGAGGAAGCGAGATCCGCCCACAGTCGAAGAAGATGGGGTCGGAGTTGGGGAAGAACAGCAAGAGCCTCGGAGTACCGGCAGCAACAACGGCTCAACGACGGAGTACACCGCCGCCGGATTCGGCCGGGCCGGAGGTCTCTGCGCCGCCAAACACACGAGCGCGCCGCCGGTCTCTCACGAACGAGGTGGAAGGAACGAGAGCACGAAGTGGAGCAAAGGGGGAGTGGCTGCCCTTATAAAGGCGAGGAAATCGGCGGAGGATTCGCTTCCAGCGTCGGCGAAATAGCCCGCGGGGAAATGGCGGCGCGGCGGTGGGAGAGGGCGCGCGAAACTTCACCTTGCCGCGGGAGCTCGCGGGAGCCACCCCAAAATCGCCCCGCCGCCGCCGAAAAAGCGCCCGCCTACGCCGCGGGCCGAGGCTCTCCGAAACGAACCCTCCGGCGTTTCGGAGGGCACGCCATGGCGTCGCTTTTGGCTCCGTGGAGCCGGGCTCCGATCAGGCCAAGGCCGCAAACAAGCGGGGGTGGCCCCCGGGCGCATTTTGGCCCACGGGCCACCCTCGCAAACACGCCCTCGAATTGGTGGTTCCTCATTTGTAACATCCTAGATGTTTATGGCAACTAAAACTTGATTAAGAGCTGTTAAGGCATAATCATCGAGCATCATGGCATAAATGCATCCATGTTTTAATATTGTCTTTGTTGTGATGCTTTGATTTACTCATGAAAAGATGTTTGTGATTAGTAATGATCAGGCGAGTGTTGTAGAATTTACATCGAGTTCAATTCGATTTCAGAACCTCGCTTCCCGAAAATCCTAGTTTCTTCCCTTTTATGTATTTCAAAATCTACAAATAATATGGGGTTTGATCAAAAAAGAAGTTTGTGGGTCTTGTTGAGAAATTCAATATTGGTGAATAAAGTTTTTCAAGTTTCTAAGAACTTCAAATTATTTTGAAAATACCGTTTTTTAAGACTTGTCCCCTTTTGGTTTTAAAACTAGATTTCAAAAACTATTCAAAATTTGGAAAAATTGTTTTTGTGAAAAATGTGCGAGATTGAAAGGTTGAGTATTTCATAGTTTTGGAGATTTTCAAGTTTTGTTGAAAAATCAAAAGTAATTTCAAAAATTAGTTTCTAGGGTTTTGTCCCCTTTGTGAATTTGAATTCATATTTCAAAAATTAGCGAGAATTTGAAAATGCTCCTTTTCGAAAGTTGTAGGTCTTGAAAAATTAGTGGGAGTTTGTTTCGGAGTTTTCCAAGATTTGATTTAAATTCTAAAAAAAATAAAGATCTTTTCTCGCTGAATTCAATTGGCACTATAGCGCTAACGTCATCATCTTCTTCTCCCTCTTTGTTCATGGCGCCGCGGCGCCATGGTGCCCATGCCGCTGCCTTTGTCGCCGGCTCGCCTCCGCGCTCGAAGTCTCTCTACTCGACGTGTCGACCGCCCGTTAGTGTTCGCCGTCGTTTAAATATCAAAGCCGTCGTCGTTTTCTTCTTCTCCCGTGCCGCGACCGCCATAGCCGCTTCTCGCTTCGACCTCGCACCGCCGTCAAAATTCATCATCATTGCTCTACCTCTCACCGTCCCGTCTTGCCAGCAGCTCCGCCTTGCTGTTACGCTTCGATTGGACCTAGAATTGCAAGCCGTCGCTGCTCCAGCGCCTTACCGCTGTCATCTTCTTCGCGGCCGGTCATCGGTGCCACCGTGGATTCGCCCATCGATTAAGTCACTACCGCTGGTTGTTTTCTATCATTCTCTTCATCATCTCGTTCACCTTGATCTCCTGTTCCTTATGCGCACCTTGGCTTGCACAGCGCATCACAGGACATCGCCGTGACGCGACCTTGCCAGTCGGAGCGCGCCATCGCCATCCTCGCCGCCGTTCCTGCTCTCGGTGAGCTCCTGGCTCTGCCGTCTCTCAGCTTTTCCTAGCATGCGCATCCGAGTTGCGGTGACTTTCTGCGTGTGTCGGTGTAGTCAATTAGGCCGCAGTCGCCTTGTCACGGTAGGAACGCGATCGTCGTCGTCGCAGCTCCGTGTGTGTCCGCCGGCACGCGGGTCATGCCGTTGTCGGTTGTTGCTCGGGGTCAATTGGTAGGTTAGTCGCGTTCGCGACGTCGTGCCGCAGCCGTTGCTTGCGCTAACGTCGCCGGAATCGCTCCGGTGAACCCCGTAGCTGAGCCGCCGCCGTCGCCTAGCTGCCTGTTCCGCTGAGTCCATCGTCAAGCTTAGTTGCCCAGTAGGTCCGCCGTGCCGCGTAGGTCGCACAGAGGGCCGCAACGCCGCCGGGAACCCCGCCGCCGGCGAGACCGAGCCGGTCAGGGCGTCGTTTCCCTGTTGAGACTCGCGAGGACGTGTAATTGAGAATTCAAACAAGTCCAGGGGTCTCGGTGCAAACTTGCGTGACTCAGGGAATAGTGGCTTGGTCCTGTTTGTGAATTTACAATTCTACGAGGGCTGATTTGTAAAATAGCCACGCCAGGCCTCGGGCAGGCCGAGTGGGCCGGCCTGTGCCGCACTCTTGGGCCGGCCTGCTAGCGCCCGGGCCAGCCTGCTCCTGTGCTCATTGCCGAGCCGGGCCGGCTGAGCTGTCGGGCCCGGCCTTTCCCAACGGTGCTAGGCCGAACGGGCCGGTTTCGACCCAGCGGTGGTTTTCTTTTTCTTTAGTTTATTCTTTTCTGTTTTTGATGAATTGCAATACAATTTGTTATTTTCATATAAAATTATTTAGAGCTCTAAACATTCTGAAAATTTTTGTGTGTGTTCTCTGTCATGAGTTTGATTTAAGAAAAATATAATATGCCTATTTTTAGTTTTTTTATGTTTCAAAATTAGCCCTTTTAATTAAAAAATGCTCTTTCCTTTATTTTTAGTTATTTATTTATTGCTTCAAAAATCATGAAAATTATTTTGTAGCCTTCTTCGACCTTGAGGAGCTTAAGTTTAATTTTTGAGGTTTATTTGATAACTTTTTATTTTATCTTTATTTTATACTTAAATATTTAATAGATCTTTAATTACTTGTTGAGCCTTAATGACTTAGGATTTGAGTGTTTTTGAGATTGATTGAAGACCTTAAGTCATTAACCTTAATGACCTTGGGAACTTTGATGACTTGTATGAATTATTTTGATCGTCGGTTATCGAACTAGAGTAGCTTCACCTATGTAACCCTAGAGATCTTCGCTAAGTTAGTTTCGTTGGCTTGCAATTATGTCGCGAAGGAAAGTTATACTCAAGTTGTGATCTTGTTCGAGTCATCATTAAAGTATCATAATGCATCATGTCATGAGCTCATTATGCTAAATCATGCCTCATTAACTACGTATAGTTATTTCGAGAGAGAATTGGATCGAGCTGGTCAAAGTTCGAAGATGTCGCCCAACAGTGGTATTCGAGAAGATGTCAACCACCATTACTATTGGGGTTATTAATCTGTGGTGTTGTTATCCATCCACGGTGTTTGCCAGTCGATTAACCGGAATCTAACTTCAACGCAACACGGGCAAGCCCGGATGCATTAAACCCTTACCTTAGTTTTATAAAGTTTTTATCACTTCGGTGGAGATCTGCATTACGTAATAGGAGTTGAGTGGTAACCCACAAATTGCATTACCTGTCTTAATTCCATAATCCTTGTTACCTATTTTGGAAATGCGTAGAATTTCTTAGCCCTGCTTAATTAGTTAAGTTTTCAAAAAGTTCAAGAATGAAAAAGATAAGGTTGGTTTCTTTTGTTGGAATCATGATGATAGTTAATAAATCGAGTCCGGACGGCTAACTTGCATTGGAAGAGGAGTCCCTCTATAGTGTTTCCGTCTGTTGATGCTCTAAAGTCCGTTCGATGATGACCTGGCGATATCGAGACCCTAGAAAATCCACACACACTTCAGTGTGATACACTTGTGGGGTTGAGAGTCCCATGTATATTGATATGCTTATCATGTGGTTGATATATGGCTGCGGTTGTTATCCCGGTATATCATGTGATCTGGTATGCAGCGGAGTTAGAGTCTCCGGTATATCGGTGATCTAGGTCCCAGCTGGGTAAAAATGGATTCGAATCGCCGTGCTTCTCGGAGAAGGAGACTCGATCGGTGCTCATCATCGTAGTAACAACTTGAAGATGATAAGGAATCGGTTTGGAGTTAGTTGATAAGCTTGAGTTTGAGCAAGACCACTTTTCTTTCTGTTGATAACTAATGATGAGTTAAAATTTGTTCTATAAGAACTTTTACGCAAAAGTCTTTGTCTCTTGCGAGCCTTACCTTGTCCCACTAGCTTTGCATTCTGAGTCTTCACCCCTCTTTTTCGTCGGGTAAGTCTTGTTGAGTACTCCCGTACTCGGGGTTTGTTGAACCCCATTGCGAGGTTATAGCGGCGTTAGAACCCGGATTATGTAGGTGGGCTCGACGTGATCAGTTGTCCTCTCCCAACTCGGGTGCTCTACCTAAGTTGTCTTACGTAGTTCTACTCGCTTCCGCAATTGAAGTTAAGTTTGTAAAAGTTAATTTAGCCATATTTTGAAAATTTTTAATGTTATCATTCTTCCGCACTCGATGTATATATCTTTGTAACAAATGCTGTAATGTTGTGGTTACTCCATTGTTGATTCCGGGTATAAGTTTAATTGTGGTTCAATCGGGGTTCGTTAAGGACACCCGACAGAGCTTCATAAGTCGTGTGGAACACATGCATAGTAATCTGAGGTCTGTTAAGACGAGGATTAGTGCATGTGGGCCATATTACTTAAGAGGTTCTGCCACACTCGCGGGCCAGGCCCGCTCGATGCAGCCTCGATGCAGCAGCGCCGGCTTTAATCGCCTCCCGTATCTCACCTATGTTCCCCTTCATCTACCCCTCCTCTCTACGAACCGAGAACATAGCTGCCATGGGCGAGAACTTGTGGACATGGGTGCCGCAGCCGCACGGCCACGGTGCCTGCTCCACCACCTTGCGCCACCACTCTTCTCTCCGCTCAACATCCCGTCGTGCGGCTCGTGCCACCACGTGTTGTCCATCTCCTCTCTCGCTCAAGATCTCGCCGGGATAGGTCTCGAGGTCGGCCATGGCGGCGGGACTAAGCTCACCCATGCTTGTGGATGCGGTGCTGCAACGCCATTTCCGGTGCTCATCGATGGCCGCCACCTCCACCTACCGATGAAATTCACCGAATCCGCCGCACCTCTGCCTAATAGCTTGTCCCTGCAGCTTAACCTTGACCTTGCGCTCCTCCTTAAACTGCTCATGTCAGCAGTCAGCTGCTTCGCTAGAATCGCCCTGAGCGTCGGTTCCCGCCATGGCTGTCCGCCATGGACGCTAAGAGCTCCTCGCCGTGGGCAGCCCTCTGTGCTGCACCAAGTCACGGTGAGCATAGTAGAGAGACCGTAGAGGCCGGAGCACCGCCAGCCGCACAACCTGCTGTCTGTCCGGGCGTGGCCCGACAGCGGCTGTGCTGGTGGCTACGGACGCCATGGATGGCAAAGAATGTGTCTACAACCTGCTTGTGAAAATACCTCAAAGAAGAGAAGAGAGAGCTGGATGGTAACGTTACCAGATGCTAGTGCAAGGTAACCATATATCGACATGCACGCAAACAAACAAGATCTCTACCCGAGCCTGGCTCTACTGGGAAACAAAACAAACAAGCAGCATTGCACGTGCCGGGCCTGGCCCCTGGCAGCCAGGCTCAACTCGTCCGGCCAGGCTGAGTTGGTGCAAGGAACAAACATGCCCCCAGTATCCAGACCGGTACAAACCTGTCGTAGTGTAGTTTAGAACATGTAGCATTGTAGTTGTAGGCAGTGCCGGTCCTGAGTTTTTTCTAGCCAGGGTCGAGAACTAATATAGAGGCCCATAGTTTACTTTTAAAAAAAACATTTATAAACATTTCTCTATAGATATATATAGTCTCACAAATACACATCAAATTAGATAATATTCGATGCACTAAAAAAACTTATATAGAATCTTTCAAAGTTCATAAAATGGACATATGTAATAATAAATTACTTACTTGGCACTTGACATTATCTTAAGCAATTTCTTCTAACATTTTGAGATGCAAAATCATTGATTATACTATTGATATCGATTTCATCCAATAACTTCTTCTCGAAAGAAGGAATGGGCCCTAAAAATTACTAATCTGCATCTGCTCTACTCTATTACCTGTGATGCGATCGTCCGGAGAACGCATGATTTGCGCAGCAAGTCGAGTCATGACTCGTGAATCGATGAATTTGGAAACTAAAGCATCAAAGGGAAAGACCTGCGCTTTGCTTGTATTGGGTATTTGGCCATTTGGGATGTACCCAACGGGCACTGGAAGCCCATGTACCAACATACACTTACTTTACTCATATATATACTAGTATATATACTAGCTCGTATTAGTACTAATCTACTGTATGGGGTGAGGCCCTCCAAATTTTGAGGCCAGGGTCGGCCGCACGCCTAGCCCACCCCCAGAGCCGGCCCTGGTTGTAGGTGGCCCAAGTAGCTTGTTGTGATTGTAGTGGTGGATTTAGTGGAAGTTCTAAGTGAGTGGGTTCGCTTATAATCCTTATCGCTCTAATTATAGCACCTTTAGGTTAACTTTTTTACACGAAGAGGCAATAAAAGAGCAAGAAAGGTGCTACACATGTAAGAGCTTGTTTCACATCTAAGCAGATTTTAGAGCCATTTTTTGGACTGATTTTTTTTTAAGCGGAGAACAATTCAATTAATTGACCGGAGACTGTTACAGAACTGGCTTGGCATTGTATCTTGAGCATTGGCACCCTAGAACAAGTACCGGGCCTAACGGTCAGGTTTCCAATAAGCACGTTAAGTACCGGCTGGCAATAAGCTCGGGTCGGGTCGGGCGTGGGCCAGCAAAAACGACGTTACGTTTCACGACGCGACACGGATCCAACGGCGGAAAATGACCAGGTCATAGTTGAAAGGAATTCCTAGTTGAAAAGTTGATGCTCACGTTGGGCTGGGCCCCGGAGAGGAGCAGTCGAGCAGATGACCCCCAGAGCTGAACGTCTGGCTGTGAGCCCAGCAGGATCGGATTGCGCCCACGTCACGCCAAACAACCAAACCAAACGATACATTTTGGCCAGGAACAACAACCAAGGCTCCACACAGACCTTCTTCTCCGGCTCCGGTACATTCCCTTGGCTGCCGTGCCTGCTCTGAATCCCTGATGGAAGCAGCAGTGGCAGCCACGTCCCCCTGCTACTGGTCTCCGGCGCCAGGAGATCATCGCCGACAACCCTGCTTTCCCCCTCGTTGCCAGTTCGGCCTCCCTGCAAGATCATCTGCTGCTCCATCACCTCCACTACTGCACCGAGGCTAGGCAGCAGCAAGGGGGAGTAGGAGTAGCAGAAGCAGTTCGGGCTGGAGGTGTTCTTCCAGTGCCACTGGTGGCTCATCAACCACCGTCGAAAGATGGGTTCTTGACCCTGCAGGTCAGGTTTGGTGTTTTGCTGAATGTCTGAAATATATCGTTTACTGCTCACTTTACCATGTTATTATCTTTTAACAGCATTTTAGTTGCACTACGCTCTCTGCTTTCAATAATTTGCATGCCTGCCCACTGTGGTGTATGGTGTGGTAAAAGTATTCTCAGCTAGTAGTCTAGCTGGAAAACGCGTGTGGGAAGCATTATATTCTCGTGTTAACAATTTTCAGCGATGGTGATTGGCGTCACATTGGCTACAAAGTTGCACGGCCTGGCGCGATCGAGATAGTCTCAGTATGTACATCATGCATTGTGCTTTCATTCAGTAATACTATATCATCAAACTGATGTAGTGTGGACAATTAACATTATGAACCTCTTAGCAGCCAAAGCATGTATATGTACTGTAACTGCAACATGACACATGCTAGTCACACCTTGAGAGTTAAGACTGTAAGCAGTCTGGCAGCAATAGCATATACTGTATGCACTGTTACTGCAAACATGTTACTAGTAACCTTGACAGCTAGAATTTCAATGTAAGTACTTTCCAGGATGCGGTAACAGTTGGCCGAGTTGCTGACAAGGCTGACATCGTGCTCCCCATTGCCACAGGTAGGTCAGTTCTTGCGTGAGTTCAGTAACTGACTCTGTTTCTATGCACTCTGTCAATTCAGCCTGGAATCCATGATACGCAACCGTGGATGTAATGTAACAACGCAATGGAAATAGATATATTGAATGCCTTGCCAAATTCGTTCAGGAATCAGGAGCCAGCAGGGCCAAGCAAGCAGCAGCCAATCTGATCATGTATACATGTTGCACTGCCTGCAGTTTCAGGCACGCATGCTCGGCTGGAGCAGAAGGGCGGGAGCCTGCTGGTGACGGACCTTGGGAGCACCAACGGCACCTACATCAATGAGCGCAAGCTCAACCCTGGATTCCCCGTGTCCATCGAACCCGGCAGCTTTCTCATCTTCGGTTTGCTGGATCCAACGATTCTGTCAAATTCATCAATTATGCATGTGTGCAAGAGAAGTAGCTCGATCTTGGTTGTAAACTCTGAATTCTGAAAGACTGAAATAGTTTACATTCTGCATCGATGTATTGCAGGTGACATCCACTTGGCCATGTTCCGTGTAAGGAAGATGAGAGTTGAGGTGCCCAGTACTGAGGCTGAGGAAGTTGAACAGGAGACCAAGACCGAGGAGGTGGTATCGGCTGCAGCAATTGAAGATGCAGGTTTTATCTAGTTATTATCTCCAAAGAAGAGAGCTTTGTATTTAATTTTTGTTTGGGCCTAGGAGACCAAGTGATCGATTCCAGGTTACCCCATTTTTTCGGGTTGGGTAGTTCAAAATTAGGGTAATGAAAACTAATATCCGATATTAGCTCCGAAAAACACTACCCAAAGTTTCCGAGTACCTGATAATTCGGATTCGGTATACCCGATCTACCCGTTAAAAAAAAAAAATAAAATACACAAAATTTTAGTAGCATCTTGTACATAATTTCACTAGCAATTTATGTTGAATTCCAACAAACAATTTGTTGAGAATAATATATTGCAGTCACTTATTAAACTGAGAGAATTATATTCTAATAAAGTGATAATTTTAAGTGTTTAACTAACAAAATATGATAAATACAAAGACCAAGATAAAACTTTGGGTAGTTCGCGTAGTTTGGGTACCGGAGTGTATTACTCTAATTGCAAACTAATTTCAGGTATTAAAATCACTATCCGAACTTGGGATCGGGTACCTCGGGTCCGGATAGTTCGGGTCGGGTTCGGGTATGGGTAATGGGTATCGGGTATTTTGCCCAGACTGACCAAGTGAAGTCCACCAGGAAGCACCATCGCTCGAGCTTAGTTTGTTCCTCATTTCAGGTTTTACTGCAAGCTAGCTGTCTGTCTGTCTCTATCTGAACTTCTCGACTCAAGAGTTTACACAGTGGCCTCTGGCAGTAGAAACAGAACCCAGAAGAGTTCCAAGAAGAGTGCCAGTCCTCTGTATTGGTCCTTTTTAAAGGAAAATGTATTGGTCCTTTTGCATAGACATAACACTATTTAATTTACATCATCGTAGGCATAGAAAATTATTTGAAGTGCACTAGCGATGCAGGCGGATGGGGGGCGCGGAGTGATCAACTGAGTACAGACAGTTCACAGGTGCGCAGTCCACGTTCGGCAACTTGAGCTAACATCTGAGCTCTCAAAGTCTCAAGGTTTCAGAGATCAGGCCCAAGAAGGCAAATATCATCATTAAAAACTAAACCAATGCCACGATTTAACAACCAGTCAATCATAAATCTGCACACAACAATTGCAAAAGAAGAAAAAAACACAGTGCAGACAGATCGACATAAGACGAAATTTGAGCTTCACAAATTCACAACGTTAGACCCCGAACTTACCATCGTTCCATGCAACCCACAAGGGAGACCATAAGAACCGTGATTTTTTTCTAGATGATTTTTGTTTGAGATTTTTAAAATGTTGGAGGAAATATTCAACGGCTCACGCCGACCGATCCGATCGCTAGAAAGGGTGGAGAAAATGAGAGGAAATTCTAGAGAGGAAACGGGAGGAAATTCTGTGTGTATGGATGGTGGAGCCGTATGAGTCAAATTTCCTCCCATGTGTGCCAAATTTCTTCCCATTTCCTCTAAAACTCAAATAATTATGACTCAAAACAAAGAGGTGGTAATTCCATTTCTGTATTTCTTTTTTCTAATCAAGGTTAGTATGGTAATTTGATATTTATCAAATGAATAATTGTAATGTTATAATTGGGTAATTTGATAGATGTGTTCACGCTATCTTAAAAAAAAAGTAAACTTTCTAGGGTTTAGGTGGTAGAGTATAGCTAGTTCTTTGCCTTGTGTAGTTGGTAGCTCGATCGTGTGGTGCTCTGTTCCAAACTAGAAAAGTAGAAATCATAATCAGTTACGGATTTGCAGAGGAAGGAACGTGTCTTGGCGTGAGCGGCCGGTCATTCAAGATGGTTATACGGTTCACCTTACAGAGAGTCGAGTTCGAGATTTGGCACAAACGAGGTTGCATGTAGTCCCCGTGGCCCTGTGCTGTGCACCTACTAGAAAGCAGTACACATATACTCCGTATATACGCAGGCTCCCGTAGCTAATCTCATTTTCACTTGACAGTTGCAACGACACTGGTTACCGTTGGGCCGCGACGTCGTCCTACTGCTGGTGCTGGCATAGTGGCCTCGTCGAGCCACAGCACGGTGCCGCCGTCCGCGAGGGCTAGACGGAAGTCGATCGCCAGAGTCGAGCCGCTCGAGCACACGGCCGCGCGCCCGGCCGGCGTCGTGCACGGCACGCTGTTGCTCTGCTCCGTTGGCGCGGCTGGCATCGCCCACGAGCGAGCTGCCCGGCCGCCGTGACGCCGTGGCGTGCCAGCGGCGTCGCTGGCTGGCGTGAGTCTGGTTTGTGGAAATGCACCGCACCGGCCCAGATGCTCAAACGATTGGCCCAATGTGGGATTCCTCGATGGCAAGGATCCATCATGCCTCTGAATTTACAAGGGAAGATGCAGTGCCAACAACAAGCCCAGAATTAGCTTCTTCACCACGAAGTAACATTTGCTGATAACACAGAACCAAAGCATGAGCAACTTGCAAAAAAACTTACGGCCATTTTTTTTCCACTACGGCAAAGCCGAATTTCATTACTTAACAACTTGGTGGGCTAACTTTGTTGAACAACACGAAGGTCATCGTATTACTTGGGGTGAATTTCGTGAGGGTTTAAAGTGCTCATCATATTCTGAGGGTATTATGCGTATCAAACTTGATGAGTTTCTAGCTCTCCCTGACAAGGTGATATGTCGGTTATCGATTATGTTGGCAAGTTGATCAATACGTCCCCGATATGCCCTGATCATGTTAACCTTGTGCCAAGAAGAAAGAATGCTTTATCGGAGAGGGCACGGAATACTAAGATTCGGTGATGCTCACCAAGATCTCCAAATGCTACTTATCAAGGAAGCATGAACATTGCCATTGCCTTTGAGGAAAAACACGCAAGCATAAGGACAGACAGATAAATTAGGGTGGTTTCTCTAGTTCCTATATTGGCAATTTGATCAACAGCGCCGAGAAATTTGTATTCCATCCTCAAGAATCTGGTCGTTTTTACTGAAATTATCTCCCACTCATATCAAACCCGAGACGGCCGGACGGATGTTAAGATCTGCTTGGCTCTTCAGGCTTACCGATCTACTATATTGAATTCCCCGGTGTTGAACATCCAGGCCGCCCAACTCGTAACTACCCATCGCTCTTAATTCGTGGCAAGCTCTGGCCAAATGTTCTCGAGAATTTGCCGTATCAAAGCGCATCGGTATGGTTATGGTCTTCCAAGAGCTCCATCCTTCATGGCACGACGACGACGAGAATCGAATCGAGGATGGTAATCCAGTGCCCGCTCCGGAAGGACAAGCTTGACAAGAGAAGGCAGTCGGGTTTTTCCTCACTCGAGCTGGAGAAATTCTGACGGTGAACCTATCATGCGGGTATGTTTTGTTATGATCATCCTGGATCAACACTTTTTGATTCGGTGCATCACATACATTCATGAAGGCACTTTTGTTAAGAAGCATATTATCTTTATAACAATTACAAATTGAAGAGTTCTTTATCGGTGCTGGTGGGCGGAATGTGTGACTAGAGAAGATGGTACCCGAAAGTGCCTATAGATTTGGGAGGGCATATCTGTTCCGACCAATATGATAAGATCACGGAAAAGCGAGACAATAGATGTCAATGCCAATGCTTAGGATCATGACCATTAGGTGAAAGGTGTCTGGAAGCGGTGATAGATATTTTCAATAGGTGCGTTGTGGATCAACATTGACCAGAAATAGTAAGTCTAAGCTTCTCATCTTAGTTTCTCCAACTCTCAAAAAGGTTGAGGTAGTGATGCCATATCGTGACAAAATTGAGCACAACCAGGATTTATGAAGAGTTCCGAACATTTCAGGGAAAGATTATTGGGATTTTCCACCACAACAAGGAGGGAGATGTTCAGGACTTCGATGAAGTTGATTGCACAGTGCAGCTCCTTTGCAGAAAGGCATACGGGATGGCACCTCTGGTCACGAGCCCGAAGAAACATGCACAGGATTCTTCCATGAAGAGGATTTATCGGGCATAGTAAATCGCCTTGGGGTTGCCATTCTCTTTGTGAAGAAAGAAGGATGAAAGCTACGAGATTGGTTGTAGCTTGGATCGTCATGTAGGTTTGAACTGGAGTGACTCATCAGAAGACAAAATATCCCTTGACCATCGTATTGATTTACTTTTTTGATCGGTTTTGCGGGGAGGCCCATGTGTTTTCTAAATAGATCTCGGATACGGGTATCATCGGATCAGGATTCGATCGAAGATATTCAAAAGGAGCATTCACTACCCTCCAGATCAATTGATTATATGAATACTTAGTTATGTCATTTGGGCTTTCCAATGCACTTGACTCATTTCTCATACCTTATGAACTCGGTGTTTATGCCGAACTTGAATCGAGTTTGTAGTGGTATTCATTGATGATATCTTTGGTTTTACTCCAAGAATGAGCGGAACATGCGAAACATTTACGCATAGTTCTTGAGGGTTTAAGAAACATCGGTACATGCTAAGTTCGAGCAAATGTTGGAGTTTTGGTTGAAGGAAATTCGAGTTTCTTGGGCATGTCTTGTCGAGTTTGTAGGTGTTTACGTAGGATCCTAGCAAAGTAAAATGATGTACTTGATTGGGAACTGCTCCAAGAGCGAGTTCATCAAGTTCGCGGTTATGAGATGAGCTATAAATTATCGTCGGTTTTATTCAGATTCTCAAAAGTGTCCAAGCCTATCATTAGTTGTATGAAGAATCCAAGTGGAAGTTTGTCGGTCACACAGATGTGAGAAAGCTAGGACCTTGAAAGAAGTTGTTGACAACGGCACCCCGTCTTAGCACGACGGATGTCCGGAAAGCGAGTTTGATGTTCTATTGTGATGCTTCGAACTGATGCAGAAGGGTGTGTATTGATGCAAAGAAGAAGCAGAAGGTTATAGCATATGCTTCAAGGCAGCTTAAGCCATGAAGAGCAGTATCCAACTCATGATCTTGAGTTAGCCGCGGTTGTTCGGCCATTAAAGATATGGCGTCATTATACGCTGGCGGCACTTGTCACATTTACTCTGAGATCACAAGAGTCTAAAATATATTTTCACTCGAGATGAGCTAAATATGCGACAAAAGAAGGTGGTTAGAGTTAATAAAGGACTATGATCTAGAGGTGCACTACCATCCTACAGGTAGGCGAATGTAGTCGCTCGTGCACTCGATCGAAAGAATCAATGTATTGTTTGACGGTGAAGCCTCAGGGATATTTCATTGTGCAATGAACTTGATAAACTTGGCATAGAGATTGTTCAACAAGGCGGTTTATTACTGTGTCGTAGTATTGAGACAACTATCCCGAGAGATCAAATTATTCTTTGCTCGAGAAAGGCAATAAGGGAATCAAATGTATCGAGAAAAGATTAAGGAGAAGGCCGGTAAACATGAAGATTCTTGTTTTAGAGTTGATGCGAGAGGGTGTGGTATGGTTTAAGCAATCGGTTGGTCGTGCCAAAAGTTCTGAGTTACGTCGAGAAAATCCTTGATGAAGCACACAACACTAAGTTCTATATTCATCCGGAAGCAACAAGATGTATCATGATTTGAAGAGCAGAAATTTTGGTGGACCAAAATGAAAATAGAAATTGCTAGTTATGTAGTGTGATACATGTCGAGAAAGTGAAAGAGTTTGTGCATACGAAGTCGGCGGGGAGAGTTACAACCATTGCCTATTCTGCTGACAAAGTGGGAAGATATTAGGTATGGATTTTATTGTCGGTTTGCCAAGGTATCGAAGGGCATGATTCCATACCAGGTCATTGTCGGCCGTGCTTGCAAGTCGGCTAAAGCTAGCACATTGAGACAATATATCCGCGTCACCATGCGGAGTTATATTTTGAGTAATATTGTGAAGCTTCATGGTGTACCAAAGACCATTGTGTACGATAGAGGTACTCAATTGCATCGAATTTGAAATCTTTCAATGAATCGATGCGGTAGTGATACGCTGCGGTTCATCTTATCATCCCATGGCTTGAGATGGTCGAGACGAGAAAGGGTTAATCAAATCTTAGAAGATATGTTGAGATCTTGTGTGTTGAATTTTAGGAGAAATGGGATGAATGGTTTACCATTAGCGGAATTCTCATACAACAACGAGTTATCGAAACTATCAAATGGCACCGTTTGAGGCATTGTATGGTCGAGAAGATCACGAGAACTCGCTGCGGTGAGCGGGGAACCGAAGGTTGTTTGGGGTTGATCTTGTGAGAGCAGCTGAAAGAGAAAGTTCGGCAAATACGATAAGAATATGAAAGATAGCACGGTCAGCCAAAAGAGTTATGCGAAGACGGGGAGCGTCGGCCATTGATATTCGCTACGGGAGATTATGTGTATTTGAAGGTATCTCCTATGAAAGGAGTTACTCGATTCGGAGTCTAAGGGCAAGTTAGCCTTATCGCTGACATTGGCGGTTCCAAGTTAGTGGAGTCTTGTGGAAGAAGTAGCATATCGTTTGAAGTTGCGGAACTTTGTTGTCGATTACTGATGTGTTAAATGTGTCACAACTCAAGAAATATGCTGCAACACTTTGACAAAATTGTTGATATTGAAGGAATTGAACTTGAGCACGATTTAACTTTATTCGGAGTATCTGTCAAAGTCTTAGATCGGAAAATTCGAGTTACTCGCTTGACAAAGACAACCGGAGTGGTACAAGATACGGTCGGCGAAGCGTCACTCCCGAAGAAGAGGCTACTTGGGAATCGAGAAGAGTATTCGTCGAATATTTCCGGCCGAGTTCTATGCTTCTATCTAAGTTATAATTCCCTCGGGATGAGTTATAACTATTCTAGCGTGAGTTTTAAAAATAGCAAATCCTTATGTCCTTGTTTAAAGATGTGTGTTGCTTGAAACATTCCTTTTCCATTACTTAACCCAAGGCTTTAAATCTCGGGCGAGATTTCTTTAAGGAAGAATGCTCATCCAGCAACATCTCTATATGTTATATCAGCTAAAACTTTTAGCATGCATGCAAGGTACTGCACTATTCCGTGCTTTGAAGCATCTGCCAACCGGCAGGTCAACCAGCGAATTTACAGGCGACACTCAAAACAAGTTTAGATTCTGGGTTGACATGCTCCACGAAATGATGCTTATTACTAGCTTTCCATATCACTAGAGCGTACTATCAGGACTCGATCAAGTTGCAGGTTCATTTGTAAATCTGTCTTAGACAACAGCCAGTTTTACAGACGCATTGTTAGCGCGTCTGTAATTCGACAAATCTCCATAATATTCCTCACTGGAAGTGGGTCCAAAAATGCAAGACATTCGATAGGGCTTGATGTGTACCAACAATTCTAGTGTAACAGAGTTTTTCAAGTTTTCAAATACCAGATATGGGAATCAAAGCTGTTGTTGCGGTTGTCTCCCAGCACAAAAAATCCTTCTGGTACAAGCTCAAACCGCAATATCAAAAACATATGCAGCCATTAAGGACCAACGAACCATCCTTTTAGAGAAAGCATGCTAAGCAGTATGAAGGAAGGAATAGAAACTCATGAGATTCTGTGGCTATCAAGTTCATTAGATAATTCAACTAAGTCAAATAGTGGAAATGCAACAACTGATACTTCTTTATCGCACAATGTAGAAATTTGAGTTTGGCATGTCAATTACTTAGGCCAGCGAAAGCAAGCATTTCAACGAAAATATGTCTAACGTCTCTAACCTAAGAGAAAGAACAATATATGAGCAGAATCACACTACAAAAGACACAGATCCTAGTGGTATAGAGCATATATCGTACCACTGGTTCCAGCTCATAGTTGTGTGGCTCCGGCACATAATCCTCATCCTGAACTACTCCATTAACAAATAGCTTGCCATCACGCACCTGTTAAAGAGCCAAGATCATCAGAGTCACAACTCAAGTAAAAAGAATCAAGCTGTTCGCAGCATAATGACACGAAACAAAAGCAAGGCTGTACCATTGGAATAAAAGCTTACTTCGACATAGTCTCTCCCCACACCTTCTCACATCACCTGAGCTGTAGCCATAAGCCTGCAATGAAAACGTTCAATTT
>JAENPR010000872.1:0-270704 GCA_018135685.1 Themeda triandra
CTCTGCTGTCATGTATTCTTTTTATTCAAGGCATAAGAATGAAATATGATGTTTCTTTTTCTCTGCACAGTATAAAGAGATGGGCTATCTACCTCACGCAATGGTGAATTATTTAGCACTACTGGGCTGGGGTGATGGTACCGAAAATGAGTTCTTCACTATTGCTGACCTAGGTTTGTTCTCAATTTTTTTCCTGTCATCTTCACTGAGATTTTCTTTTTGTTTCTGATTACTATAAACAAAAAACTGCTATTCTCACTTTGGTGCTATTTCTTATTTGCAGTCCAGAAATTCACTATAAATCGTGTCAATAAAAGTGGAGCAGTCTTTGATGCAACAAAGTTGAAGTAAGTTCTATTGCCAAGTTACTCTGTATTAAAGATAGTGATGGAACTACCAAAATTATAGAATTACTCAAAATATTCAGTGCAACTGATTTAACCTAGTAGCTTGTCGACACTGAATCTTTGTTAGCTTTTAAAGCTACTCATGTATTTGAATGATCTTAGAACTATAAGTGCCACTAACTTTCTTGGAGGCTACTGTATCAATCTTAGATAATCTGCTTGACAGTAGTACCTCTAGAATCCTGTATGTCAAATGAATGGCTAGTTTTTAAAAATTACATCGAGGATAACCGTTTGAATTGAGCTTGGACGCATCTGGATTCTAGAACCTCATCCAAGCTATTGCCTGCTGCATAAGATGGACAAACACTGTGATCTTAAATTCGATATTCCGATTCTCTTCATTCACATCTGCTTACTATGGTGTGTGTTATAGTGCTACATCTCAAACACTATGATGAGTTCCACAAATAGATTTTAGTTTTTTTTTAAAAAAGTTTCACACATAGATTTTCACTAATTTCTGTCCTTGTGATACTCTCTTGGCCTGTCCATTATGCCCTTGAAAAGCAGAACCTCATGGGACTTCACCTGTCTAATTTGATACTGATCTTCCTTCTGTACCTCTAGATGGATGAATGGGCAACATTTAAGATCATTTCCCCATGATGAACTGATCAAGGCTTTTGAAGATCGGTGGAAGAACACAGGCATTCTCCAGGAATCTGAAAGTGGTTTTTCTAAGGTAAAATTGGAAGCCATTTTATTTTGTTGTTCACCATGGGTGTCGTATTTGGAAGTACATATTAAAGGTGTATTACATACCACACAGACCAATGGTGACATGTTTTTTCAATACTAGATTAAGATATCAAGATGATAAAATAGGAAAAAAAAAGATAGTGCCTTCTATTTTGGAATCACAATAAAAACTTTCCTTTCATTTATTGAAACATTTCTAGTAATTAGGTTGACATATGCAATCTGAAAAGTTGATACTGTGTTCAGGAAGCTGCCGAGCTTTTGAAGGATGGTATTGATTTGATAACAGATGCTGATGCAGCTCTTACAAATTTGTTATCGTATCCCCTTCATGCTACTCTAAGCAGGTTTGTAAAAACAATATACCCCATAAAGTTATTGACCTGTGATTCCTAGTCTCTCCCCTTACCTGCAATTTACTTTTACATGGTTTGCCATTGTTGTCACCTAGATAGCTTCATGTCATGTGATTGAGTTTCTTGTTATGCCAAGCTACACTCTTAGTAAATAGTTTAATCGTTTGCTTGTATTCTCCAGTGAGGAAGCCAAACCTGTGGTGCAAGACAAGATTTCTGAGGTTGCTTCAGGCCTTATTTCTGCCTATGATAGCGGTGAACTCACTCAAGCACTAGCTGAGGGTCGTGATGGTTGGCAGAAATGGGTTAAAGGTTTTGGCAAGTCTATGAAAAGAAAGGTATGTGATCCTATAACGTCTTCCTTTTTGTTCTGTTGTGCTTTTGACTTTGTTACCACTGGTTTCGTGGCTTCGTTTGTAAGTGACCTATCTCACTGAGATGATTGTCTGGGATCACCAAATTGCAGCTGAATCATTTGATCAAAACCTTGGAACAGTCCTAGCAAAGTTTTGTATCTAGCAGTAAACTTTTAAACCGAAAATATTTGACATGTCTTTGCTTTATTGTATCAGGGCAAGGGCTTTTCATGCCGCTTCAGTACTGTTGACCGGGAAGCTTCTGTGGGCCTGACATGGGTGGCAGCATTGCCCTAATACACAAAACAGCATCTGTGGTGCAGTGACTCCACATTCCAACTTTGTGACTCTCGATGAAGCGGTTCAGGATCCTCAAGGAGGTTGACTGGGAGTCGTTGGCAAGGCAAGAAACCCCTGCTGAATCTGCTGTTCCTGCCGCTTCATAGACTGGCAGTAGGCCTTCATATCGGTCCTCCCTGACCTTGCGCGCAATGTTGCACTTGAGGAGTTTTGTCCATTTGCTGTGTTTTGTCAATAAAAGCGGAGTACGATCATAGGTTGATGTAATGGGGGTAATATCGAATTATTAAACGAGGATGATGTCTGTAATCTGCGTGCCTACAAGTTTTTCGTTTGCTGAATACAGGATTATTACAGGTGTTCATAAACATTATAAAAACTGTTCAGCACTCGGATGTTGCACGTTATTGACAATAATAAATTGTTGCAAGTAAAATTTACTCTTTTGAAGTACTCTAAGGCTGTTTTTGGGAGCTGAAATTATGTCGATTGTACTATGCAAGATACAGTACAAATTTAGATTTACCATGTCATAGTTTTATACAATAATATAGTTATTTAGTCTTAAATGCTGATACCATTTTTTTTCTAAACTTCAGTCAAATTTAAATCAGTTTAACTCTGATCAAACCTAAAATTGTATCTTTTCTATAGGACGAAGTAGTGTTTATGAAGCCAAACCTTTCACTAGAGAAAAAAGCAAACACTAGTGTCATCTTTTTTTCTATTTTTCTCAGTGACGACTTGACGAGTGTTTGGTTTTGTTGAATTTTCAAAAAAAAAAAAAAAAGATTATCACTAGTGGGCTATGGGCCCTTAAACCCTTGCATTGGGCTTTGGCTACTGCTGCTTCGAAGAGCGTGCCAATTGCCCACGCGAGCGATTTGTGCCCTCTCCTTTTGCAAGGCAACTTTTCCTTTGTGCAGCCACCTCCCCTTTCCTTTCCCTCAAAAAAAAAAAAAAAAAAAAAAAAAAAAAACCTCCCCTTTCCTACCCCGCGAAAACCGCCGCCGTCACCGCCGCCGCCGCCGCCGCCGCTTCCAGTCCACACCCCCGGGGCCGTAAACCCTAGACATGGCGTCCTCAATCCTGTCCGACTGCTCCTCGGCCCGCCTCCTTCCTCTCCGCCGCGCGCTCCTCCCGCCGCGGGCACCCCGCCTCCGCTCCTGCCCCGCTCAAGCTCACCCCAGGCGCCTCCTCGTCGCCGCCCGGCCCCAGCTACTCCCGCGCCCACACCCGCGCCGCATGGACTCGGCCCCCGCCGCCACCGCCTCGTCCGCCGACTCAGGTGCGCGAGGAATGACGATTTATCAGTTTCCGGCAAATGAAACCTATGCCACTCTGACTCTGCAACCTTTTGATTCGTCTTCTTCACATGTAGCGACCGTCTCAGCCGATGCGCCCGCCAAAGTGATCGACGGGAAGCTCGTGGCGAAGCAAGTGAGAGAAGAAATCGCCGTCGAGGTCACCAGGATGAAGGACGCGGTCGGCATAGTGCCTGGCCTGGCGGTCATCCTCGTCGGGTCGAGGAAGGATTCGCAGACCTATGTGCGGAACAAGAAGAAGGCGTGCGAGGCGGTCGGTATAAAGTCGTACGAGGTCAACTTGCCCGAGGACAGCTCCGAGGAGGAGGTTATCAAGCACATCGCGAGCTTCAACAGTGACCCGTCTGTCCATGGCATCTTGGTTCAGTTGCCATTGCCTCGTGTGAGTGTCTGTGATTGTCATGACTCGATTGGCTAGTAAATGTAACACACAGAATTAAAGTCTAGAGTTGCAATTCTGCTCCTAGTAACCACCAGCTAGAATATTTGAGTTTTACTACTTTATTAACTTTCCTCTTGATGATTATATACCTAGATAGTGTATGGCATATCAGGGTAACATGTTTTGTGCTTGGTACATCCAGCTCAGGCTTCTTAAATGGTAGAATTTTCCTATGCTGCACGACATGCTTCCTTATATTGTCTTACTGAATATCATTTTTTATGTCCTGAAGTTAAATTTAGCTGTCTGGCTAATTTTCCAATGGTACACTATATAATGTCATGGATTGTACACTGTATAATGTCATGGATTCTGTGGTTTAGTGAGTTGGTTGCCACCATTCATTCCTATAACAATCATGATGCTTTATGAAGATGCTTGAACTTCATTACATGCTTATGTGCTATTTGATGCTAGATAGTAAGTTGCAGCATGCAAATGCTGATAAAATGTCGAGTGCTGTTAGTATAAACTATAAAGTAGTGAATGGTTTTCATCCACTAAACAATCACATGTCTGTTGTGAAATCATTTGCAGCATATGAACGATGAGAACATTTTGAATGCTGTCAGTATTGAAAAGGATGTTGATGGCTTTCATCCTCTGAACATTGGACGACTTGCAATGCAAGGCCGAGATCCGTTCTTTGTACCTTGCACCCCAAAAGGATGCATGGAGTTGCTACACCGATATGGTGTTGAAATTAAAGGGAAGAGAGCTGTTGTGATTGGAAGAAGCAATATTGTTGGAATGCCTGCTGCACTGTTGTTGCAAGTATGAACTAGTTCTTTATCTCAAAAATCTGAACAATTTTATTATAGTGTCTGATTAATCTTTCTTTATATGATTATCAGAAAGCAAATGCAACCGTCAGCATTGTACATTCGCAAACTAAGAACCCTGAGGAAATAACACGACAGGCAGATATAGTCATCGCAGCTGTTGGAGTGGCCAACTTGGTCAGAGAATTGGATAAAACCTGGAGCAACTATTATTGATGTTGGCATCAATCCAGTTGATGTAAGACCCATTTTCATCTCCCCGACACCTTTTTAAATTAATCACTAGTCTGTAGAACTATATTGCTACTTTTATGTTATTTCTATCATTTTTCTGGTTCGTGTGGTGCCTTTTTGGCTTTCTTCTGTGGCCTAACTTAACTTCCCAGACCAAAAGGCCTAATTCTTGTTCTTAACACCTTTAATTTTTTCAGTCCTGTTCATTAAAGCTAAAGAGATCTGTTAATTGGATGCATGTTTTTAAATGGAATATATTTGATGGAAAAATTGCGTGAACCACCTTCAAATACAAATTCCCGATGCTGGATGTTCCCTTTGAATTTCAATATGTTATTGTGACCTACATAAATAATGGTCTTCCTGCAATTTTCTTTAAAATTGTAAGGAAGTTATTTACCACACTGGCACCTTAGTTTTTTTGTTCTTTTTTTACTTTGTTTGGTTCAGGACTTCAGATTCACAGAACTTTAATCCACCTGGACCTACATACCCTTATGGTCCCCTCAATGTGAATCCATTTATTAATACTGAAATTGGCTTCTTAAATTTATGAACCCCATGTTAGAGTGTTCCAGGTGCCATTTCTTCAGTTTTTATTATTTGCTTGTGCAGCATGTGATGATCAATCAATTAATACTCTTAAATTTCAATTTGTCCTGTCCATGAGCTTGGTTCTGTATGTTGTCGTATCTGAACTGTGTTCTGCATATTAGAGTGGCACTGTCTCTTTTCGTAGCTCTTTGTGGCTCTATGTAACTTCTTGGCGATATGCTTACCAGTGATTTGGAATGCTGCAGGACCCGGAAAGCCCTCGGGGTTATAGGCTCGTCGGAGATGTCTGTTATGAGGAAGCCTCCAAGGTTGCTGGAGCAATCACGCCAGTTCCAGGAGGTGTTGGGCCGATGACAATTGCAATGCTTTTGTCAAACACACTTGAGTCGGCTAAAAGAATCCACAACTTCAAATAACTGCACAATCCAACTAAAATGAGGTGGGGGTTGCGTGCCTAACCTTTTGATGTAGACTACAAGCAAAGGTTTTGCTCAACTGTTTTATGTGCCTTGCCTTCTGTTGGACCAGAAAAGTGCAGGGGTCATAAACAAAATAAATTTTGACACAGATGAGATGGGAATCCCGGCTTGATAGGGTATTGTATTTGATAAACATGACATGGAAGTTGGAATCTTGTTTTGGCACGAGTTGAATTCAGGTGAATCTGAGATGTCAGTAAGTTGAGGTGTCAGTAATCTGGGTTGAATTTTGCTGCATGCTTCTGACCAAATCGGCAAAATTTGTTTCCATGCCTTGATTGGGGGTACCTGTGACTGTGACTGGTGGGTGCCATTGTCGATGTGGGATAATGGGGACAAGCGCTCCAATCTAATGTGTCCAGTTGTATCCTGGATTTTATTAGCTGTCTACCCCCAATTTTTTTATGTGTGGTACACTGCACTGCACACGTATGATGGTGTATTTGGTTCTTCGCAACTGCTCCCATCTCACAGCTGGATGGGGCTTTGGTGCTAGCTCACCAGAAATTTGTCATGTGACATTGCTAGTACCGCATTCTTGGACCAAATCTCCCCATACGAATCACGCAACAAAAGCTGGCCAACCAGCGTGGCCACGTCGCCTCCGATCATCGGCCGTCCGATCGGCCGAGTGGACGGTCCAGATCGGACGCCCACCGGCCTTTTTGCAAAAAGGCCCTCCAACTCATGCGAAATACAACGCGCCATCCAGACTCCTCTCTCAGAAAAAATATCAAAAAGGCTCTTCAGCTTTTCGGAAATAGCGAAACATCCATTCACTGTACTGTCAACATTGATCGACCTGTTTACTTGAAAAATATATGCCTTCCACCCATTTTCCTGAGACAATGGTCTTTGGGAGTTTTATTGCTTATAAAATTTCCCAACTAAAAGCTTTAGACCTCTAATTCATCGGAGGGCCTCGAAATACTTTTCAACACTCCTAGCAAACGCTTCCCGAAATCCCGGATCGAGTAGAGTAATCTTTTCCTCAAAAATATATGCCTTCCACCCATTTTCACAAAAAATAGCCTTTGGGAGTTTTATTGCTTACAAAATTTTCCAACTAAAACCTTTAAACCTCTAAATCATCACGGAGTCTTGCCCTTGAAATGCTTTTCGACACTCGCTCTGCAAACACTTTCAGACTCCGCTTATGGCGGCGCGGGCTGGGCCCGCTATTAGGCCTTCCGGGGAGAGGCCGAGTGGGCGAGCAGGCCACGGCTGCTGCGGTGCGCCATGGGCCGCTACTGGGCCAAATTGCTTAAAGGGGCCAATTCGGTTTTCGCTTTGTGCTTTTGATGAATCGCTATATATTAATGGATGCTTCAAAATTTTTTAACTAACTCACAAATTTTACTATGACTTGGTCGCAAATTTTACTATGATTTGGAGAGCTCAAATTCCTATGGTTTCAAGATCCCATAAAATAGTACTTTCTTATTATCGTGGGTTTCTTATGCTCCAATTAATATTTTAAGATAATAAATTTCATCTCTTGAGTCTAATACCATTACGAAATTTTTATCCAACCATACCCATACACGTGTAGCATTAAATGATTCGCTACTATATATAAAAAAAAAAACCATTGACTCATCAAATGTCCCTCTCTCTTAATAAATACTTTTAATATTTACTTCTCCAAAAAAAATATAGCCAAAAAAATGATAGTTCTCGAATCTACTTCACACCAAATAATTATTTGCGGGGCAAATATATCACGAGTTCTAATGGCCATAGCGTACGTCAAAAAGCATCGTCATACGTATCTTACTTAATTATACAATGAGTCTGCTCTCTACACGCGGCCACAAGCGGCAACGCATGACCATTTCTAGTGACATGTACGAATCATGTGTCAGGTGCTTGGTCAGTTGGTCTGTTCATCAATGCAATGAGCAAATACTTGCCATTTTTATCATCAAGATTTAAAGGTTTAAGCAAATTAGTTATTACTTGTAGTTGATACATCAAATCAGATAGGATGTCAAGCACTGAATGTTGTTCTTTTTTTGTGGCAACAAACAAATCTCACTTTCTCTGGACATTCTCGATGGTGTTACCTGCTGGTTGTTGGAAACAGTTCGTAGTAGCAACTTTTAGGCTGCAGAAACAGAAATATGTTCACCTAAACGCGACGGCAGTTGAGTCGGTCACTAGAAAAAGAAGCGAGGACGCCTAGTGCCTGGATGGCCCCAAATGAAAGCCACAATAAAATAGAATAAATGGTAGTATGTGGGCAGCTGGTAGACGCACATATAAAAGGAGAAGGGTGTGATGATTAGGGACCAGACATCATCAAAGAGGACGAGACAATAGGGCAGTTGAAGAATGCCCTTAAGCAACATTTGGGAAATGGTAATGACATTGGCTTTGTTGCTGGATAAACTTCACTTGGAAGCATGGATTTGCCTGTCGTACAAACAAAAAAAAGTCCATGCCGTAATATTATGGCATTCTTAGCGGTAGTAATCGTGTTGGAACATTACCATTTGTGTTAAAAGATTATTAGAAAGTTAGGCACAATGAACTCGGTGACATGATGAAGATGATTGTGCATAAATCTCCATTGACAATCACGAGGGAGGATATTCTTTGTTTTTTTTTTTTTTAAAAAGACAGAAACCCAACTCCCATGTGATGCTCTTGTACTAGTAGTATATCCAGCTATTTGCAAAGTCTCTTTGTTAAAGTTTTATTAAAGGAAATAGAAAGGATGCATTTATATTACATCCCATCCTGGTATCTCCCTCCTCAACCTAAATCTTAAACCATTATATCTCTATCTATGTTACATCTTAAAACGGTTCTTATGTTTCTTCTCCATCCAACTTTCTCCATTGCTAACGCTCGTCTGCCGATTCCAATTGCCTCGCAACGCAACAACCTAACCTAACCACCAACTGTTCTCGGCCACACATACCAGCCCCTCCGTCTCAACGCCTACCGTTTTGTGCCACGCGTACCTGCCTCTCTACCTCGACCTCCACGTCCGCCGATCCCTCTAACTCAGAAATCGTCGTCTTGATTTTAAATCCTTAGACCGTAAACCCTAACCCGCCAAAGAATAAAAAGCGCCAAATGTCATCGCAACCTGTGAAGGTACTAGAGCGCGCCAAATATCGTCGCAACCGGTGAAGTTACTAAAGCGCGCCAAATCTCATCGCAACGGGTGAAGATGACTATACATTTTTTTTTTGTAAAAAAACTACTAAAATAGCTTGTGTCATAATAATAACAACATTAATTTCCTAATAACAAGGATGTATAGGAGGTGTAGTGCAGGGGAGTAATAATGCACGGGGGCAGGTAGAGGCAGGGTGGCAATAAAGAAGGAAATGATGCGCGCGCACACCGTGGCCACCCCTCATCTCCTCCCTCCCCACCCACCGCCGGGCCACCACCCACTCCCCCTCCCTCTCTCTCCGCCCCGCCCACCTCCACCACCACCACCAGCCAGCAGCAGCTCCCCCGCAACCCTCTCCCGCCCCGCCCGCGCCTCCCTCCATTTGTCCGCTGCCCCGCTCCCTCCCGATCTTAACCACCCGCGCCGCGCCCCTCCCGCCACCCGCCTTCCTCTCCCACTATCTCTCCTCTTCTTCCCCCTTTCCCACCACCTCCCCTCTTCTTCTCCATCCAGGCTTCCAGGAGGAGGAAGGAGGAAGAAGAAACCACAAGAGGCCTCTCTCTCTCTCTCTCTCTCTTCCCCCTTGAAGCAAGCGAGAGGGAGGTAGAGGATGAGCGCGTCCAGGTTCATAAAGTGCGTCACGGTCGGGGACGGCGCCGTCGGCAAGACCTGCATGCTCATCTCCTACACCTCCAACACCTTCCCCACCGTACGCCCCTCCTCCTTCCTCCCCTCTCTGCAAAGATTTCATTTTTTATTTTCGGTCCCGGGATTTCGAATTGCTCCGGCGGGCCGGCGCCGGTCTTGACTCTTGATCGATCTGGGCCGCGCGCTGGCTGGATTCGGCGGAAATTCCCCGCCTTTGTCCCCGATTCGCCCGCAATCGCCAATTCCGCCCCGGTTACCACAATGCGGGGCTGCCACCTTTTGTTTCGTTTTGTTTTTAAATTAATTAGGGTTCGTCGGTCGCGTACGACCACGCCAGCTGCCCTTCGGTTTTGCAGGAAACCGAAAGGGGATTTTTTCCCAAATCAGACCCGGCCTCTTCCACCGCGCTAGGGTTGCAGGGATTGCCTCGTTCGTATACAGATTACATTACATTCATACAGGATTTCCTTTCTGAAAAAATCTGGGGGGAAATGTAGATTCACTTGCTAATCTGCCTCGCTTTCGCTGTCCCTGCACTGCACCCCGCCTCGATCCGTTTGATTTCATCAACCGGAGTACCAGACAGAGATCACTTTCCCGACTTTTCTAGTTATATTACCCGGCCTGGCCTGGCTGCCTGCCTTAGTGCCTTGTAGGCTTGTACCCTCCTCCACCACCACTCACGCCTTCCGTATGGTTGGTGAAATGGATTGCCGTTGCCTCACTTCACGCAATTCCACACTGGTTGTTGCACCAAAAGCGACGCTAGCTTTTCGCGCATGCCCCCTCCTTTTCCAGTACAAAATATCTCTTTCAAAGAAAATTTTTTGGCCATATAGCACTGGAATTTTTTTTAACCATGCCTCTTTTTCCAACAGTAAACGTAACTTTCAAGGAAATTTTGCACTCTATTGTAATATATCCATTGCGCTGGGATTTTTCTTCTTCAAAAGATGCGATTTTGATTTTCGCGCGTCAATTTTTTGTGGTAGATTAGCTTGGAGCCCTGAGTAAGCGTGACCATATGCAAGAGTATATCGGTAGGACCACTGTGGACCTCCCTCCATGCTTGTGAAGTGTCTAGTGTATCATTTTGGTAGGGTTATCCTCAGACAATCAGACAAACTTTTCTAGTAGCTTTTGCGTTTACAGTGGGCGTGCAACGTGCCTTCATTCATTCCCTCTTGTCCTCTCCCATTGTCCTCTGCCCATTTTTCTGGTTTATGAATTAGTTGCCCATGCTTTTTGTGATATATGTAGTACACTTACGGTTGTTGCCATTGCTCTTCTGCCAGGACTATGTTCCGACGGTGTTTGACAACTTCAGTGCTAACGTTGTGGTTGATGGTAACACCGTCAACCTCGGCCTCTGGGACACTGCAGGTGACTAGCTGTGCTGTCCTGTTTTGCTACTTATGACACTCTTTATTTTTTTCTGTACTTGTGCATGTCTTTTTCCTTGTTCATCAAATCAAAATGGTTAAACTTCCATCCTTGCAACTGCAACAGGTCAAGAGGATTACAACAGACTGAGACCACTGAGCTATCGTGGAGCTGATGTTTTTCTTCTGGCTTTCTCACTGATCAGCAAGGCCAGCTATGAGAATGTTTCGAAGAAGGCAAGTCACTGATTCTTATGTTCTATAGTTTGGTTTTGTTTGCTGTACACATCACTTTGTCCCAGTGTTCTCTGGACAAGCTTGTTTTTAGCTTATTTACCTGATAGTCTTCATTTATAGCTGATTATGTGATAAAATTCATTGCTTCTAGCTTGATGATATTCTGAGTGATTCTTTTTTCAGTAAACTAAATTCTACTAAAATTGTCTGGAAACAGATCTCCAAAATCAATTTTTGAATATGATTAATACAGAGATGGCTCCCAAACTTCTTGTTTGCTGACTCTGAACCCCTTCTATTTTCAGTGGATACCTGAACTGAAGCATTATGCACCTGGTGTGCCAATAATTCTCGTAGGGACAAAGCTTGGTAAGAATTATTCGGTCCTAGTTCTTTTTGAATTCCAACCTTCTGTGCTTGTAAGATTCATGATGCTAGTTTTCGATATATTAGGTTAGGCAGGATCACATTTGGCAGTTATTTAAATGATAGAAGTGCATGAATTTGGCAATGTTGTTACAATATTATATGATGACAAAAATCTGTGCAAGATAACAACAGGGATCAATTAGTTGTAGCTCTCGGTGTTGCCTGAATTTTTGTTTGTGCTTTTGGTGAACCAGTAATCCCAGTACTGTGTGTACAATCTTTTTTCTAAAGAAAAACAAAAGCAGAGATCCTTTTTTTGATCAACAAAAGCAGGGATCCTACCTGGTTTACAAAACATTGCAAATATACCTGTTTCATGTTATTGACTTATTGTTTGTTAAACCAATGCAGCAGGTAACGATTAGCTGTCCCTCAGTTTGCAATTTTTCCTGTTAGGTTCACTGATTTTGCTTTTTGTTCTATGTTCTTACAATGTTTATAATATATAACTAGTGGCATAACTTGTACATGAACCCATGCCTAGCATAAAGTCTCAGATTGCAAGCTGCACATTCTTATATTCTCACAATGGACACTTCGCTGACAGATCTTCGAGATGACAAGCAGTTCTTTGTGGACCATCCTGGTGCTGTCCCTATCACTACTGCTCAGGTATGGTTATGGGTGGTTTACTGCCCTGTTTGCTCTAGTAATAATACTACATAAATGCTCTGAGATGTAGTGAATTTTGTCCTGTTTCTTCTGATTTTCTTGTACGATGAGGCAATGTCTTGTCTAACATGGTTACCTTGCCACCTATAGGGAGAGGAGCTAAGAAAGCAAATAGGCGCACCATACTACATCGAATGCAGCTCAAAGACCCAACTAGTATTGTCATCTGCTCAATCATCCGCTGAACATGCGATATCATGTGAGATACTAACAGGCTTAATTTTTGTTTGCACCTGAATTGCAGAACGTAAAGGGTGTATTCGATGCGGCGATAAAGGTTGTGCTGCAGCCACCTAAGGCGAAGAAGAAGAAAAAGGCGCAGAGGGGGGCGTGCTCCATTTTGTGATTTAATCATCAGTAGACAAAGAAACAAGGACGAAGGTGCCATGGTTTTATTATCGTCGCGTCTTGCTTCAGCGAAACAGCATGGATGGTCCCACCCCCTAGGTTTACTGGCGGCTGCAGCGAGTTCTCATCTCTTTGTCGAGGCATTGAGTGATATGTTTGTTTCATTTCCTCCTTCCTGCCTTGTGATTATCTGGTGTGTGACTGACGAAGTCGTGGCAATTAGGTAACTTGCTTAGAAGGTATTTCCCGTGTTTGAGCAAAAAAAGTATCCTGTTATCTCTGTTCCATAAGTAGACATGATGTAATCGTACTAAGTTTATTTTTACTTATTTCACTTCAATGGAAAATTATGCTTCCCACTATATGGTGGCCATGCCAGTACGACAATGGTGTTCCTCCTTGTTTCCCTGTCAAGTTTGTCTGTATTTTGTGGCAAATGGCGCATGGAGTGTGGTTTGACTTGCTTATCTGGACTGGATACAGTACAACAATGATTCCTTGGTTTACAGCTTGCACTGGTGCTATGATATGTGGTACCATGAAGGTCATGGAGAGCATGTTTGCAAGTTGCAGTTGTAACAGAATATTCATGATATGTGATATGACCATTTGCATTTCTGGAGGTTACAAACCTTAGAGAAGCAGCATAATCTTTAGAAAACCTTGTCCATGTGGGTTGGATGTGGACATGTGGTGGTGCACACGTCCAGGTCCCAATGGTGTTGGTTGGATGGTCCATCCTGTCTTCCTGGACTTCCTGGAATTGCTAGTGCAGGCAGAATGGAATCAGTTCTGAGTGAATGAAACGATTAATCTCTCCAGTGTTGTTTCGTCCCATGCTCATTGTGTTTGAAACAATCCGGCCGTTTCTATTCTTTTTTTTAGAGAAGTGCTAAATGGTGAAAGAAAAAGACACTTTGTACCAAAAAAAATGGTGAAAGAAAAAGACACTTTAAAGTTCCGTTGCCGGGACTCGAACCCGGGTCTCTCGGGTGAGAGCCGAGTATCCTAACCAGCTAGACTACAACGGATGCTTGTACAGAGGTAGATACATTTCTAGATCACGCAGAACGTGAGCCAACACCTATAGGAGCCTAATATATATGTATTAGCCACTTGTCTCAAATTCTGTCAAAAGTAATAACATATCTTGATTGACAACAGATAAACTGGGAGAAAAAAAAAAAGAAGGAACAAGAAAAGGTGGGCATGTAGAGGCAACCAGCATGAGCAAGACCACGGGGGCCAAACCGCCTAAGACCATGGAGTCATAGCCATCATCTTGAGAGGATGAGGCCACAAAGAGAACTAAGTGTATGGGGCCATGCACTTGGTGAGTGATGCATCAACTATTGAAATAGAAGTCACCAAATCAAATCGGACGGCTCTAGAGATCAGTGTCCTAACACACCAAATCCATGTATTGCAATGTGGACTCAAATGTATTGCCTTTAGTCTTTAGAAAATTGTATATTTGGGTAGTTGAGGAAAAAAAGCTTCAACTGGCTGACTATTTGTCCTCTTATATTTGAGAGCTACCTAAATTCTCCAACCCTGTGGGTGAAGGGCATCCTTGTTTTGTTGTTTGGTTGGTTTAATCACACGCCACGTCATCGGCTCCTCCCGCTTGACCACCGCCTCCATACTTGGCGACACCACCTCTAGGCTTGACCACGTTGCCCAACACTTGCATCCACCATCCTTGGTATCAATTGTATGAGATCGTGTGAATTCCATATGTACTATGGTCATTCCTCATTCGCATACGGTTTTGTTTGAATTGATAACATATGCCAATAACGGTTTTATTTGAGAGCTACCTAAATTTTCAGGAGAGGGTTTCATATTTTAAGAAATCTCTCTCTCTCTCTCTCTCTCTCTCTCTCTCTCTCTCTCTCTCTCTCTCTCTCTCATGGTGTGGAAGCTTATGGTGGCTATTTTTAGAAAGAAAAATGATTTGGGCCTTTAACATTTTGTCACAAATCGAACTGGACGTCTTTAGAGATTAGTTCCACTAAATGCTGAGGCCAAGAGGAATGCTATTGGCCTCAAATGAGAGGGGAGGACGGTTGGTCATGCTAGGTTGCATATATTGTATATGTTGGTTGTGGGAGAATTGTTCAACAGTTGGAAAAGAATATTGCTTTAGGGTAGGTCGATAGCCCAACTATGATCCTAGAAGCCGTGGCGTTTGAAGATTTATGGCGTTTGAAGATTTATGGATCTGGCATTCATTTTTTTGACCTCGTGGCCCCTTAATGACATGAACGTGTTGCATTTATAGGCATGTCATGGTGGATATAACCGAATAATAATCTAAGAATTCACATGGCAAACAATCTAAAACAAAAAGGAATTCACATGGCAAAGCGATTTTTTAAAAAAGGAAAAAAATATACGACGCCTGAGAGATTCGAACTCTCGCGGGGAAACCCCATGTACTTAGCAGGCACACGCCTTAACCACTCGGCCAAAGCGTCGTCGTTGTGAGAGAGGGGAGGGCTCTATTATTTCACATAGATATTGTATCCAACAAAATGAACTACCACCATTCCTTGCCGATACAACACTTGGATTCAGACAGAAAAAGCCACTAAAATCAAGTAAAATCTTATTGTTCACTAGCATTTATATGAGATTTTGGTGATACATTGGTTAACAGTTCTTGTATACATACATAGACGTATAGAACCTCTCTCCAATTCATTGAAACGCAGAGCTCCTGCCGTTATCATCAGGTACGCTAAAAAGAACATTTGGATAGGATATGATGCTGCCCGCCAGCCTCATCGGATCATCATCCCATGGCGTACTTGTGCGTCCATCCCCTGGCGGTGGACTCGTACCTGAGGCGATCGGTCTTGCACATGTGGGCGATCTCTGGGACGAGCGGGTCGTCCGGGTTGGGGTCCGTCAGCAGCGAGCACACGGAGAGCAGCACCTTGGACACCGTCAGCGCGGGGCTCCACTGCTCCTTGAGGATGTCCAGGCAGATGTTGCCGTTGCTGTTGATGTTCGGGTGGAACACCTTCGTCTTGAACGCCACCTGCAATTCATTCCATTTCATGCGAGATTCTTCAGTTAGCGACCTGAGTTGGGATTCTTCAGTTCAGTCAGAGATGAAGCCATCATCAGAGTATCAGACAGACAGACCGACTGACCTTGGGAGGCTTGAAGGGGTAGTCCGGAGGGAAATGGATGGTGACGACGAAGACGCCCCCGGAGTAGGGGCTGTCACTCGGCCCTATGATGGTCGCTTGCCAGTGGAACATGTCATCAGACACAGGTCCTGCACGAGACCGAGAGAGCAGATTTCATTCAATTAATCAGAAAACAATTTCATTCACTCTGAACTCTGAAGACTGATTCTTTCTTTTGGTTTTCTGTTTGTTTGTCTCTAACTGAGGTAGTTTATCTGATGACCATATGTATATCTGTAGAGATCAGACTGACAGCATACATACCTGCGCTGCAGGACGTGGGTGGATCCCTCTGCAGGTCCTTGAGCTCCTTGATGATTCTCCTCAGCGCCATCGATCAAACAATTCAAGAACTCTAAATTGATCTCCTTTCAACTACCGTTGATCTCAATGTCTGAAAACTTCAGAACTACCCAGGACTAATTGCAGGGCCTCTCTTTCTCTATATATACAAACACACGCACGCACACGCACAGGAAGAGAGGAACTTGGTCTTGTGCACTTCGAAAAGGAGTCTAATTTATGACACGAACTACAAACCGGCTAACCGCATTAAAGCTTTCGCATCGGGGGTTCAATTTGCCCCTGGGCGGTTTTGGCTGGCGGTTTTGGCCGACGTGGCGCCACGCGGCCCCAGCCCGCCCGTGAGAAGGCCCATGGCCCCTTCTCCTCCCGATCCAGTAGCTGCCGCCGCCAACCGCCATGGCCGGCGAGCCCTTCTCCCTCCTATTTCCTCCGTGCAGGGCCACCATGCGGGCTCGGGCGGCGCATGCGAGCACGGAGGCGGACGAGCTCGGACGGCGCATGCGACCGGAGCTCGACGCGGCGCGGGCGACCTCGAGCGGCAGCGCGGCGCCGGAGCTCGGATGGCCTCGCGGGCGTGACCCGGGGCGCGACGCGCTTGAACCGGTCCACCTGGGCAGCGCCGTCCGCGGCGCCGTGTGCGCCGCCGCCATGCACGGCAGCTGCGCCCACGCGAGACGGGTCACGGAGGCCGCGCCCGGCAGCGGCAGCGCAGGGCGTCGTCGCCGCTGATCATCTCGAACACCCCGCACCACCTCGGCGACGGTGGCGAGGCTCGATCCCGGCCGTGGTGGAGCTCCAATCATCGGTGCCGGAGATCGAATCGAAGGGGTTCGCGATGCACGCCATGGTCGTGCACTTGGCTGCAGCGGCGCGACGCGTGAGTTCTGTCATGGCGGCCATGGGCGGTGGCCACGTCGCCATGGCCGCGCCGTCCCTGCTCCGCCGACAGTGCGCCCTTGCTCCGCGAAAGCCATGGCCGCGCCGCCCCTGCTCCGCCGACGGCGCGCCCTTGCTCCGCGTCGCCATGGCCGCGCCTCCCCTGCTCCGCCCTCTGTCTCGTTGCTGCTGCACCCCTGCTCGGCCTCGTCGTGGACGGCGACGGCGTGCCGGCGCTCCGCGTCGCCACGGCCGCGGCGCCCTTGCTCTGCCTCGTCGTGGAGGCGACAGCGCGCCCGCGCTCCGCGTCGCCACGGCCGCGGCGCCCCTGCTCCGCCTCGTCCCGGCCAAGGCCACTACCTCGCCGTCGCGGACGCGCTCCAGAGCGCCACCATGCCGCTCGTGGAGCACCGCCGTGCCGTGGGGTGGGACGCGGCGGAGCTCGCCATCCGCTCGCCGGGGTGGGACGCGACGAGCGGAGCCGGACCTCGGTCCCTGAGACGGCAAGGTGAGGATGGACTCGGTCCCTGTGGACCGTGAGGCCGGTGGACCCGCACGGACTACCAAGGTGCCCCACTGCCAAGGTGGAGTGCCACATATGCAAAACCACCCTCCAAAACCGCCCAGGGGGTAAATTAGACTGGAATGCAAAGTTTAATGTGCTGGTTAGCCGGTTTTGTAGTTCGTGTCATAAATTAGACTCCCTACTATAGTTCAGGGTTATCAAGACTTTTTCCTTTTTGGCTACGGTCAAATGGCACTCGATTCCTGAATGAGATGCATGGTCGAAAGCAAAAATGCTCGGACAGTGTGATGAACAATGATAATATCCAGACAGACCTAATATTCCCCGTATCATAAAGCTTAAACAAGCGGCTTGTGCGTGCCCGAATGAATGAATTTGGTTTTGACTTCGGAGGGAGCTCCAAGAGAATTTCTCCACCGTGAATCAAAATGATAAACAATAAAGGAACGGGGTGAGATGATTCTGAACGAAAGAGGCAGTCAGTTGGATTGCAAGTGGGAATGGCAAAGGCAGCGCCGGAACTTTTACCCACTGACGGCTCTGCTTCGTTCGTCGAAAGAGCGAGGAGAAGAAAAGGGAAGATTTCATCTCACGCGTGAAAGGAGAAAGAAACCATCTTTGCATCTAGGATCGATGGGACGGGACATTCGGTCGGTGCCGGCTGTTCAGGATACCTTATGCTTGTGAGATGAGCCTCAGCTGTCCAAAATATTCCAGCTTATCACGATTTTCACAAGTGGTAGAATCTTGGCTTTTTAGAATGTTTATTAGAATGTTCCTGTTCGTTCTCTTTCCTCATAATGTTTAGAATGTTCTAGAAGGTCCGAACGGTACCTCTCGCTGTCTGGCTTAGCAAACTTTTTACAAATAACGAAATAACTTGATGAGACTCAGCATAATATTGACCTTTACCATATCCATACGATACGAGTAATCTGAATTTTAGAGAGGCAGAGAGGCTGTCGAGGAAATCTGGAGCAATAAGATATCATCATCAGCGAGGAAATCTGGAGCCTGCTGTTGCTCTTTGGCCCAACTAGGAGTGTTTGCGTGTTTGGGCCTACGCTGCAGCTGCATGGCCTTCCTAATGGCCCACCCCACTGGCCAGCCCATCACGATATGGAGTGGAGGTTCCAACTAGACTTTTTTTTTTCTCCGAGGATTTATCATTTACTACTAGAAGGGAAAAAAAAATCTCCCACCGATCACCCCCACCCGCCGCACCACTCCCTCTCCATCCACCCCACCGCCGCGCCCTCGCGCCCGATCCCCCACCGAAACCCTAGATCCAGTCATCCTCGCCGCCGGCCGCCATGGCCGAGGCCATCGACCCATCCTCCGCGGTGGCCCCTGTCTCCGCCTTCGACGGGGATACAGATGAGGACGGTGTGTCCGGATCCTCGCCACCTTCGGCTTGGACCTCAACCGCACCGTCGCCTCGCCCCTCGTCGACCCCGACTCCGCTCCTCTCGCCCCTCGTCGACCCCGGCTCCGCTCCCGTCGACCCCGACTCCGCTCCTCTCGCCCCCGTCGACCCCGGCTCCGCTCCCGTCGACCCCGACTCCGCTCCTCTCGCAGCTCGGGCGGATCTGGTCAGGCCTGCGCCGCTGGCTCTACGTCACCAGGCTGGCGTCGCCTGGAAGGTGGCAAACCTGCCCTTCTATTGTCACGGCCCAAGTACCTGCGGCCCAGTCCATTACGCCGTGACCTGGGAGTGGCAACGTCGGGAAGTCGTATCCGCATGAAGGAAGCGTATTTGTATTCGGTTTAATAGCGTACTATCAGACTTTGAGTCTATGACGTGTGGGGGCCTTCGAGCCAGTTTTGGGCGTGCTTTATCAAGCCGACCCGTTGCGTGTAAGAGACAAGTTGAATTCATTTGGTAATAGAGACGTGAGACAGAGGGGTTCCTCTGAGCTCGTCGGCGTTGCGTATTTGCTGTCTCTGCTCACGTCCCGGCGATCGCCGGCGGCAAGGGGTGTGTTACATCTATGTGATCGCGGGAGGGATCACCGGAGGGATGGGGGTCGTCCTCGACAGCCTCCGACTCGGAGCGCGGGCGTTCAACAGGGCGCTCGCCTTCTTCCGCTCCGGGACTGGGGACACAGAGCTTCCTCAGGATATCCTGCTTGACATCAGGGCGACAGAACTTCCTCAAGATATCCTGCTTGACATCGCGTCTCGCCTTGGACCTCCAAGAAGCAATGTGCAAGCAATGCGTTCCACTTGCAAAGTGTGGAGAGCTGGGGTGCCAATCACAAATGGCCCGCTGCTGTTGATGTCATGTTTGGATGACCAAGCAGCGCAGTTCAAGACCCTGGCGCTGTCTCTACAGATGATTCCTTCTGAAGGAGGCGCTACTACCTCCCTGGTGCGATGTCCTTTTTTCTCCCGGACTTCTCTCGCCACACCCAGCCTCCTGCCCCATGCTTCAATTTGGGGAGCTGCAAATGGCTTCGTCGCTTTGCAGAAGGAGGACACCTTCGATGTGCACCTGTTCTGTATGAACTGTGGTCAGAGCCCCATCCATCTTGCTCGCCTACCATTCGGATACTCAACTGGATCTCGACTTCACATTGCACCTGAAGACGGTGTTCCAAATGGTGGTGTGTTTTTTCAGAATCTTCCAATTTCGAGGTTTGCTATCTTGTTCTCGAACAACCCAACCATGTTTACTGATCAAAATGTTGATGCTTTTGGGTACCGTCAGTGGGCTTTCTACCCTGGTACCGAGGATGCACCCATGTGCTCTGTTGGTTTTCTTGGTGCAAGTCATGTTGTTGCCGTCTCTTCTCATCTTAAAGTGGTGATTGGACCAGTTGAAGTCACGTTTCCTGGGCCTGGCAACTGGTTCTTCGGTCCTGCCATTTCAGAGCCATTAGTTACTCTTGACATTCCAGTAGAGGTAGAGGGGCCTCCAGCGAAGGTGCCATGGGGCCGTTATGGTAACCATATCTTCACTTGTGCTGACAGAGTGTATGTCTGTGTCCTGTTACGGGCTGTATCTGATGAAGATGAAGTAAGCTGTGCAGTCTATTACCTTGACCGGCTCCCTGATGGCAATTTCGCCCTTGTCCGCACCTACAACATTGGTAACTTTGCAGTCTATCTGGGGGCAAACCAAGCCCTGGTTCTTCCTGGTACAGAGTCACAGAAACAGCTCGCCAATACTATTTACGTACCAGATGACGATGGGGTTGAAACCACTGCAAGGCTCTTGTTGATCAACATTGCTTCAGGTGAGGCAGTCTCTATCCTGTTTCCACATGGCGTGAATCCTGTTCATTACGGGCGTGCAACCTGGGTAGCCCCCCCGCCTCTCAACGTGCCGTTCTGGCATTGTGATACAACAATGGCTCGCTGAAACTGAGTGGCTCGTCTGAATCGCTGGTAAGAAAACTCGGTGCCTAAAAGTAAAAACTTTTTCTAATTCTTGGTCTAATTTCAGTGTATCATTGTGCTGCTTTGATGGTATACCCACTTCTTTGTGCCATCAACTGTACTTTATTTTGGATATGGTTCTTTAATTGCATGCAGTCACTGCCTATGCTTAGAATTGTACCCCCTTTATCCGCAGCTTGCCAGTTCAATTTACTATTTCATTGAAAATTGGTCCCATCTACTATTTTCTTAGTGTTATGTCTGCAGTAGAATGGTGCTGTAGCTTGTAGTTCTAAATTTTTCCCTTTCTTAGCTAAATGCTTTAGAATCTTGACATTTTTTTCTGCGAGACATCAGGGGATTGGTCTGGTTTAAGAGGTCATTAATAATTAGAAGGTGCCCATGTGTGCACTCTGAACCTTGCTTAGTAGTTTGGTTTCTATTTGTTGGATAATTACTATCATGTCATGTCTTTTTTATGTTCTCCTAGTTTGAAAGTGGAATGTTGTTGGCACACTTCTGGATCTGTAGATTGGCCTTCATCGTTAGAGAACAGCTGAAAACAGTTTTGGTCCTAATTGCAGCACAGCCTACTGGATTTTTAATCGTGTTGGCAAGGCTGTTTGAAGTTTGTGTAAACTTGTGATTCCAGTTCAATTATACTATTTCATTGAAAATTGGTCCCATCTATCATTTTCTCATGTCTGCAGTAGAATGGTGCTGTAGCTTGTAGTTCTGAATTTTTCCCTTTCTTAGCTAAATGGTTTAGTATCTCGGCATTTTTTTTTCTGTGAGACATCAGGGGATTGGTCTGGTATCAGAGGTCATTAATAAGTAGAAGGTGTCTATGTGTGCACTCTGAACCTTGCTTAGTAGTTTGGTTTCTATTTGTTGGATAATTACTATCATGTCATGTCGTTTTTATGTTCTCCTAGTTTGAAAGAGGAATGTTGTTGGCCTTCATCATTAGAGAACAACCAAAAAATGTTTTGGTCCTCATTGCAGCACAGCCTACTAGGTTTTTAATCGTGTTGGCAATGCTGTTTAAAGTTCGTGCAAACTTGTGATTTGGACTCCTGCATACTCAGTAGTACTCCTCAGTACTCCTGTCCCAAATTGTAGGTTGTTTTGGCAATACATACGAACCAAAACGACCTAAAATTTGGAATGGAGGGATCTGTTTTAATTATACACAGATGAACTCGGTGTTGATTTCTTTGTTTTCTTATTTTTGCTGATTTCTCTAGTTAAGTTTAGTTTTTGCTGGTTCCTTACTAGTACTATCGCGTGTATGAGAATTTTATGGTACTCTGTAGAAGTACATGGTTTTGTAGAATCTATACATGGTTTAGTAGAATTTTTTTGACCTTCTGCCAGTGCCTAGTGCTGCAATTGACTGCTGCAGTTTCTGTGAGGTTACAAAATGCCTTTGACTGAAACTGAGAACCGAAATGCCTAATTTTACAGTATCTGTAAAGTAGGAAGCTTTTCATTAATTTGGCTGTACAAGCAAAGTTCCTAATGTAGTGTGCATGTAGAAGAATGATACCTGTGGCTATATGATAAAAACAAATTATTCTGTATAAATGAAAGCTGATATAATTATTCCTAAAGAAGAATGATAGTGAACCAGATTTTTTGTTGTTGTTATTATTTAGTTATCCTGTATGATTGAAAACTGATATAATTATTGCTCAAGAAAAATGATAGTGAACCAAATATTTTCTTTGTTAGTATTGAGAAACTAAGGAAACTTTTCAGTTAGTCAACCAGATTTTCATTTGCACATTTTTTTTCTGTGAGTACTGTATTATTGCGTGAAACTCTAGCATATCAAAGGGGCCTAAGTATGCAACCTGAATCTGTTTTTGGTGATATAGTATGTTTTGAGTGCAATTACCAATTTCACAAATGATATTTGACTAGAAGCTGTTACCAATTTGATAGCAAGCTTGATAGATACTAGTAACCATAATAATTACAGGTATTGACCTCAATTTAATCTGATAGTCTGTTGCTAGCTATGATCTTATGTGCAGTTAATATTAGTATTTGCAGCTCCTATATTTACATCTGTGATAATAACAATGTTCGTTGATGCAGGAGACGAGGACATTTGAAGGGGATGCTACTTTTGAACTTTCCACGATGCTAAGACGAGGACAATGTTCGTCACTAAGAAAATTTCCAATTTTTCGCGTTCCACGATGCTACTTTTGAACTGGATGTAGCTACATGTCTGTCTTTATTTGCATAACCTAGAAAGCCTATGCAAATGAATGCAACTATGTATGTATCAGTACTAAATTTATCTGTGGTGCTAAGTTTCAGCTTGAGAAAACATCATTTCTGAATTCTCTGATTATTCTGAATGTTTTTGGTCGTCTGGGATTTGTATCTCCGTGTTTCCCAAACGGTAGCTGGTAACTTTTGGTCGTCTAGAATTTGTATCCTAAATCGTTTTTTAGGAATATATAGGTACGTACATTTACACTCCTAAGACTTTGAAATAACAGATGATCGAAGCTACTGAATGTCTAGTCTTACTAGTAATGATTCTTTTGCTTACTATTTGACCCTGTTTTGTCATACATCGTCGCCTCACGTTCATGAAAATCCTAAAGTTCATGAAAATCTTGTCCAATCGACCATTATATTATCGAGTATCAATTGAAGATGTACGTGTGGTATTTTTTCATGCCTAGAATATTAAATGCCTCTGCAGTCTCAATTTGCATGAGAAATAACAAAGGCTTACATAGCTAGTGGAGTGAGGCGTGTGTTCACTATATGCTCAGGTCTTACTAGGTTCGATGCCTACTGGACCTTTTTTGTTTTGCTGGTCGTATTGTGATTTTTTTAGAAACCCGTATTGTGCTTTTTGTATGGCACTGTTCGACCCCTTGCAACCACGATTTTTTTTTTTGAAGAGCTCGTGATTTTTTTTTTAAGAGCTCGTGGACTCGTGGATTTGCACGGTCGCTCGCGTGAGGCTTTTTTTTTTTTTCGATTGCTCGCATGGCACAGCGCGTATATTTTGGTCGTTTCCCTTCGTAGCGCGTATTTTGCTCGTTGGCGCGATTGCTTTCCTTTCTAGCCTGATTATTTTTCGGCTGGTGTCCGATGTTTTGGTTGCTAGTTTCAATGTAATGTTTAATCTCACAGTCCAAAAACATAAAACTCACCGTAAAACGGATACGTTCTTAATACAAATTTTATTACTGATTTATAGGACTATTTTTAGCCTTTATGGGCCCATGCGTCTCTTTTCTCCCTTCCCCGCCGTAGGCATGCTTAATTCATGGCAAAAAAACGCCATGAAATGCCTCAGTGCCCGTCTCACCTAGTTACCAAGATGTTGGAAACACCGCTACCGCCTATATTAAATGTGCATGAAACACTCATGAAACCCCCACTAAGACCAGCCTTAACTTCTTCTCCATGGCACGAAGGAGTCCGAAGTCATCTCCATGGCGCCAGCAAGCAAATTAAAGACCGTGGAATCCGACAAAACCTTCTCCGACAAGAAGTCCGGCGCCACCTGCTTCTCGGACACCGGTGGTGCCATCTCATCCGACGAGACCAGCGCCACCACCTCTATCGTAGAGTCTATGGAGGTGAGCTGGCGACGGGCGGCGAGGAAGGGAGGTGAGCGTGCGATGTGCTATAATTAGACGCGAGGAAGGGAAGCGGGCGATTGGTGCCTTGACGCATGCGAGGTGCTATAATTAAATGCGAGCGCCGAACAAATGGCGAGTGAAACAAAAATGACACTGTGGGGATCTCTCCCACAGTCTTTTGTGTCAAAAAAAAAAAAAATGGCGAGTGAAACAAAGCGCGGCGATTGTGTGGAATGGCAGCCGAACCGCTAGGGGTAATCGCATTCAAACGAGGCCTCGGTAGCGTGAACGACATCCTTTGTCGCAACTGCCCTCAGCTTCAAAACGATTTCTAAAACCGATATAGAGGGAGTGCTATCTCAAATAACTCTAACGGCCTATATACTGTTATTGTATGTTTTTGTCCTACCATGATTCTGTACTCTCTCTGTACTTGCAAAGAAAGTTGATTTAGACAACATTTGAGCCATTGAGATTAAAAATCATCAATAACCTTTTTTTTTTTTTTGACAAAAGACGCCGCAAAGAGAGGCGGGCTATTTTTGTGTAGGCCCGTCAACCGGCTAAATCAATCCATCCATCGTTGCAAAGGAAACAGGCCCAGCGGTAAAGAAAAGTCGAAGCCCACACAACCTATCTGTACATGTTTTTTAGAGTTCGATTCGACTTCCTAATAACAATAATTAATAAGTAAAAAAAAGAGAGGGTTAGTCCTCATCCCATCCTTGTGCTCATCCAGATATGGCTGCCGCCGGGGAAGGGGGAGGCTGGTCGTCCCTCCCCGCCGATCTCCTCAAGGAGGTCTCCGGCCGGCTGTCCTCCGACGCCGACCTCCTCCACATCCACCAGGTCTGCCCCCACTGGCGAGCTTCTACCTCTCCCCCAGCCGCCTTCCGCCCGTGGGTCGTCGCTGGCCGAGCTCGGCGGAGCGGATTGATACCAAGCGGCGACTACTCCCTCCGCCTCCCTCGTCGCGGTGCGCAGAGGATAGAAGTCGGCGCCCCTCCGGCCGGCTTCCCTTACTGCTGCGGCACGTCCCGGGGCTGGCTCGCCTTGGTCGACGACGACCGATCCCCAACGCGGCTCGTGCTGTGGGAATTTCTCTCCAATACGGAGATCTCTCTCCCATGTCCGAGTCCTCTCAGCCGGATCTTTGTCTCCGATGATCCGCTCACATCGTCCAAGTGGTTTGCGATTGCTACGCAGCTCAAGGGTCGGATAGGACAGAAGACGCTCCTCTGGCGCCCCGGAGATGCCGACTGGACCGTCATGTATGAGCGAGGTACGTTCGAAATTGATTCCATCGCATTCCTGCAAGGAAAAGCATACTACATTGATGTGGAGAAGAACATCATCATCTGTGATCTCAGCACCGGAACTCCCAAGTGTACTCGGATGTACACTGTTTGCTCCGTAGTGAATAAGCTCTGCAAGTGTGTGGGCGTGTTTCATCCCATGCGTGGGGTGCACCTGGTAGCCTGCAACGGCGAGCTGTTGCTTGTGGTGATGCGTTTCGGAAACCATCCATCGCCGGCTCAAGTTTACAAGCCGCAGTGGATGCCGGACCTGCAGGTGGAGCTCCACCAGCGGGTCATGGACCTTGGTGACTACTCGCTGTTTGTGGGTCGAGGGGACACTTTCTCCCTCTCTGCAAAGGAATTTCCTTCCATCAAGAGGAATTGTGTTTACTATGCAGATAAACCTTACAACCAAAAGTATTGGATATCTGTGTTTAATTTGGCGTCTCATGTTATAGAAGAAATCCCTTACCCAGAGGAGCTCAAGCAAGATGCAACCAACTGGACACCGTATGTTTGGTTTTGTCCCAGAAAACCCTTGAGAAGCATTGCCTTCGTGAATAATTAAGGTCTTTGTCTAAGCTGAGGGAATTTCCTTATGAAGTTCCTGTGTTAAATCTTTATGATGCTGAGGGAATTTCCTTATGAAATTCCTGTGTTAAATCTTTATGATGCAGGAAGTTCTTCATGAATTTCCTTTAGTTATTATCGTTTGTATTGGGAAAACTGTTGGATCTCTTGTGTCCTCTTTCATAAACCGTTTGAATGCTCGTTATGTTATATCAGTGGAATCCTCTTTTGAGGGTATGTATTAAGTCTCAATAAATGCAATTTTTTTTATTGTCTAATTTGCTGGTTGTCTTTTAACTCCACATACAGGTTGTAGCACCAGTGATATGGACTAGAGAAGCCAAGTTTTAGCTTCCCTTTGTTTTTATTCTCGCACTTATATCAACCTTTTGTGGTTATTTGTGTTTAGACCCAAGTGCTTGTTCTGACATGAGGAATCGGTGAAGATTTCTATTTCTACACCTTTTTCAAGTAATTATTACTAAGCTACGCTCTGATATCTAGTGTTATTTTCTACATCCTACCATCCTGTTTCAGGAAGATATCTAGATATGGCCCATGTTATTTTCTACATTATTTCTTTATTGAAACACTAAACTACAGTCTCCATGCGTTAAGTGCACTGACCAATCTAGTTTGCTTCTCAAAGGAGGTGAACTGGGGCCACCAACAAGGACAACTCTTGATAGCACAAGAAATAAATAAAAATCTCAAAAATTAGTCAAATCAAAGACATAGTGCCGCCCTTGTGATCTGACATCAGTTTGAGTTGAAGTCTTACAAAGCCTATTGACCTCCCTCAAGACTATTTACTCTTTCAGAGATCCTGTAGGTTAACGTGGGGTTCGCGGAGATTAACCTTTTTACTTATGTGCCACTTTAGAAGATCACATTAAAACGAAAAGTTCTCTTGTACCCTTACATGAAACTTTTTCCCCCGACCTGCCACTTCCATCTTTTTTTTTGACAAAACTCTTCCATCTATTTGGTTTGTTACAGGAGCTAACGGCCAGCGTAAATGACAGTTTTGCCCTTAGATGTACAAATCAACAAAACTTTCATTTTGTTTGTGTTGCAAAAATTCCAATAAACATGATAATTGTGACAACTGAAATAAGTATTTAAATTAAATAGATTCAGACATCAAAAATATCCAAATTTATCCGCAAGTTCAAATTTAAATACATCGACTCTCCAATAGTTCGGCATTTTTGGCAAGTTGGCAAATCTCGGTCGATTGCGTGCATATATGCGCGCGCGACAACGACCGCGCATCGCAGTTTTCTCATGCTTAACGGGGTTCTTTGTTCACTTAGTGGGCCTCTTTGTTCACTTAGTGTGTCTCTTTATTTTGTTAGCGGGATTTTTGGGTTTTTAGAAACAAAGCTTGCCAAATTGTTGGAGATGAGATCTCCCCGTATTATTTTGGGAGTTAGCAAAACCCTAAACCCTAAATCCTAGCAATTCCTACTCGACCTGATCATGATGATGTGGTGGCCTGGCACTTTGATTCCAAGGGAAATTTCACCGTCAAATCTGCATACAGTACTCCGTACAGTGCAAGCTGGTGAGTACTTATCCAGTGTGGCAAATGCAGATGCTCCAACAATTTGGAAGAAAATATGGGGGCTTGACTGTACTCCGAAGATAAAGCATTTCTTTTGGCGATTGGCTCATAACAGGAATGGAAAACTCATCTCAATGTCAAATTTGCAATGGAAATGTTTATTTTATCTTGCTGGGGAATCTGGATGGTTAGAAACGATGTAATCTTTAGAAATAATAAAGCTCCAGCACAGGACTGTAAGATTTTTATTCAACTGGAATCTTCTCAGTTCAGAATCAAGGCTGCTAACCTTCCTCAGTTTGAAGCATGGCTTTCTTCTGCTTTGTAAACAGGCTTTTTTGGTTCTCCTTTGATGTTCCCTAGAATAAGTCTTAGACTAGCAGTTTGGACAGTACTTGCAGCTCTTGCACCTACTGTCGTCTCTTCCCCTTGTTGTTTCTTTTAATTTTGTAATCTCGTTCTGTAAACTTTTGTTTTTCTGTTCTAATAAATTTTCAGTAGGAGCCGCTGGCTCCTCGTGTCTTTTTTTTTTTTAAAAAAAACAACAACAGTTTGGCCACTTAGATGAATCTGAAGAGACGAGGCATCAAGCTTGATACCCGTTGCCCAGTTTGTTTGCGCTATGACGAGGACGCTGGGCATTGTTTTCTTAAATGCAAACTGGTGTGTATGATGCTGGAGAGAGCTGCAGCTAGAGAATACTACTCGTGTATGTCTTTTACAAGCTCAATCTGCCAATGCATTTGCGCAGGAAGTGCTCAAACTGACATCGAACACAAGAACGCTGGTGCTGAACTTACTTTGGAGATGGTGGGATGAACGGAATCGAGTAACTGCAGGAGAAGAACCTGAAGCCCCGCTGCCCGCCCCGAAGCCACGCTGCTTCCCCCTCCGACGCACGGGCACGGCACGAGCCTCCGAGGTGGGTCGGGCGGCGGTGGCCTCGACCGATGGCCGCGACCCTCCCTCCGGTGCCACGACTTCTCTTCCCGTTGCGGATTGGACCAGCCCCGACGCCCCTCCCCTCCCCTCCCTCCGGTGCCGCGACGGGCAGCGACCCCCACCCGCGGGGGCCGCGAGCAGGTGTCGGCGCCGCCAGCCGCCACGCTCCTCCCCTGCCTCTGGTGTTCGCGCCGGCGGCGACGCTCCACACCGGTGCATCGTGACAGGGGTCGGTGCAGCTCGCCCCCGTTGCGGCGCATCAAGGCCAACGCCGGCGCCTCTCCTCCACCAAACCCTCCTCCTTCATCGGCGTTGGTGCTGCCCTGCTCCCGTTGATGTCAGCGCCGGTGTTAGTGGCATGGATTCGGGCGGGGATGAGGCGGATCTTGGCGGCGGTGCCTCGTTCATGCCACTGGCGGCGGCTATCTTCCCCACCTCGCCCCCATCAGGTCACGGCGGCCTCAACCCTCATGGTGAGCTCCTATTCTTCGTTCCTAAGGCCTATTTTTTCAGGGAAAATTCAGCTTCAGGGTATTCCATTACTGGATAATGCACCATATATATGTTTGTGATGATGGAATTTTACACCTTACTTAGGATTGATATGATCTCATTATAGAATGTTGTAACGATTAGGATGGGTTACTCAGATTTAGTATGGTTCAGATGAGGCTATTGTTGTGGATTAGTATTGAAATAGTTGTCATCATGCTGTGTTGACATTTACAAGAGTCATCCTTTATACCTTTACCATGTTCTGTTTATTTGGTCATATGTTGCTATGAATTCTATTTGTAAGCTGATCATTGTGCCTTTAGAGTTCAAGTTTAGCAGGTCTAAATGTTGTTTGGACGGTTCATGCCCTGCAGAAGGCCTAAATTTAATTCTGTAGTTTTGGTTTGTCAGGCTGAAGCCGATCACTGCTTTGTCAGGCTTCTAAAAATTGTGAGCAGCACTGCAAGAATAGGAAATGTTATAAATAAATGTGAACTTACTTTTTCATGCAAATATAATAGTTAGCCTTTAATAATTCAGCGCTGCATCTCATCTCCAATCTCTCCAATTTCGATTTATCTTGTTCCTTCTCGCTTCAGGGCCGTCAACAATACCATAGCTCATTTCTTTTTCTCTATGCAATGCCAAATTTCTAGAAGCCATTTCTGTGTAGTGCTGTGGTGTTAGGGCCATCAGTGCTCGACTGGTTGTTGTTTGGCACAGCAAGTTTCTGAAACATTGGTGTGTAATCTATATGTGCTCTGTGTTCTTAGTTCAAGTTTACCGTCTAAATGTTATTTGAAGGTTTATGCTCTGCAGAATGTCAAAATGTTAGTTGTATAATCTTTGTCCTTATATCTGATCTGAAAATGGAATCATGCTTTGTTAGGCTTCTAAAAACCGCAATGTTTTCATCTTCTAGACCGACCAGTGGTTGGATCTTGCTTTATTCATTTGAGGTTTCTAAAGCTTGGTAGTCTTCAGACTGTTTCACCAATGATCCAGGGAAAAAATAAATAATTATCATGCATTAGTGGCTGTCAAGCAGGAAAACAAAATAGTTAACTGATTATGCTAGTGAACCGTAAGGAAACAAACTATGAAGGGTTTTTTTTTTTTTTTTTTTTTTTTTTTTTTTTTTAGAATTAACACAAGGAAAAGAGACTAGCACCATTAGAAACATATACGAGCCCTGTGTTCTTGTTGTATGGAAGATTTTAGCTCTTTTCCTTATTTGTACTTCTTTAATTTGTAGTACCCTAATGCTACTCATGACATATTTGAACTTACCCTCTATTTTTGGTTTTTATGCTCTGTTTGTGGACGTGGAGCACCTGGTTACAGGACTGCCACTTATTGGCTGCATACACATCGAATGCCGAGCTTGCCTTACTTGGATGGAACCTAATAGTGAAACCAATATGTGTGTTTTGTTTCCGTATTCCATTATTCCATATTGGTTTCGCTATTAGGTTCCATTTCATGGGTACTGTTTCTATGCTTAAAATTTGATTTATCTATTACAATTTCGTTTACTTTTATTTTCTTCTATTCCAGTTTTGATAAGCAGAATGCACGGATAATGCTTTGAAATCCCTTTGTACTTTATTAAATTAATCTGTGCTCATGTAATTTGTTCCTTACAACCAAAGACATTGATTTAGCTTATCATTGATTTTTTTATTTGTTCAGATCATACACTTATGTTAATACTTATGGTGTGATTATAGTTTAGTAAAGGAATTCTATTTATTCTGCAAATGCAGATCATCAGTCATTTCCACCAGAGGATGTTCATGCTGCAAAAGGTGGTCATCAACCAAATGCCTTATTTATTTCAAGGTCTTGCTACATTATCTACATTGTAACTGATGGGAGTTTAAGAGATTGAGGTGGTCTTATGTATTTCAAGGTGACGACATCTCTTTTTCGGTTATATAATCTTTTGTGCATTTTGACATTGTTTGATTGCTTCCTGTAATGATATACTGACAGACCTCACATTGTGTGCCCTCGTATTGTTATTTTTAATAAATCATCATAGGACCTAATACTAACATTGACACCACATCAGCAAATGTTGTGGATGAGCAATAATCCTAATTTTACTGTTGAAGCAATGTAAATCACTTGTCCATGTCTGTGTGCTCCTGGTAATTTTGTCTTACTGCTGTGTTTCCCTCAATTGACTGCCTTCCTCTCTGTTGCAACAGGCTTTGATATTTCCAACATGGTTTTGAAAGATTCAAGCAGCAACAGCCAACAGCATATGGGAAGCCGACACTCAGCAAGGAAGGAAAAACAAGATATTTCTGCGCACTCAGCATTGGTTCGATATGATTCACGTCTCGGATCATATATGTACTTCTCTAATTGTCTCTCAACGCATACATGCATTGGTTCAACACGCCACCAGATCATGCAGCCGCACAGCAACAAGCCGTGCTCACGCCCGCCGGAGACGCATAGGATTGTTCACGCCGTCTTTGGTCACCATGTAAGCACAGCTGGAGACGCATAGGATGATAGGACAGCTCTTTGGATAGCTTTCTATATTTAGCTCAGTTCTCAGTGCATGTAGTCTCTCTGCCTTAGTTTCCAGTTCAGTTGGCAGTTTACAGATGCGCCCTCCTAAAAGCCGGAGTACAACCAGGAACTGAACTGAACTAGACTTATATAACCGCCGACTTTTTTCACGCCACCTTCATTATATGATCGAAAATATAATGTAAGGCACCAGAATCATTTAATTGAAAATTGTTATTGTTCCTTCGAATTACATTTTTCCCGTCTCCTCTTCATTCTTCGTCGCCGTCACTATCCTAATCCGCATACTACGTGTTTTCTGTGCGTGTTTGGGTTTGTGGAGGCTGGGCATGGTCACCACGTGGCGCGTGTCGGCGTCGAAGGGGAAGTGCGCCCAGACTGGTCCGCGCAAAGCACCTAGCAGCGGATCATCCAATCGCCATCGTTAGCTGGCGCTCGGAACGTGGCGATCGAGCGGGGGAGCCGAATCCACTCCGATGACGCCTCACTGACCGATCCGTTTCCGTATAGCGGCGGCGGCGGCGGCCCATGTGTTGACAGCCCAATCGTCCCTTTGTTAAAGTGGAGCATGTTTTGGTTTCAACCATTATGCATTTTTTCTTTTGCATTTGCTGTCATTTGCTAACTCCGAAAACAAAATGCAAAGAAAAAAAAGAGGTCATCTCCAACCATTTTGTATTTTTGACTTGGCAATTACCCAAACATGGCAGGCGCGGGTGGAGGGAGGAGGCGCAAGTCGCACAGGGAGCTACGGAGGAGGCGCGAGTCGCGATTTGCCAAGCGGGAGGGGCTTGACATATATGCCAAGTCTTCCTCTCTATTTGCCAAGTTAGTAAAATTGCAAAGTCTAAATGCAAAATCATTGAATAGGACTTTTTAAGACTTTTTTGCAAATTAGTGAATGCAAAATCTAAATGCAAAATGGTTGGAGATGCTCTAAGTAGGGGAAAAGCAACATGCCTTGGGCGTTCTCTTTCAGTCATCTTCCTCCCGCTTCCTGCTCCTACTTCCCACTCCTACTCAACATCTTCCTCCCTGCTTCTTCTCCTACTTCTCACCCCCACTTAACAAGCAGCCATCACCGATCGGAGGAGGAGCAGGAGGTGAGGAGGACCCTGTTGACGGCACCGGCACCCCCACCACGGACTTGCTCCAGGTGAAGGGGCTCAGGACTGGCGCGCTCGTGCCCAGTGTGGGCCTGCTTGGCCCCATCTTTTTCCACCAACTTGTGGGTCTTTCAACTAGGTTCGAAACGGCGGGTATTTTATCCAAATCGGAGTCCGGATGCATCTGGGGCGTCCGTTTTACCCGGACGTGTCCGTGCAGTCCAAAACGAACTCGACCCTGATTTGATCCACTTTGAAAGGATCAAGATGCCCAAGAGGGGGGGTGAATTGGGCTAATTCTAAAAATTCTTGCGGAATTAAACCTACTAGCCCATGATTCACCCCTTTGTGCCTATGTGTGTTCCTAGACAATCGATCAACTAGAGTTTTGCACCCTAAGTTCCAATCCTATTCTAGCATGGCAATTCTATGAAAATAATTGCAAGAATGTAAGTGCTAGAAAATAAATGCGGAAATTAAGGGGACAAGGAACACAACGATCTTTTTTCCGAGGTATCGGAGAGTCGCCACTCTCCACTAGTCCTCGTTGGAGCACCCGCGCAAGGGTGTAGCTCCCCCTGATCCTCGCAAGGACCAAGTGCTCTCTAGGGCTGATTCTTCGTCGCTCCGACGCGGTGAATCGCCAAGAACCGCTCACAAGATGAGTTGGGTCATCCACAAGCACCGTCGGATGATCACCAAGCTCCAATCACCACCAAGCCGTCTAGGTGATGGCGATCACCAAGAGTAACAAGCACAAACTCTCACTTGACCTCGCAAAGTCTAGGGAGAAGAGTGGATGCACACTAGCTACTCTCGATCGCTCATGAACTCATGGATTCTCAAATCTCTTCAAGTCATGAGGCTCTTGCAACCCTCCTGCTCTCACAAGGTGTCTCCCAGCTGAACAAATGAGCAAGAGACTCGAAATGGAGGGGGTGTGGTTGTATTTATAGCCAAGGCTGAAATCCAACCGTTACCCCATAATTCCCGCCCGCTTCGAGAGCGCGGACGCCGCCGGACGCGTCCGGCGCTTAAAAGATTCAAACGGTCGGCTAGCCGTTGAGCTACAGTCGCACACGCCGGACGCGTCCGGCGCGCAGCCGGGAGCGCGTCCGGAGCGCACTTTGTCCCAAGGCCGGCTCCGAAAGTTTCTAGTCCGCGTCCCGGCCGAGCGCGGACGCGGACCGCGCGTCCGCCCCTCGAAGCATCAGCCGAGAAGAGTTCACCGTGCGCCGGACGCGTCCGGCGCCCACGGCCGGGCGCGTCCGGCGCTCGTTGAAGCTCCCGTTTTCACTTGATCGGCGATCCTTTGAAAACGGCGACGACTTCAATGACTCTCGGGGCTCACAAGTAACTTCCTAGCGCTAAGATTTCACCGGTGTGCACCACACCTAAACCCGAGACTCAACTAGGTCAAGCTACCCATTTGCACCCCTTAATAGTACGGCCAAAGGAGAAAAACAGGTCTAACGACTAATCCGATGTCTCTCAACACCATCGACAATCGGAACTAACCGTCCTAACCTTGTCGTCCAACCTTTGAAAACCGAAACGATTTCCATCGATAAGAGGGCATGCCAACCAAATTGCTCGAGATTCCATTACCATGACCTAACTCCCATTGTTTCTGCAAAACACACGTTAGTCATAGTAATCTATATTGTCATCAATCATCGAAACTCACATCAAAGGGCCTAGATGCTTTCAATCTCCCCCTTTTTGGTGATTGATGACAACCTCTGGAGTACGAAGAGTTTAGTTGAGGTTTTCAAGCATGCTTGATTCACATGAGCCTTTGACAATAAGAGCAAAGATTAGAATGACTCATGTGACATCAAGCCAAAAAGATCTGTGCACATATAATCTACAAAAATGAGTTAGCACAAGACAAAAGCATAGCTCATATGGAATCAGAGTAAACAGCGGAAGCCAGGCACATATGAGCAAAGAGCCAGGTGACATAGAAGGTGATACCAAACCGAAGAGCATATGTCACTGCGATTGAAAGTACCTCACACAAATCATACGATGCATAAAGTAAACATGATGCATGCAAATGTATCAACCAAAAGAACCAAATCCCAAGCTAAGAGCTCCCCCTAAGTCTACATACTCCCAACTCTCCCCCTTTGGCATCAAGGACCAAAACCTAAGGCAGAGGGGTGGAAGGAGCAGACGAGCCGGTCTCACGAGCATGTGGAGCAATGATGAACGCTGTAGCATCATCTGGGCTGTCATCTGAGCTCGGCTGGGACTGAGTGACAGGAGCCTGCTGACCCTCTGGCTGTGGTGCTGGCGGTGAAGCGGTCTGGGTCTGCTCAACTGACACTGTAACTGTCGCTATCTCCGTGGTTGGCACCGTGACTGGAGCTATCTCTGGGTGACCCTGTGGCTCTGACGGTGTAGCGAGTGGAAGAGTAGGAGCCACCTCGTGGTACCGCTCGCAGTAGGAAGAGGATCTCGTAGAAGCCACCGAGGAAGGTATAGTGCCCGATGTGCCGGTGCACGTCCGGAGGAATCTGTTCGCCGCCGAGGTTGCAAGTCATGCCGAATAGGCCGTCTCATGTACTCGTGTGTCGCCTCTCCCGTGGAGTGCACCGTAGGAAGCCCGATGATGGGCCGCACACGAGTCTCGGAGTGAATAATGATGAGAGCCAACAGGTGAGAAGCCGTGGAGATCCGTGGAAAACCGGGGGACACCCGAACCGCTGGAGAAGAAGGTGCTATGCCCGAAGCCGGTAAGCCGGCACTCGTGGATCGGCATCTCGAGAAGGTCCTACTCCCAAAGTCCGGGCCCCGTGGTCGACTCGGGCCGAGGGAAGAATTCCGAGGTACTTGTGGCACTGTCGCTTTGAAATAGTGAAGCAATCAAAGTCATAGTCCGTGTGTGCCGCGTCGCGTAGCCGATGCCGTGCATCCCGGCGAGCTCGTATCTCGGCTAGAGCAATCTCATGCCGCTCCTCGGCACGCTTCGGTTGGCGCCAACCTGTCAAGTACCTCGAGTCAAGCACTCAATGGCCGCTCCTGAACCGCCTGCCTCGCATCATGCGACGGGGGAGGACGAACCGGAATGTAGTACTCCTCATCATCCTCGAGTCCGAGGTTGTGATCTCATATCCCGCTGCCGCCTTCGCAATCTCTCGCTTCTTCATCTCGGCGCTAGCTGCTCAACTCTAGCATCCCGCTTTCGGCTCCCATTTTCAGAATCGGATCTCCATGGCGAGGAATGACTGGAGGAGCATCTGCAGTGACTCGACAATCAGGAAGCATCATATGAGCCAAACACCTCATAATTCGGCGGATCTTCATATTCTTTTCGATCGAGTCCGGAAGATCACCATTTCTATAGATGAGCCAAGTGATCCAATGAGCATAGTGCATCAGCCGGTGTTTGGTGAAGCTCCCATAGATAACATCCTCCATATCACAAAGAATCAAATCCCGAGATGTCAAAAGGAATCTTCCTCACAAGATGTGACACTACCCACCTTTGGAGCCTAGTGAACCCGTTCTCGAAACCGGGCCTAGCAAGAATTGTGTACCTCGAATCCGATCAAGGACTCGAGCAAGGCGTAGCTCATCCGTGGTGTCCCGCTCGACCGCACCAAAGTTAGGTCCAAAGACCTCTCTCATGATCTCGGGAGGTGGCACTACTCCTCCCCGTGCACGGCGGGGTGGCTCAATTCCCGGAAAGCACAAACTCGATGCGGCTTGATGGGCCGCTCCGAAATCCCCAAGAAGTTCCCCTGGCTTCCTCACTGGACAAGTTCTTGTCTCGACCACGAATGGTGTATGAAATGAGTGAATGATTTGGAGCAATCCACGGTGTAGCATAGAACTCTAACACCCATTCTGGAATATATCTGCCAGATCTTCCAATTAGATCAATCATGCCTAGCTGTGCACCCAAATACTCTCTGAAGGCCTGGCCCGACACATGTCAGAATAAATGAACCGATTTTCTTCACGCTCTTCCACTTCGCGCCGGACGCGTCCGGGGTGAGTCCGGGGCTCCGCCGGACGCCGACCAGAGACATCAGAAAATTTTCTGCTCAGGTCAATCTCGCCGGACGCGCTGCAGACGCGGTCGCAGGACACGGGCGATACACTGTTGAGCGTTGTTGACGATCGTTAAGTATCAAATTTATACCGTCAACGCAGCAAGAGAAAGGACTAATATGAGTTCACTGTTAGATATAGGGGTTAAACCGATGTAATTCCACGAGTTTTGGTGATTGTCTATTTCTCGGGGGTTATCGTAAAGAGAACCAAAGGAGGCCCACATGTCATGATTACATAGAGATAAAGACCGAACGGGTAAAATTGTATAATCTAGAAGACTCCGGAAGGCAAACCCCGGAAGCCGGGGCCCACGGGGGGTGGCCGGTCGGCCGACGACCCAGGGGGGAGTCGGCCGACTCCCCACCTCCACCAATCGGGTGGAGTCTCGTGGATCCCGCCTCCACCGCCTTTGAGGATGAATAATTATCGTCCATTTAGGTCGGTTTGATCCGAGGGCCGTGGTTCATCCTAGGGGGCTATATATTCGAGCCCCGGCCCCCGGGTGAAACCCTAATTCATTCAAGAGTTCATTCTCTCATCGAATTCGAGAAGCCGTGAGCCACCATCTCAATTAGAGCTCCATAGTTTAGTAGCATAGCTACATAGGAATAGATCTAGAGGGAATCAAGCCTAGCTTGGAGTCCGGATCTGTCGGAGTTCTTGGTAATTCCCTCTACATTCTTGTAATATTCATCATTGTTCGTGATACTATGAGTAGTACTTTATTCTATTCTATTATATCGACTTGACTTTGCTCTATTTGATTATGTTCTCAATTATATCGTTCTTAGTTTACTTTGATTATATGTTTAGCATAGTTGGACTAGAATTATGTTTATGCATAGGATCGTATAGCGCTTGCTCATTAGGCCAATGGGTGAGTGATAGATATTGTGTAGGCATGGTGTCTATACCGTATTTATCGCGATTGCACCCTATATTCCGGATCGTGAGGTAGATCGCGGGAGTGTCTGTTGAGTCCTTTGTAGCCCTTCTCCCGAGTATAGGTCTAGCGAGAACAAACCTATTACATTGAAGTCATTGCTATGTCTCTTGTCTTCTCTCGGTAATATCACTATGCATAGATGTAACCTTTTCCCGCCATGATTGCTAGATGTTCTTGCACTAATCATTGTATGCTTTGACTTTATAGTTAGAATAACATAGGATTATACCCTAGATCGTCCTAGTCCATGCTAGTGTTATAAGCTTAGAGTGCTAAGTTGAGATGGCTTATTACTATTATTTTATGTGGCTAAATGCTCTCATTTATCTTATGTCATTTATCATTCATTCCTATATTTTATGTGACACTTACCCCGTATGAGATGATCGATACGACAAGGTTAAGCTCTCCATTATAGCATGTGCATTGCTCATCACTCATTATCCAAGTGCCTTCCCTTCCCAAAGTGGTAAAATTATAAATAACGATACCGGATTACTCCCGGTTAAAATGCTACATCGGTATTATACGTGCGCTTGCGGATCCCATATTTATTTCTAGTAGCGGTTGCATTATTTAGTACCAGCATTTTTGGCGCCATGTTAGGGATGACAACCTAACACCGAGTGGCGTTAGAAATGTCAACAAGCATTTTTGGCGCCGTTGCGGGGAAGGTTGAAAGCCAATGGATAATGAGCAGCATTGCACTACATAATGAGATTGAGCACTGTCACCATTCTCTACTCATACAGACCTTACCCTTGTCTTTCGTCTATTTTATATCTTATGCGGGTAATGTATGAAAAAGACAATTCTTCCGATAATTATATTGACAATCCGAAGCTTTATTCGGAAAGCCGAAGCAAGTTGAAGAAGACCAATCAATCATCATCATCATCAACTCAACTTGGAAGTTTGTCGAAGCGTAAAGTCAACCTTTCGTGCGAGACTTGACACCAGCGTTTGAAGCCATGGCGAACAAGTCACTCCGCGAGTTCTCGGCTCCAACTACGGACAACATTCGCTTGGACCAGCCTGCAGACATCGAAGGAGCTTTTGAGCTCAAGCCGCGCTAATCAACATGGTGCAAGCAAGCCGGTTACGTGGGAAGGCCCATGAAGATGCTAGTGCTCATCTCCAACACTTCCGGAGATTTGTAGCACATTCACTATCAAGGATGTCCCCAGAGATGCTATACTACTTCGCCTCTTCCCATTCTCACTCTTGGGGAGAGCGAAGCAGTGGTTCTACGCCAATAAGGAGAAGAATCCTACGTGGGCGCTATGTTCCACCAATTTCTTGGCGAAGTTCTTCCCCATGGGCAAGACAAATGCTCTTCGTGGGAAGATATCAAGCTTTCAGCAACACCATGATGAGACTGTCCCAGAAGCTTGGGAGCGCTTTCAAGATTACATCCTCGAGTGTCCTCATCATGGCATGGAGAATTGGTCGCTTATGCGGACATTCTACCATGGGCTTAGCAACAAAGACACGTGAGACGATGGATGCCGCCGGAGGTGCATTCTTATCACTCACTATTCCTCAAGCCACGGCTCTTGTGGAGAAGATGGCATCCAACCAAGGTTGGAGTGAAGAAAGAACTCGACCCGCAAGAGAGGTGGAGGAATGCACCGGCTGAAAGAGGTAGACATGCGTCGCCAAAATGGATTTGCTAATGAAGAGGCTCGATGAGAGAGCCCGAGAGAAGAAAGAAGTCATGCATATACATGATGCTCGCATGACATGTGAAGAGTGTGGAGAGACTGGGCACACAGTGCTAACCGCCCGAGCCGAAGGAGGACGTGAACTACCTCAACAACAACAACAATAATAATTACTATCGTCCTCGCGAGAATCAAGGTTGGAATCAACACAGAGGCCTAACTACTCGGGCAATTATTCGGGCAACTATCAAGGTAACGGCTCCTCCTACAATAATTACAACCGGCCGCCTTTGAGAGAGTTAGTGCTTTGAATCAAGGCAAGATGATGGACAATCTGTCCAAGAAGCCGACATCAAATGACAAGGTCCTAGAGACACTCGGCAAGGATGGATGGCTTTTCCAATGCCATCAAGAGTCGGCTCGGCTTCAACAAGATACTTGAGTCGCGGGTACAATGGCTTGTTAACCTTGCTCCATCCACGGCCAAGGTAAACCGGCGGGACAACCCGAAGAGCTCGAGACCGCAAATCTTGTTGATATATTCAATGTAGAAGATAGCCGGAGTGATCCATCGAAGGGGTCATGGATTGACTCAACTCTGCCAATCAAGAAGGGCGATCCAGGGAGACCAGTCATTCCGATCTCCATTGGAAGTACTAACTTTAATGAGGCAATCTGTGACTTCGGTGCAAGCATCAACATCATGCCAAGAGTGATATATGAAAAGCTATTCAGATGCCCCTTAGCATACACAACTATGTGCTTACAGCTTGCAGATCAGTCACTCCGTGTCCCTTTGGGAATACTTGAAGACATATGTGTACGAGTAGGCAACTCGTATGTTCCAGCAGACTTCGTGGTAGTGGATACAGGCAGTGATGAAAGGTCCCCTGTCATTTTGGGACGACCATTCTTGAACACTGCTGGAGCTATCATGTATGCCAACACCGCCAAGATCATCTTCAACATTAAGGGCAAAAGAGAAACCTTCTTCTTCAAGAACAGTGTCATAGGTTCCCAGACACCCTCATCGCGAGAACAGTGAGAAGAAGAAGAGTCCGGCTAAGAAGAGCAAGAATAAGAATAAGAAGACCAAGAAGACGGAGGAGTGAGGATGGTCACTGCGGTCCACGGGGAGCATGACCACTTACTCGGGTCCCCACGTCTAATCAAGAAGGATGACCCGGGTGTCCCAACCATTCAATGCTCCATCAACGAAGCTCTTTCAATAAAGCATGCTCGTGACACCGGATCGGCGTCAACATCATGGCCAAGATAACTTACGAGTATCTATATGGCACTATGCCTTTGGAGCCCACCTATGCACAGCTACAAATGGCAGATCAGACATTCCGCTTCGTCGAAGGAGAAGTGAAGGATGTCCTCATCCAGATAGATGACCATTATGTCCCTACAGACTTTCTAGTCATCGATATGGGAGATGACTACGATCCTCCAATCATCCTAGGAAGACCATTCCTGAACACCACCAGAGCTATCATCTATATTGGAACAGGAGAGATCCATTTCCACTTTCCCACTGAGAAGGTACGTCGCTACTTCAACAATAGTTATATAATCACTGAGGAGCCCAAGAAGAACGAGAATAAGGAGAAGGCAGCGTACCCGTCGCGTAACAAGAAGAACATCACTACGAGATGGATGGGCCGACTATGAGGAGAAGTGTCAAGATATGAAGATTGGTACCCGAGAAGAGAAGAACATTACGAGAAGAACCCGAAGAGGTGCTACCGAGAAGAAAACCAAGTGCCCCAAGAAACTTCCTCCTCAAGGTCATCTTCTCCAACAAAGAAGGTGTGGAAAGTAAAAGTAAAATCGAATCAATTCCTACACACGAGGCGACATCATCCGAGGCGCCGGCCAATGCGCCCCTTGAAAAATGAGCGAACATGACAAGTCGTTCGGAGGACTTAAAACCACCGAACGCCGCGCCAAGAGGTAACTTGGTATTTATCAGCATTACTTTTCAGCATTATATTTTTACCTTAGCATATTTATTTCCCTACTTGCATCTTAGTTGCATCTTTACTCTTTTATCTCCGCATTTGAAAAGAAAATAAAGATGTTGTGCATCCAGAAAATCGTCAAGCCCCATGTGAATAGTCATTCACCGTGGTGGCACAAAAATAATTTCTCAAAGCATATTTATTTCCCCCGTCTCGCATTCCTTAAATAATAAAAAGATAAAAATATTTCTTGTGATCCTGTTAGAACAAGTCTAAGTTAAGAAAGTTCTAGACAACCAAGGCCTAGAGGTTTTATCACTAACGCTTAATTAGTTCCACAAGCTTTGTTGTCTATTTTGAGCTTCACAGAACATCAAGGATCAAGAAGAGCTAACAAGCAGAAGGACATCCAGTCCCCTGTCAGAGTGCTGCCCGTGACAATTGAACGCTGTCTCCAACAGCAACTATCTACGACACTCCTGGAGGACTAGAACGTCTTCAGTGCCTGTCAGCAACATCAGCAGACTATGTCAACATCCAGCTTGGGGGAGAGCATCCCCCGTGTACCAAGCTAAGTGTCTCCAACTTATCTATTTATGCTTTATTAAAGTGTGCTTTGTTAAAACAACTAAAAAAGATGCATAACTATAGAAACCAAGAAAGATTTCCTTATTTATCTTTTCTACTTTTGGAGAGCTCTTGCAATCTGTCTTTAAAAGTGATCCCTAGAATAAACTCTACATGGAGATGATGAATAGTTGCTCTGCCATAATTCCTTTCAAGTACCTAGTTTTCAACCTTGCACTCTCCCGAGTTTTGGACACAACTTGTTTAGATTTGAGATTTGCTCGAACACGAAACTTGTGGGTAGCGAACACTTGATCTAAGTCTAGGTGGTTGACGGGTATGATATGGGAAGGTTTTGAGCTGCTGTCCATCTTGTTCCTAGAGATACTAGAGTTCGGAGAATTTATCTCGTGAAAATATTAAATTCCTGCATGATGAGTTCCTTTATGATGAGAGTTCAAATTCCTACCACAGCCATATATTCATGCTTATTAGATTAGGAAAGACCCATCTGTTGATATAGATCATATTGTAGGTTTGAGTGTAGACTTTATAGGCATTGAGTGTGGTTATGCTGTGGACCCATAAGGAATTAGTCACGCAGGTAAAGTCAATACTATGTGCTCTCCATCCATTGATCTATGCTAGTTACGTCCTCGAAGCATGCACCCATTTTATAAATGTTATATTCATTCTCGTGCTACTTACTGTTTCCTCGAAGTACCACCCACATATAGATCTATATCCACCACATATTGTGCTATCTCTACCCCGGAGATACGCACTTATGCTGCTCCTACCCTAGGAGTACGCATTCCCCACATATTGTGCTATCTCTACCTTAGAGACACGCACTTATCTTTGCTCCTACACCGGGAGTACGCATCCATCCATTCATCCATCCACATATACATACGCCATTCATTTCACATCATCCGAGAAAAGGTTCTACTCCTATTCGGGAGTGAACATCTAGAAATAATCATCGCCATTCTATTTGCCTACATACAAGCTCCAGTCATTATCATTTCAAGTTATACACTCCCTGTTCTAAAGTTTCATTTTCGAGGATTGGTTGCTATTAAAAAAAAAAAGAAGAAGAAAGAAAGAGAGAAGAAAAAGGAAGAGTAGCCAAGTCCTTCCATTCAAGAAGTTTCAAGGTTTCCGAATAAAGGGAGTCGTGTTATCCCCAAAGGAGCGAGTGTAGAAGTAGATGTTCACCAGTTGAGTACCCCTCATAATCATTTTCTTATCACCACCATCCTATCATCATCTCATCCATTCCATTTCCTCATTCACATGCACATATGACTTTATTATTATTTTAGTTCCTATTGGATCCATGTCTTAACTGTGCAATATATGCAAGTGAGTTTGAGTGTCTCCCCACCTATGAGCTCCACATAAGCCTATTAGAAAGTAGGGTGAGAGAGAGAAGGCACTTTCCACTATGCCTTAGTTCCACAAATACCACATATTGTGAGAGAAGAGAGAAGGCATACACTACTCATGCCTTAGAGAGGATCCAGAAATACCACAAATGAGAGACTTGAAAGGTTCATACAAGGAACTCTGAGTTTTATTTCAAACCTTGCAAAAACTCCGGGATAATAGTTGATCAAAGAGCGAGAAACATGGCGCTTGACTTGACCGTTCTATCCTTCAACTACTCAAGACCCAAGTGACGGTTACAAGCCCCATGGTGAAAGGTAATATGAGTGAGTTTTGAGTCAGAATAGTTCACTCTAATCCAGAGGAGAGTTCTTGTTTGAACGCATGTGTACTTGTGAGGAGTGAAACTATTGCAGCAACTCCTGATCCATCACTGAGTCTATCTTTGCTCAGGGACGAGCAAAAGGTAAGCTTGGGGGAGTTTGTTGACGATCGTTAAGTATCAAATTTATACCATCAACGCAGCAAGAGAAAGGACTAATATGAGTTCACCTGTTAGATATAGGGGTTACACCGACGTAATTCCACGAGTTTTGGTGATTGTCTATTTCTGCGAGGGGGTTATCGAAAGAGAACCAAAGGAGGCCCACATGTCATGATTACATAGAGATAAAGACCGAACGGGTAAAATTGTATAATCTAGAAGACTCTAGAAGGCAAACCCCGGAAGCCGGGGCCCACACGCGGGGGTGGCCGGTCGGCCGACCCAGGGGAGTCGGCCGACTCCCCACCTCCACCAATCGTGGAGTCTCGTGGATCCCGCCTCCACCGCCTTTGAGGATGAATAATTATCGTCCATTTAGGTCGGTTTGATCCGAGGGCCGTGGTTCATCCTAGGGGCTATATATTCGAGCCCCCGGCCCCCCGGGTGAAACCCTAATTCATTCAAGAGTTCATTCTCTCATCGAATTCAAAGAAGCCGAGCCACCATCTCAATTAGAGCTCCATAGTTTAGTAGCATAGCTACATAGGAATAGATCTAGAGGGAATCAAGCCTAGCTTGGAGTCCGGATCTGTCGGAGTTCTTGGTAATTCCCCTCTACATTCTTGTAATATTCATCATTGTTCGTGATACTATGAGTAGTACTTTATTCTATTCTATTATATCGACTTGACTTTGCTCTATTTGATTATGTTCTCAATTATATCGTTCTTAGTTTACTTTGATTATATGTTTAGCATAGTTGGACTAGAATTATGTTTATGCATAGGATCGTATAGCGCTTGCTCATTAGGCCAATGGGTGAGTGATAGATATTGTGTAGGCATGGTGTCTATACCGTATTTATCTCGCGATTGCACCCTATATTCCGGATCGTGAGGTAGATCGCGGGAGTGACAGTCTGTTGAGTCCTTTGTAGCCCTTCTCCCGAGTATAGGTCTAGCGAACAAACCTATTACATTGAAGTCATTGCTATGTCTCTTGTCTTCTCCGGTAATATCACTATGCATAGATGTAACCTTTTCCCGCCATGATTGCTAGATGTTCTTGCACTAATCATTGTATGCTTTGACTTTATAGTTAGAATAACATAGGATTATACCCTAGATCGTCCTAGTCCATGCTAGTGTTATAAGCTTAGAGTGCTAAGTTGAGATGGCTTATTACTATTATTTTATGTGGCTAAATGCTCTCATTTATCTTATGTCATTTATCATTCATTCCTATATTTTATGTGACACTTACCCCGTATGAGATGATCGATACGAGACAAGGTTAAGCTCTCCATTATAGCATGTGCATTGCTCATCACTCATTATCCAAAGTGCCTTCCCTTCCCAAAGTGGTAAAATTATAAATAACGATACCTGGATTACTCCCGGTTAAAATGCTACATCGGTATTATCGTGCGCTTGCGGATCCCATATTTATTTCTAGTAGCGGTTGCATTATTTAGTACCAGCATTTTTGGCGCCATGTTAGGGATGACAACCTAACACTGAGTGGCGTTATAAATGTCAACAAGCGTCCGGCCAGTCTTGATCAGCTGGCTTCTTCTGCGCCGATTCTTCATAAGGCGCCGGACGCGTCCGCCGAGACTTGAAGGTGCGTCCGGCGCTCTATGAGGAGCTGAAATGAAGCCTTTCTTCGCGGCACCTGCTCCCAATTGCTTTCCAAACTTTTGAAGAGACAACTAAACACAGTTTGGAGCCAATATGAGATCCTCACTCTCAACCACTCAGTTTTTCAAATAGTTTGCCGTAGGCTTATAATAATTTTCGAAAATAAGCAACAAACACGAGCGAGGAACAACGTATGGCCATGAGCTTATGTTTTTTTAAACCAATAAAAGCATCAAAAAGCTTTCTCAATTCATGGACGAACACGAGAGGTTGCTCAAAAGATAAACGAAAAGAAACGAAGAGCAACACACAAGCAAATCAAAATTACTCGGAAATTGAATCTAGGTGGCTTGTCGGGTTTGAACCAAGGGTAAGCTTCTTCACACCTCCAAAGAGTGTTATCTTAACCATGTTAGACAAGCCCTATATGCATTACGAAATTTAGACGTGCTCTATAAACAATGCAATGCAACCGACAACACCCTTCATCTCTTCCTTGTGAAGTTGCTTAGGTCAAGGATATTGAGCTCATTCCTTAACCTACAAAAGGTTGATTCATCCAATGGCTTTGTGAAGATATCCGCTAATTGATCCTCACTTCTCACACCTTCTAGAGATATATCCTTTTTAGAGACATGATCTCTAAGAAAGTGGTGGCGGATATCTATATGCTTTGTGCGAGAGTGTTGAACCGGGTTGTTTGCAATCTTCACTCGCACTCTCATTGTCGCACAAGAGAGTCACTTGACCAAGATTCACTCCATAGTCAAGAAGGGTTTGTTTCATGTACAAGATTTGTGCACAACAAGCCCCAACTGCTATGTACTCGCTTCGGCTGTAGATAGAGCAACACCGTTCGCTTCTTTGATGACCAAGAGACAAGTGACCTCCCAAGCAAATGGCACCCTCCGGATGTGCTTTTTCTATCAATTTTGCAACCGGCATAATCCGAATCGGAATAGCCAACAAGTTGGAATCTTGCTCCTTTGGGATACCATAGACCAATGCTTGGGGTGAGCCGCAAGTACCTAAGGATCCTCTTGACAAGACTCGGGTGAGCTTCCTTAGGATCGGCTTGGAAACGAGCACACATACACACACTAAACATGATGTCGGGCCTAGATGCGTGAGATACAACAAGCTACCGATCATAGAGCGGTAAAGAGTTTGATCCACGAGTTACCTTCCACATCAAGGTCGAGATGCCCATTAGATGCCGTAGGTGTGTTGATTGGCTTGCAATCCTTCATATCAAACCTCTTGAGGAGGTCCTTGGTGTACTTCTCTTGAGATATGAAGGTCCCTTCCTTCATTTGCTTGATTTGAAAAACCAAGGAAGAAGTTGAGCTCACCAATCATAGACATCTCGAACTCTTTTGACATCATGTCACCAAACTTCTTGCATTCTTCTTCATTTGTTGAGCCGAAGATGATATCATCAACATATACTTGACAAATGAAGATCTCTCCATTAAGCTTCTTGGTGAAGAGTGTGGTGTCAACCTTCCCGATGGTGAACCCGTTCTCAATGAGGAAGTCCCTAAGGCGCTCATACCATGCTCTAGGGGCTTGCTTGAGCCCATAAAGTGCCTTGGACAACCCGAAAACATGATTAGGACAGCTAGGGTCTTCGAACCCGGGAGGTTGATCAACATAAACAAGCTCATTAATGAAACCATTAAGAAATGCACTCTTCACATCCATTTGAAATAGTTTCATTTCATGGTGTGAAGCATATGCAAGGAGGATACGGATGGCTTCAAGTCTTGCAACCGGTGCAAAGGTCTCTCCAAAATCTAGGCCTTCAACTTGAGAGAACCCCTTTGCCACGAGCCTTGCCTTGTTTCTCACAACATTGCCTTGGTCATCTTTCTTGTTGCGGAACACCCACTTGGTACCTATGATTCTTGCATTTTTGGGACGCTCTTCAAGTGTCCAAACCTTGTTGCGGGTGAAGTTGTTCAATTCTTCATGCATGGCATTCACCCAATCCGGATCTTGAAGAGCTTCACCTACATCCTTTGGCTCAACACAAGAAACAAACGAGTGATGTTGACAAAGCTAGCAAGTCTTTGAGATCGAGTCATTACACCCCTTGATGGACTCCCTATGATTTGATCTTGTGGATGATCGTGGAGTTTGGGAATTCTCTTTTCAACCACTTGAGGAGTAGGTTGAGGAGCATCAACATCTTGAGCTTGTGCCTCTCTTTGTTCATGGGAAACATGAGTGTCTTCATTTTCAGTCATCCCATCTTTTTCCTTGTCATCTTGAGGCACACTTGAAGAAGAGAAAGGCTTGTCAATGACTTGCACTTCATCATCATCTTCTTTAGGCTTGATGTCTCCCACCGGCATGCTCTTCATTGCTTCCCTCAATGGTTCATCACCTACATCATCAAGATTCTCAATTGCTCCTTGGGAGCCGTTAGATTCATCAAACTCCACATCATATGTTTCTTCTACCAAACCAAAGTGGCATGGTTGAATACTCGATATGCTTTGGATTTTGATGAGTAACCAACAAGAAAACCAATATCACAACGTCTTTGAAACTTCCCTAGGTGTTGCCTTTTCTTGTAGATGTAGCATTTGCAACCAAACACCCGGAAGTAGGAGACGTCCGGCTTCTTCCCATTGAGCAGTTCATAGGGGGTCTTGCCATGAAACTTATGAAGATATAACCGATTTGATGCATAGCATCCGTGTTGATAGCTTCAGCCCACAAGTTCTGCGGGGTGTAGTACTCATCAAGCATTGTTCTTGCTAGAGTGATTAAGGTCCGGTTCTTCCTCTCAACTATGCCATTTTGCTTTGAGGTGTGTAGGTGGATGAGACTTCATGTTTAATCCCAACTTCATCACAATAAGCTTCAATGTTGGTGTTGTCAAATTCTTTGCCATTGTCACTTCTAATTTTCTTGATCTTGACATCAAATTCATTTTGAGCTCTCTTTGCAAACTTCTTGAAGCAAGGAGTAGCTTCGGATTTGTCATGAAGAAAGAAGGTCCACGTGTATCTTGAGAAGTCATCAACAATCACTAGACAATGGAGTTTCCCACCAAGACTCTTGTACGTAGTTGGTCCAAATAGATCCATATGCAGCAACTCTAGCACTCTTGAAGTTGATAGAAAAGCTTTGGTTGGATGAGTGTTTGCAACTTGCTTGCCGGCTTGACATGAACTACAAGGTTTGTCCTTTTCAAATTTAACATCTTTCAAGCCCCTCACTAACTCTTTCTTCAAAAGCTTCTTGAGTGTACTCATCCCAACATGTGCTAGCCTCCTATGCCACAACCACCCAAGTGAAGTCTTGGACAGCAAACAAACATTCAGATTTGCATCTTCGGAGGTGAAATCCACTAGATAGAGATTGTTGTATCTAAAGCCTTTGAATATCACGGTTGAGTCTTCTTTCTTTGACACTATCACTTCCTTCTCATCAAACAAGCATTTGAATCCAAGATCACACAATTGACCCAATCGACTGCAAGTTGAAGCTCAATGGTTTAACATAAAGCACATTTGACAAAGAGTGATCATTTGATATTGCAACTTTGCCCAAACCCTTGACTTTGCCCTTTGAATTATCACCAAATGTGATCCTATCTTGATTTTGCTCCCCTTCATCTAGTGAGGCAAACATACGAGGTTCACCGGTCATATGTTGAGTGCAGCCACTATCAATAACCCAATGACTTCCACCGGTCCCGTAGTTCACCTACACACAAGAGATCAAGCTTGAGGTTTAGGGACCCAAACTTGTTGAGGGCCCTTGACTTTCTCTACTAGAGACTTTGCAACCCAAATTCGCTTAGGCCTATTCTTATTGGGGGGACCTAAGAAGGTGACATTCACTTGTCCTTTTGAATCCTTTCTAACCGCATAATGAGCATTGTATGCAAAGGGTCTAGCATGCTTGGGCAAGGGTTGTGGTGGTGAAGTTTCACACTCATGAGCAAAGTGACCTTCTTGTCCACACTCAAAACATCTCTTTGGCTTTGGCTTTGGCTTTTGCTTTTGTTGACTTGCTTGCTTTGCTTGATGTTGCTTCTCTTGATGTGACTTGAACCCAATGCCACTTCTATCGGTCTTCATCACGGTGTTCATCAAGAGCTCACTTTGAAGTGACTTTCCTTTTGCAAACTTGCTCAGTCCAATCTTGAGGTGTTCTTTCTCTTGCTTGAGCTTCTTGTTCTCTTCTAGAAGTGACTCATTTGTTGATTGCTTCAAGCATGACATCTCAAAGTGGAGTCTTTTGTTCTCTTCTTTGAGCTTCTCATTCTCAAGTGCTAGTCCCTCATCTTCAATAGTGACGGTGTGACTGATTTTTGCTCGTTCAAGGTCTTTCTTGAGCTGTTCATTTTCATTCTTTATCTTGACATAGTCATCATAGTGTTCAGTCACCACCATTGACTTGCCTTTGCTGCTAGCACCTTGCTCAATGATCTCCTCACATGATGTAGCTACATCATTCTTAGCAACATTGTTAGTAGCCTCATGTGTTTCGGTAAGAAGCTCATAAGCCATCGCTAGATTCCCATGATCAACTTTAATAGTTGTGTACTCCTCTTTTAGAGAGCTATAACATTTGAGCTCATCATGCTTCTTCTCAAGGTTCTCATTTTCAACTTTAAGCTCTTTTGAAGAAGCTTTGAGTTCCTTGAGTTTAGAGGACATGATTTCATTTTGATCTCTAAGCTCATCACTAGTTTTTTGCATAGCTTCCATCTTTTCTAGAAGAGAGGTATTTTCACTATCAAGCTCATCACATCTTTCTCTAGTCTTAATGATGGTTTTTGAGTACTTTCTAAGCAATTTGACAAGCTCATCATAGGTAGGTGACTCATACTCATCATCACTATCACTTTCACTCCCACTATCATCACTATCACCATGTTTAGAATGTACCTTCTTTTCACTCTTAGCCATAAGGCAAAAGTGGGATGGAGTAGATGATGATGGCAAGATTTGTGGAGGTGGTGAAGATCCAATGCCAATAGCAGCAACACCTTCATCATCACTTTCCTCATCGGATGACCCACAAGAGGATTCAATATCGGTGAGCCAATCACCAACAATATAGGCCTTTCCATCCTTCTTCTTGTGATGCTCTTTCTTTTCTTCCTTCTTCTTGTGATGCTTGTCTTTCTTCTTCTTTTCTTTTTCTTCATCATCACTTGAGTCATCCTTCTTGTCCTTGCCCTTCTTCTTCTTGTACTTCTTGTCTCTTGGAGGCTCCGGACATTGATGAGCTAGATGTCCAGTCTTGCGCGGTTGAAGCACTCCATTTCGGAGATGGGCTTCCTTTTGCTACTTGTGAAGAACTTCTTCTTCTTGCCATCAAACTTGACACCATTCTTGTTGAGCTTCTTCAACATCTTGGTGGTCTTCTTCACCATGAGAGCAAGACTCACATCATCAATTTCAGCATCACTAGAATCATCATGAGTTGCCTTGGCCTTGCCTTTTCTTGAGTGACTTGCATTGAGGGCCAAGTCTTTCTTCTTGGATGATGAGCCATCCTCGGGGTGAGATGCATATACATCTCATGAGCATTGATCTTTCCCAATATTTGAGTTGGTGTAGCATTGGAAAGATCACCTTGGTGAAGCACGGTGACAATGTGCCCATATTTCTCAATGGGGAGGACACATAGGATCTTTCTTGCAACATCGGATGGCGACATTTGATTGAGTCCAAGGCCATTGAGTTCCTCTACAATAGTGTTCAAACGGGAATACATCTCATTAGCACTTTCATTAGCTTTCATCTCAAAAGAATTTAACTTGCGCATAACAAGATGATAGCGTTCCTCACGCTCACTCTTAGTTCCCTCATGGAGCGCACAAAGGTCAGACCATAGTGCATGGGCGTCCTTGTGGTTCCTGACGCGATTGAACACATCCTTGCAAAGACCGCGGAATATAGCATTCCTCGCCTTTGCATTCCACTTCTCATAGTTAGCCTCTTCACCGACAAGGTTAGCTGAATCCTTGGGTTTTGGGAGTCCTTGAGAAGCGGCACGGAAGCATCCAACATCTATCGCTTCTAAATGTGCTTCCATGCGAATCTTCCAATAAGGAAAATCATCTCCCTCGAACATGGGAGGAGGTCCATCCCCATGGGACATCTTTACTCTAGGCGGTTAAGCCTAATTTAGAGCAAACCGGCTCTGATACCACTTGAAAGGATCAAGATGCCCAAGAGGGGGGTGAATTGGGCTAATTCTAAAAATTCTTGCGGAATTAAACCTACTAGCCCATGATTCACCCCTTTGTGCCTATGTGTGTTCCTAGACAATCGATCAACTAGAGTTTTGCACCCTAAGTTCCAATCCTATTCTAGCATGGCAATTCTATGAAAGTAATTGCAAGAATGTAAGTGCTAGAAAATAAATGCGGAAATTAAGGGGACAAGGAACACGGCGATCTTTTTTTCGAGGTATCGGAGAGTCGCCACTCTCCACTAGTCCTCGTTGGAGCACCCGCGCAAGGGTGTAGCTCCCCCTTGATCCTCGCAAGGACCAAGTGCTCTCTAGGGCTGATTCTTCGTCGCTCCGACGCGGTGAATCGCCAAGAACCGCTCACAAGATGAGTTGGGTCATCCACAAGCACCGCCGGATGATCACCAAGCTCCAATCACCACCAAGCCGTCTAGGTGATGGCGATCACCAAGAGTAACAAGCACAAACTCTCACTTGACCTCGCAAAGTCTAGGGAGAAGAGTGGATGCACACTAGCTACTCTCGATCGCTCATGAACTCATGGATTCTCAAATCTCTTCAAGTCATGAGGCTCTTGCAACCCTCCCGCTCTCACAAGGTGTCTCCCTGAACAAATGAGCAAGAGACTCGAAATGGAGGGGTGTGGTTGTATTTATAGCCAAGGCTGAAATCCAACCGTTACCCCGCAACCCGCCTCGCCGAGAGCGCGGGACGCGCCGGACGCGTCCGGCGCTTAAAAGGATTCAAACGGCCGCCTAGCCGTTGAGCTACGGTGCACACGCCGGACGCGCCCGGCGCGCAGTCCGAGCGCGTCCGGAAGGCACTTTGTCCCAAGGCCGGCTCCGAGAAAGTTTCGGTCCGCGTCCGGCCGAGCGCCGGACGCGGACGCGCGTCCGCCCTCGCGAGCGTACCGCGAAAGAAGAGTTCACCGTGCGCCGGGACGCGTCCGGCGCCCACGGCTGGCGCGTCCGGCGCCTGTTGAAGCTCCTGTTTTCACTTGATCAGCGATCCTTTGAAAACGACGACGACTTCAATGACTCTCAGGGCTCACAAGTAACTTCCTAGCGCTAAGATTTCACCAGTGTGCACCACACCTAAACCCGAGACTCAACTAGGTCAAGCTACCCATTTGCACCCCCCTTAATAGTACGGCCAAAGGAGAAAAACAGGTCTAACGACTAATCCGATGTCTCTCAACACCATCGACAATCGGAACTAACCGTCCTTAACCTTGTCGTCCAACCTTTGAAAACCGAAACGATTTCCATCGATAAGAGGGTATGCCAACCAAATTGCCTGAGATTCCATTACCATGACCTAACTCCCATTGTTTCTGCAAAACACACGTTAGTCATAGTAATCTATATTGTCATCAATCATCGAAACCCACATCAAAGGGCCTAGATGCTTTCACACTTGCTGTTTCCTTTTTGTGTCCTTGGTTGGCAAGGATCTATGTGAGCAAGATAGGCCAGCCGGGAGCTAGAAGTGGCATGCCCACTTGAGGTGGTGTAGGGGAATTGTCTAGGTGTAATTGAACCTCATTTATCTTGCTTTGCTATGGGCCAAAGTAGGATTAATTATTCCTTTCTTATATTTCCCTACCTTTGGCCCATATCGGCGTATTTTCGGTTATGCTCTGCAAAACAAGTGAAACATCAAAACTTGTGGAAATCGATAGTATAAAACCCTATTCACTAAGTTTGGTGCTCATTTTATTATAAAGTTGACGGTTAAAAATATGCAATAAGGAGCGCCAACAAGGACATGCTTGAGTGGAGAAGGGGGATACAGCCACACGTCCAACAGGGCCTCTTCCCACGTCAGAATAAACGGGCTGACTCAGGCCTAAGAAAGAGACGACAACGCCACCATGAAGCAGGGCGGCCCCGGCGCTACGCCGTAGGGGGCGTGCCATGGCCGCCGAGCCACTGGCCAATTGTTAGCAGTTGTTACCATATCAGGTTGAGTCTTATTTTAGAAAGAGTTGGTTAAGATAGAAAGGGAGATCAATCATATAAGAATCTCCTACATTGCTTACACTACAAGGAATGTGTTAATACATGACGGAAAAATTTCATCACGGATGGTCATCCGTGACAGTTTTTTTTTCCGTCACCAATCGAGAGTCATAGATTGGAACCAGGGCATCTATGACGGACTTTAGGTAAAAAATTTCGTCACAGATGGTCTGGACACCCACTTAGCCTAGTTTGGACTTGGGCTAAGCCCGGTAAGCCATGATGGAATTTTTCGTCATAGATAGGCGTGTTTTTTCCGTCACGGATAGCGCTGACGTGTCGGCCTTGCCACGTAGGATTCAGCCCAACCAATTTGTGGTCTAATTGGGGCTTCAAGGAGCTTTCGGCCCAGTTCTAGAAGCTTTTGGCCCAATTATTATTTAGGCCAGCATTGATTTCTGGCCAGTTTTGGCCTGTCTTGTTTTTTTTGCCTTTTAATGGACATTTCAGCTCAAACACATTTAGCCCAATAATTGTCACATTTAGCCCACGTTTTGCACAATAATTATCACATGATCAATGAACAGTTATCACACATATATAAATTTAGTAATATACACATTCTTGCGCATCATATCTCACATTATACAAAAAGATAAAATCCATAAAACTAAGAATTATAAAAACTAATTTCCTAAAACGACCAAACTTGCTATATTGTTCTTGTTGCACATGCATTAGTGTTACGGTCAGACTTGCTTCTAGGAAGTCTAGTACTCCAGCAGCACCTTTTAAGTTCCTGAAAAACAATTATAGAAATATAACTAAGTTACAAATTGAAACATTCAACTTATAGTGAGAATAAGAATGTCCTAGTTTCACAAATATATCTTGGTAAAAGAGCTCAGCTATCCATAACAGTACATGAGCACAAAATTTTTACAGCTTGCAATAGTCCTCGAAGAATTTACAGGAAGTACCTAATGTAATCTGTGATTGTACCTTATCAATGAAGACAAAAATGCGGCTAATATTTTTTTCAACAATTTTATGATAATAAATGTGTGTACATGTAACTTTTGCATAGCTAATATTAACAAGGCAAGAATACACGTGTAAAAACATACTCCCTCCGTTCCAAAAAAACATACAATTCTAGTACAGTACCATGATTTAATATCTCAAGTTTGATTAGTTATAGATAAAAAATTATTAATATTTATGTTATCAAACAAATATCATTAGATTCCTTATGAAATGTATTTTTTTAATAAATTAATTTGAAATCATAAATATAAATAGTATTCGCTAGAAACTTGATCAAACGTGAGCTACTTTATCGGCACGCAACCCGAGTTGCAAGCTTTCTGGAACGGAGGGAGTATATAGCAAGAGTTGATGCGAAGTTTTACTCATGGCAGCTGTAAGAACATATAGGAAAAAAATTTGTACTATGTTGATTGCTTACTGCTGCTACTGAGCTGAATAGGAACATCAGTGACCTTACCCTCTCCAACTGTGGCTATCTGATAACCAGGGAAGACATGAACTAATGATATACTGATGACTGCCACTATCAGTGCTGTACAGATGTACAGGAAAAAAAGATGGACACAAACTGCTGAAAAAGACAGGTGAGAAAAAACAATTCAGAAAAAAACTAGCAGTAAAGAACTAAGAAATTTGCATTCAATATAACTGATAGGTGAACTAGCATGATCCTAATTCTTTTTGCAATATACACTACACTTGTGAACAACAGTCATTATCAAGGCTAGATCGACATGTTGGCATGCATATCTCATATTTTACTAGAATACACTGAATCTTGTGAGGCAATAGAAGTTCAATTTCTGTTGTAGCTCTCTAATTTTGATGAAGAACAGATAGTATAGTTAGTATATTATGACATTTGACAGGCGAGACATAGTAGATTGAACAGGATGCACATCTCTTCTGGCACATACTGGACATACATACACATTGTTGCTAGCATTGCACATATATGATTTGCCGGTATTAAGATATTGGAATTTGGTGCAGATTTTTTAAATGACATTTTCTGTTGTTATTCTCTAAGAAATCGTAGGTGACTTGTGATGGACAGTTTATCTTAATTATAAATGGCGAGTTGCAATCACCAAAGCCAAGTTTCTCATTTTATTTATCACTAGCGAAAATGCCCGTGCGTTGCAACGAGAAAAAAACTATCGACCATTATTAGAAAGTAAGGATAAAATGTTACATATCTATTTATGTTGTATCTTTCTATAAACTATAACAAGGTATAACTTTTTATGATATTTTTTCAAAAATATTTTTTTATGATGACCACATATCGTGCATCATGTGCCTCGAGCGGTCCTCGATGATGTCTGAACTCGTGTTCTCTGCATGATTGATGTGGAGCCATAATCGATGGCGTCCGGGCTCGCCTCCTCAACGTGGCAGCATTGTTGGTGTAGGTGCCATTGATGATGGTGTTCATGATTGTCCCAACCCCAATGTTGCTTGATGTAGTGATGCTGTTGGTGTAGGCATGGAGCTGTCGTCTTATAGATGGTGTCGGGGTTCGCCTTCTCGGTGGGGCTGATGGCATCAATCTGTAGTCGTCTCGACATCACCAAGTCCAGCGTCATATGTTCTTGTCATCTCATGCCGATGAGGGTGGCTGGGTCTAGACAAAATGTAGCGAACATTGCTACCTATGATCGTGATTAGCTAGAGTCCATGACACATGTCATCTGCCTTACTTTTCATCTCTGGTCCAAATGAGCATGGTCCCTCAGCACAATAACGGGACCTCCTCATGAATAGACGAGATGAACATCCATGGCAGCATCCATGTTAAAAGATCGGTGGAGCCCAAGACACGAGCTTGTTACGCCAACATGGCCATGTCAAGGATGCAGACGCTAGAATGCATGTCACGATTAGGGAGTGCTAGCAAAGCCTGACTATGATGTATTCATCAATGCAGTCATCATGTCGTGTGGATGCAGATGACTGTGAGCATGAGGGTCCAGCATACATGCATGTGGCATGACAACCATATATATGTTTCTACATTAGATGTTGTGTGATCCTTGTTCATGACTATTGGAAAAGAAATAGGTGTCCAATTATGACCCATTTTCTAATAAAAATACGCTTTTGATTAACACTGGGCATGTGCGCTATGACGTCATTTTTGACGTAGCAACCAAAATGATTTATTAAGGACCAAGAGTTCAGAGGCTCGTGTATATATTATTTATTACTTATTCGATGTTTATAAGAAAGAATAGGAGGTAATCAAGATTTTAGTTCACAGTTTAATTAGTTATATATTGGTTGATCTATGTTTTAATAGTAAGAAATTTTGTTGATAATTAGAATTATTTACTAAGTCTCGAGAGTTCAAAGACTCATATAATAATATATTTATTATTTAATAGTTATATATTGTAGGAAAGAATAGAGAGCATCCAGATCCATGTATAATAGAAGAAAAGAAAAAAAAGATCACATAACGTGCAGGCACACAAAAATACATGGATGGAAAAAACGGACGCAGCCATGCGGCACGGATGGACGTAGGTACAGCAAACGGAAAACTGTTTTAGGAAAGAAAAAACGGAAGTGGAATTGGACTCGTATTGCGCTGCTGCTCTAATTTGCAACCACGGCGGTGTTGGAGAGGCGAAAGAAAAAAAGGGTGGACTGAAATTTTTCCTTTTTATTATTAGGTAATAGATTCATAATACACAGATAGCCCGGGTGTAAAAAGAAAGGGAAAAAAACTTCCTACAGCACATATAATGCACTTAACCAGTTCTTGTAGGGATCACACCTTGCACACTGAAATCCAAGCAGGCAAAAGAATAGCACATCCTACTATCCGTGCAGCTACCATAACATATGTTTCTTTAAACATGTAACTACTGAATTGGTACTACCATCTAATACCTTCACAAATCTAATAGGTTATCATCCCAGTACATGTTAAAATAAGCTGTCGTGGTGACCTCTGCCTTCACAGAAACATCTAGTACCATGGTAGGGATTAACGGAGGAGCAACAAACTGGAGGAAAAAGAAAGGCGACCATCACCTTGGAGGGCACAAACATGACGTGGTTGAAGCACCACGCAGCAGGCACTGCCGCCGAAGTGTCAACGGCCTCCTGTGCATCAATAAGATATTGAAAACGAAGAAAGACATGAACTGATGGTACTGATGACCGTCACTGCTGTACAGAGAAGAACCTGATGGACAAGCTACTAGAACAGAGACCCAATTCAGAAAAAAAAAATAACTATAACTCTATATGGGTGAAAAACAACTATAACTCTATATGGGTGAAAATTAGAATGCTAATTTTTGTTGCTGCCAGGCGAGACAGTAGAAGCTGTTAGCAGACTGAACAGGACGCAAATCTCTGCTAGCATATAGTGGACACACACACACACACACACACATTTTCGCTACCTCTCGGGAAGCAAAAAGCACATACGCCCGTGAACGAGAAGTTAGGCTAGGCTAGCAGAAGTGACCAATGTTAGTATCACTTTGTCAAATGAAGAAATGACAAAAATAAGGTTTGTAGATCTTGATTAGTTCTACAATCTTTGTGTTCATGACTTTTTTAGCAGAAATCATTAACTGCTTCGAAATGGCTTTGAAAAAGCCATTTTTTGAAATTCAAAATTTTAGTCGATAAAACCAAGTCACATGAAAGAATGACAAAAATAACAGCTGTAAGAATATAATAGGTTGATAGATTACGAATTTAGAAAATTTTTAGAAAAAATAATCATCAAATTTGAAGTTAGTATGAGGGAGACAGACTACTTGCAAGTTTTAGTCAGAGATTAAAAAGAAAAACCACACCTATTCTACAATTTAAAATTTTGAATTCCAATATATAAGTCTTCTCTGTGTTACTTAACGACATGTTATAAGTGCTTGAAATTATAGAAAATATTTTTATACGAATACTGGAAAAAAAACCATCCAATTTCGAGTTCATATGAGTGAGATAAACTAGTATCAAAATTTGATCATGCATTAAAAAGTGAAATACGTGATGTTCTTGTGATTTTTATGATGAATCCGATGAGCAGATGATGCAAGTCCACTACCTCCTAAGATTTAAGTATATAATGTAAGGTGCACGTTGGAGCACCAAGCACCTGGAGTGGCTCAATGGTTATGCCTTGCAATGTTGAGTATTGGGTGGGGGGTTCGATTCCCTATAGAGTGGGCTACAGGCTAGGCAAAAATGGCCCAAAAGAGAGAAAGTGAAGTGAGTGTAGCTTTTCATTTTTTTCTAAATTCATTTGAAGCTCAAATTTAAATCCTTTTGAACCCAAACAAGTTTTTAAATGTATTTTGAATATTTTGGTGAATTGAAGGTGAATTATGGAAACATAATTTTTGAACTTATACAACAACATGTTTTGAATATAAAAATTGTCGAACTCATTAAATAATATTTTGATATTTTTCCATCGAGATTATTTTAAAAGTTCTTAAATAATATACGATAAAAAAACTCGGGTTTTATAACACCCACTAGCGAATTGTAAGGATATAAAATATAAACTCGGTTTATACGTCATATGTGAAATCATGACGGTATCGTGAATTCTGTCACAGATTGTGGGCCCATTTGAACCTGTGCATTTAACCCGGGCCCAAATAATGACAGTTTTGAGAATTCTGTCACAAATTCTGGGCCCAAGTGTGGGCTTCAACTAGTCCATGTGAATCCGTGACAAAAAAAAAAAATTCTGTCACTGAAATTCCGTCATGGACTAACACATTCCTTGTAGTGTTAGGAGTTAAGTCTTTCAGGACACTATAAATACTTGAGAGTTGTAAGCAATTCAATCAAGAAAGAAATAGAGAAAAAGCTCTTTACCCTATTCTCCCTCGGCTCCCTCTCGCCCTGCGCCTCGCGCCCCACCCCTGGCCGCTGCCGCCCTCGCCTCTTGCGCCGCCCTCGCCACCGCCATCGCCCGTGCGCGCCAGCACCGCCATGCCGCCGCCGCCATCTCCTCCCCTCCTCCAATCTACATCAGCTACCACGTTAGGCCCCACCCAAAACCCTGACAAAGATGCTTTGATTGTTCAAAATTTTTGAAATGACTTATCATTTGGAATAAATTTTAATAACCTCCACTTTGTCAAGGCTGAATGAAACAAAATAAATCTTCCATCATGGCGTAAAGATCGCATTGCAAACATACACGCGCTTATATGACCTAATTTGGTGAGCAAGACCAAAGTCAAAACTATGCATGCGATTGAGAACCCTTAGTAAATGGATTTTTCCTCCCAACGAAATTGGCGCCGGTTGAGTGAAATTGAAGTGCAAACCCGAATCAACTCAACGTGAAGTTCTCTATTCGACGTGAAGTTATTCTCTGTCGGTTTCGAACCTTATATATATACAATGCTGCCAATTATTAGGTTGACGCGACATATAGGATGTCTCACGACTCGTCTAGCAACACAATTCATGTCGTATACATTCAATGATCTTAGGACACGGTCAGGAATGGCATAACAAAATGGTGAATCCTCTCGGGCATATTTCCTAGTATCACATAAAATAAAAGTGCAGGCATAGAAAAGTTTGAATTTTTTCCACGTCTCAAATAAAAGCAAATATACAAACGGTTTTCCAGGTCACATAGCAACTTGGACAATTTATAGCTTCGAATTTACTCAGTACATGGAAAGCAATTGTAACGTTATGTTCTTCAGACGACACAGTCATTGCACCCAGCAAGCCAGATATAGCAATACCGAGAAGTCTATCTTAAGTAGCAAGCTGAGAAGCCCGATTTCACATCCACAGTGATCGATGACATCAGTGCTCAGTAGGCTAGGTGCGGTAAGGATCGTGCGTGATGGCCAAACGCGAATCCTCCAGGGCGCGGATGCAGCACATTGGAGCGGAGATAGCACATTCCACAGACTTTCTCCACATGCTGATGTTGACACGCAGGTATCTTCTGTATGCCAGGATGTGGAACATCAAGGCACGTCTTGCAATAGGAATCCACTGCAAAAACACACGAAGCCAAGCAATATACAAAAATGAGTACAGTGAACGATCGTGAGGTCTGTGTAAGAGAGGGAGGAAGAGGAAGAGGATGGGGGCAGGGGGTTTCATACATTTGCCACTACGACGAGTAGAGAACCCAAGAGGGAAACCCAAGACAGTGTAAGATTCAGTAACTGGTTCGTCTGAAAACAGAAGGCAAAAAATTATTTTATACAGAAAGCATTACAGTGTAACAACAAAGGTACTCGTGAGGTTTGTTTATAAAACAATATAAAGAAGTGCAAACATATCAGATCACAATTGTAATGATCCTCTTCCAACGAGTACATACGAGATAGGTGTGTTGTATAGAAGAGAAACAAGATATATAGAAGACGCATCAGGAAAGAAGTAGAGCATACCTAAGGGGGTGCATGTGGTGATGCCATCGAAACCTTCTGTATGAGCAAGCTCGAAGAAAAAGAGAGTCCTTTTGGCAGGAAGGAATGAGAACCAACCAGAGCGCTTCTTACGAGCCACGAAGTTCCCATGACACCAGCAAATGCCATTGTGAAAGTAGGGATGCCTGTACACCTTGCCAGAAGCAGGCTCATACTCATTGCCCTGACTCAAACCAATGCGATCATTCACGAGGTAAGGAAAATTGCATGTGTAGCAGCGGGAAAACAGTACCAAAGAACAAGACTAGTGGGTTGCATCGGCCACTAATCGAAATTGGTGCCGAACCTTAATCGGTATATACTTGTGATCCTAATCAGTACACAGGTTAATCATTATACTTGCGATCCTAATCGGAATACTAACACAAGCTAGGTCGACCTTGATCAATATATAGATGCTTTGGAACCTAATCAGTGCGCAAGCTGCGCCCATAACCAGTACACACAGTGCGGCCATAATCAGTACGCCTGCTGCAACCTTAATGAGGAGACAAAGCTGCAGAACTAGTCTAATTTGTATGGATGCATCAAACCTAACCAATGTACTGGCCGTGGCCTGTAATCGGAATGGTTTGCATGGACAGGCAACAAAAATGGACGTCGAACCACCGAGATGTATATTTTGTTGGGGCCCTAATCTGAACAGAAGCCGTGGACTTGATTAGTATAGATTGATGCAAGCCTAAGCCTAATCAGTCGGTACGAGTAAAAATAGAGCCTTTGTTGTGCTTGGGTGCATACCACGAATCATGCCCCGGGAGAGCTAATTAACTAACAACAATTACTTTTTTTTTTGGTTATCACTAACCACAATATATATACTTGGAGAGGAGACATAGGCACATGGTGGTTTAGCCAGGAAACAGCCATTGATTATGGTATAAAAAAATTTGCAGTTTGTCACACATTCATCCATTCCATGCAGATAAGGGGTAGGATCACGAACCGGATTCTTGTTGTTGTAGTAGCGCAGGCAATCCATGGTAAGCTGGCGATCCATAGCTAATCGCTCGAAGTGGCCCGGCTGACTCTGACTGTGAACAGATACATGGAATAGAACGTCATTGAATCGAAATGGGAATGGAAAACGGAACGGATGGAACGAGTGGTTAGTTACCGCCGTATCTGTTCCCCAGTGAGCGGCTGATAGACGGAGATGGAGTCGGGATGGAACCGGCCGAAGCCCCGGCGCCACAGCCGCGCGAGACGCGAGAACAACGACTGCTTGACTGGTGGCGACGGGGGGGCAAGTCGAGTAAGGCGTTCCAGGTCCTCCCTCCACGTCGGGGAGCGGCGGCACCTGATCTCGATGGACGCGGCGGCGCGGGGGGGGCTCGGCATCCTGCTCTGGCACGGGCTCCGTCTCCGTCTCCGTCACGACTCCGATGAGGGGAGTAGCCTCTGTCTCCGTCAGCGTGACCGAGGCCATGGCTGCCTCGACCCGAGCGGTCGCGGTTGCGGATGCGTCGGCTAGGGTTAGGGCTGGTGGACGGTGCGAGTCGACGAGATCGACGACCCGGGGAAAGGGTTCGGAGGGGAAAAGAACGAAGACGCCCGTAGCGGATGCGGGGCAAAAAAAGAGAGAAAAGAGAGAGAGAGAACGCCGTGCTGCCTTGTGGGAGGCGGACTGGGACGCGCTGCTCCCGAACTACCTGTGGACGCCTCGCGGGAAGAGGAGCTGGGAGCCGGTGCTGCAGGCTCCACGCCCGCAGCTCGCCGGAGAGCTATGGTAAGCCGGTTTCCGTACCTACTCCACCTCGATGGCTGGCCTCCCGTCCGTCCGTACGTCGGCGTCCGTCTTGGGTCCGTACGGCCACGAAAATTGACACCTTTCTTCTCCGCAGATGGCACCTGCGCCCTCCACACATACTCCGAGTGCCTGAGCGCCTCCTTCCGCCTGCAGTTCAACAACGCCAGCCACGCCGTCGACCTGCCCCGCCTGATTCAGCTGGCGGCAGGGAAGTTCGTCCTCACGACCATGGGAGGCCTTGCCAACCTGGTACAGAACTACGGCGTCCCGCTCCTGGATGACACGTACGCTACCAACTCAAGGCTGCTCAACAAGGATTCAGTCCCCATGCCCTTCGGCGACAGCGCTCGTACACCTGAGGCTGCCCTCGCTTCCGTCGAATACCGTGAGACGCTGTGCAATCTCCTCGACATTGGACCGATCGTGCTCTGCCTCAACTTTCAAGACCACTACTCCGAGCCCCGTCAGCCTCTCGAGCCCTACTGCAGGAAGGAAAGATCCTGGTTCCACATCAGTGATACTTTCTGGCCCATGGGACACTGCATTACCGCCTACGGCTACCGGGGTGCCCCGGAGGCGACATGCGCACACGCTCCGCCTTGTCTACCAGGAGAACATGCTAGGCCCCAACAATGCACCACCGGGACGCGGTCTGCAGCGTCTGCTCATCCACCCGGACGCCGTCAACTCTTTCCACTTCCTCAACATCAACGGCGTCAGTTCTCCTGATGAACCAAGCGATGGGTACATGCTTGTCAGACAGCCGTCTCCACCAAATTAAAGAAGTGGTGGGAGAAGGTCATTGGTTGGTAGGATCTCCAATGCTCCTGACACAATTTTCGTAATTTGCAATGGCTCTCCCTTCGGCTAAATTTTGGCTACCTTCGGAACATGTCTCATGCATGAGACCATTTAATTTTGGTCTGCAATGCTGGCTGAGCAGCAGGATACTCTGAATTCTCGGTCTTTTCTGGGAGGTGTTTGGTGAACTGATCAGTTTCTTATGTAGTAATTCTCTTTGGTGTGTAATTCTCATGAGCACATTTTGGTCTGTGATGTGATTTCGTTTCCACACAAACTATGAGAATTTCAGATTCACTTTTCTTTATATGTTATATATGGTGCTGGCTGAGCAGCAGGATGGTGATGATGCCTCTGCCTCAAGACCTCAACTTTCTCGGCCTTTGTTGGGAGAATGTTTGGGGAACTGATCAGTTGCTTATGTGGTTGATACTCTGAATTCTCTTTGCTTGGCCTTGTGAGCTCGTTTTGTAATGTGTGTTCTGGCACTTTTGCACTTGCACTGTTATCTGTCTTTCATCAGTACAAGTCCCCTATAGTCTTTCGTCGGTATTAATAACACTGATGGGTAAAGGTCTGACTGTCTCAGCCTTTCCATGGGAGATTTGGAGATTTCTGGGCGCAAGGTTTTGCATTTCGAGGAGAAAGGGTCGTGAATGGAGGGTTCTGTGTTCATGGCATAAGGTGCTGTGTTCAAGGGTAACAATGCTGGGTGTTATTGCTGAATCCTATGCCCATCCTGATTACATTGTAAGGATGGGCACTGAAATAGATGATGCATGTGTCAGTTGCATTTCCTCTAATTTTGCTGTAGTACTGAGTACTCTAGGTTTGGTTGCTGTGACTGCTCCCGTTCAGTGCTTCTGTCATAAGAACCGATGTAGTTCTCTGTAATTGTGCTTTGATGTAAATGGCGGCCGCCGGTTAGGAGCAGCTGGTGTCTTGAAACCTGTAGAAGGGTGTCCCGAGCAGTGGCTGCATCCGTGTATCATCTGATCAAGAGTGATGACTTGACGGAACCCCTTCTTGTTTGCGGATGGCAGAGACTAAGCGATGAACAAGAACCAGGCACTGCACATTGCACTGGAGTGTGGAGTCGTTCACCACATTGCACTAGACGGAACCCCTTCATGTCCCTGTTGGCCACCAGCAGCTCCTGGCACTGGCGGTCAATCCAACAAGGTTCAGTTTCAGTCGTTCAGCACTGCAATGCGCAACGGGATATCTCTCTGTATAATCATTGCGTGTGGTTGTTGATGCCGTCGATGAATCTGCGGTGGTCGGGGAAGATGACGAGGCTGCGTACCGGCATGCCGCCGACAGCAGCGTCATCGTGCTGTCGCCGTCGTCGTGCTCCAGGTTGCGCAGGAAGTAGACAGTTCGCCGGTGCGGACCTCGGCGGCGACTTTGAGCGCGATCTCCATGGGGACCAGGTTGCAGACACCGCCGTTTCGGTATGACGGCCACATGTAGGAGCTGCCGATGAAATACTGGTTCTCCACCGCCAGGTTCTTGTCGCCGACCAGGTGGCGCCGGGACATCTCGGCGCGCTCCCAGGGATGCGGGAACCACTTCACGGACCCGGTCCCGACGGAAACACCTGCGCGTGCCACCGCTCCGGGTCGCCGTCCGGCACCACGTGCAGAGCTTGCTGGTGGACTCGGACGCCGACAGGCACGCACGTCTGGTGGTGCGTGTACAGCTGGTCCCCACCACCTGCACGGCCGCAGCTGCACACGTCGCCTAGGCTCATGTTCTCCACAGGCTCGCCGCCGAGCCACCTCGGCCGCCGTGGCCGCCATCTCCGGCGACATGACCTCCGGGAGGAGCCGGACCCTGGTGTGCATGGACCACCCCGCCACGTAGACGAGGCACTGTGCGCCACCGTCATCTCGTCCGAGGTCGGCAGCAGTGGCCGTGCGGCTGGGGCTCGTGGCGGCGGTGGTGGCGGCGCAGCTGGCCTCGGAGGTGGTGGTTAACTGGTTGTGCGGGCGCGGGTGCGGGTGCGGGTGGGCGCGGGCGCGGTGATGATGAGCGCTGTCGTCGTCGGCGTCGGACAGCGAGCGTGGGTGCGTCGGCGTCATCATCCCCGGCAGTGGTGGGCAGAGGCAGAGGCGGCGGAGGGTGGTAGAGAGCAGGTCCATGTTGGGGAGGCCGCGTGCCTCGTGGATGGTGAGCTCGAGGTCGCCATGCAGCGACAGCCACGCCGGCGAGCCGGAGCTGTTGTACGACATTGATCCCGCGGAGGAGGAGGATAAAGACCGAAGAGCACGCGGCGTGGGCTTTGGAGTTTGGATCAGGATTGCATACTTGCATTGGGGCTCATGGCCTCATGCCGCGTGCCATCCATGCTTTTGTGTGAGAGACCGTCATTCTGATTTTGTGCTGAGTTACACCATTTTAGTTTTGCAACATCTAAGGTATTTTAAGAAGTGACAAATTATCATTTTGGTGTCTGTTTAAGAGTTATATACCATTTGGAAGCTATACCAAAATCATGAAAAGTAGTACTTCAAGAAATACCAAATCTTAGACTAGTTTCCTATAATAGTTTAACAAATCATCCAGTATGACTCTATGAGCATACACTTAGAAAGATTTGTAAGGCAACCAATGGAAACACAAAATCCATAATGCTGACACTAACAATTCAGGTGAAGCATAAGTGAGAGCTTACCAAATCACTACATTCAAGAACCCTCCATAGCTGTCTTTGGATGTCAAAATTCTTCTTATACGGAGTTAAGAGTTAAGACAGGTTTATAATCCTGCTCCAATCTGCAGAGGACATTGTTCATTAGACTTACATACTCTAAGCATTAAATTGAAGAAATGGTGCTTAACATTGTGCTTATAGAGTAATAACAGCTAGCATATCCATGTCGTGGCCATCAGTACAACAGGATGAACAAGACCATTGCCACGGTGAAACCACATGACTCTCCTAAGGAGCGTTAATTTCAGACCACCTGCAGTTTTAGACTTTTAGCTGAAACTAAACTTTCTGATGGCAATCCAAACATTCAAAAACCATAAACACCAAATCACAAATCTTGCTGTCATGTTCTTGTCTAATCATTCATTATCCCACAAATACCCACCCATCACAAATGACAAGACAAAAATGTGGTGTGTGCTAGTAAAAATGACAATAAACAGAGGAAAAAGGTGTTAGCACAAATCACATAAAAAACATTTTTTTTCCTATGGAAGGACAAGGATAAAAATTTGGTGTGTGTTAGCACAAATCACAATTTACAAATCATAAAGAGGCAAAAAATTTTTATGAAAAGACAAAGACAAAAATGTGGTTTGGGCAAGCACAAATCACAAGGAAAAGGTTCAAAGTATTTCTATGCACCTCTACCTTGCTTATTGGCATTATCCCTGACAGTTTTTTGTCAAAATTTAAGTACCAGTATTAGCATGATTAGATTTTTGGTATAATATGTCAATGGCCTCAAAACTGCTTTATTGCGCAAAAAACAAAGTTAATAGCTCTAAGCAGCTTTGTAGTATTATTGCTAGGTGTTGTATGCTGTCAGTTTTTTTTAAAAAAGATGCATGTGTACAAATCAAATCATAATACCTTTAGATTTGCAATTAGCCAATTACAAATCAAAAGGCCATCATTTTGCCTTTGAAATAGGCATCTTAATTGAAGACTGAAGACGCATAGCTATTTGCAAATCAAAATTGTGTTAATACTGATTTTGTAATATTCTTTTGATACCTGTGCTTATAAGTAGGCAAGCCACAGTTTTAGTTTGGAAGCCATTATTTGTCTTTCGGAGCAACCCTTTAGTCTTATGTAAGCCGTTGGATCTTAATTTTATTGTTTCAACATTTGTTTCTTCAGGAGAGATACTGATTCACGTGGGTATGTAGTCTTTCTTGCTCTCTTTGCGTACTTGGGATCGGTCTAGATGAAGAAATAAATCACATAAGAAACGTTAAGGCCAATGCAGCTCATTTTGCTCAAGCAGCTCCCGAGCCCCGACGTACCGCCGCATGCTACACGTGGAACTCTGTAGAAGTTACATTCTCCACTTTGGATGATTTTCTGGGTGTCCAAACAACGTATGATTGCAAAAGCTCGAGTGTTCGACAAACCTTGTGCTCAGATATTTCTTTGGACCGAATCTTTGTCGGTTGTAGAGAGGAGGTTGTTGCTGCAACTCTCAGATAATCGAAGAAATAAAATGATTTTTTTTTGAGTTAATCGGGAGGACGAATAGTCCCCACCTTTTCCATTGCCACAGATCCTGGACATAGCCCGGTGGGTGGTCTGGGTGCCGAGCACCTAATACAAGACCCCGAAGGTCAGAGAGTACATGAGAGAGAGAAGGATTACAACACCTGACACAACAATAATGACAACAACAACATCAACGAAACAACTTAAACAAGCTCAAGGAGAATCCTGGACCCAAGCCGAAAAGACGCTAGACGAACGTTGATTTGCGCCTCCACTGAACAACATACTCGCCATTTTTACCATGGCCTTTGTGCCCTCCACCACTCCTCATAGCTACGCCGATCCACTGTCGTCCTCCATCTGAGGACCACTCCATGCAGCAGGATGGGGACTAAAAGTGGCAACGAACACGCAAGCCCCGGATCATTGGACACGACAATCTCCCTTTGAACTGATGATGACATCCTCTAGCACATCCAGGCCCACGTACCATCATCCAATGCCATCCACAGGGAGGAACCTGTGGAGGGGAATGACGGCAGCGGTGGAAACACCACCCGACATTTGATATTCTGACACCACCAAGGAGAGCACCGGCAGAACAGAGGCGCCAGAGAAGGACACTCGTCGAGCGTCAGCAACAATCAACAACCAGGGCCAAAACTCAACCAAGAGGGGGCAACGGGGAAGCAATGGCATGGCGGCGTGCAGATACCAACAGGCAAACCGAGCTGGCCCCTCCGCAGTGGCACCCTCAAGAGGGACACTGCGTTGTTGACGCCGCCGCCACCGGTTCCAGTAGGTTTTCACCAGGAGGGGAGCAACATGCCCACAGTCACACGGAACGCGCGGGACGGAGGTGTGTTCCGCGTCCCCGGAACTTTCGTTCCAAACACGGATCGGGAACGCCACGGTACGGACGACGGAACACCTGGGACCACGTTCCAACACAACCTGGATTATCGAGAGGACGAGAACAGGCGGATTCCATTGCTCGAAAGCAGAAACAGAAAGCTTACGACTTCCATGGCTTTAACGCCGGGCGGCGGCGGCCTCGTCTTCATCCATGGAACGGCGAGTGCATTAGGTCATTCGGTGAATGAGGGATCGATGGAATCAGGCAATCATTTGGACTCAAAGTTTATATAGATGGGTCTCTGCCCAATCTGGCCAAATGGTTTATTTCTTCTTTCATTAGATCAGTCAATTATATTGTATAGTATAAAAAGGTGTTACGTTCCATGGATACGTTCCGGGTACGTCGTCCCAATTACTAAAGGACCACGATCCACTCTTCGAACCAATCGTCCCGAAGAAGTATACCCCCTTACGTACCGGGAGTTTGAAATTGTCGATCCTCGCTCCACGGACCCGGTTCCTCGTACCCTACGTACCGGAAAACTTTGTGACTGTGAGCATGCCAATGGTGGGGGATACATCAACGCCTCCAAGGAGGTATATGGTGCCAGATGGCGTCGCCGTCGATCGCACAGCAGCTATGCACGACTTTCGCCTAACCCCCAACCAAGGGTAGTCGCCCATCGTCCGGCCGCATAGGAACAGGCGTGGCCTTGGCTAGCCACGGCCCGGTCAGGAGCAAGCCCGACCAATCCGCAGTGGACCAGGGTGTGCTGGAGGCTGAGTCCGTCACGGTGCAGAGCGCGAGCAAGGGACGAGGCCCAGGCCGCTGCACCTGCACCGGCGTCGAAGTCGCAGCCCCCTTGACGCCCCCGTACGAGCACGCGCGGAGCTGGGGATCCCGTATCCCGTAGCAGCTTGCCGCCGGGGGCTACCCGCTCCATGGGGACGTGAGCACGGTCACGCTCACGGAAGCCGCTCAACGCCGTGGGCGGACGGCCGCACTCTGACGCTCCCCACACAAAGCGCCGCGCGTGGCCGGGTGGCTGGGAGCACCGGGCCCGCAGTGTGGATTTGGCCTGCCGTCGGTAGTCCAACTCGCCGCCGCGCGCGCCCGGACCGGCCCGTCCTCGACGGATCCAGGGCAACCATCGCTGGATCCAGGGGCAGGGAGCATGGATCTGCCCTACGGCCAGCCATCCTACTCGCTCGCTGCTCGTCGCCGGTGTGCCCTCACTGCCGACGTGCTAGGCTTATTCAGAGAAAGGAGTAGGGATGAGACACAAAGGTGGATGTGCTGTGGAGCCGCCGCCACCGCGCGCCAGAGGGACGGCGAAGGCAGCCAGGGGTGGCGCCGGGAGGCGTGCCCGGCGGCACTGGTGGATCGCCCGAGTCGCCCGTTGGGGAGCGCTCGGGGGGTGGGGGTGGGGGTGGGGGCAATAAAATGATATTTGTTATCAGTACCAACAATATTGTATTTTGAAACTATTGTAGAACTATTTCTGTGTTTGCAGCCCTGTGATGTATATTCAAATCCGAATTTCTTGTTACTGCCATCCTTTCCGTTGTGCTTATCCTTTTTGGTCGCTGTCGTTGTTGAGCCGAGAGCTCTGATTGATGCATGGTCGTTGCATCAGCAAAGATATCACCAGCCAACCGACTTCTGGCGTCTGCTGCTACCGTGCAGGACCAGACCAGAAGGCCGACTTCTGGCGTCTGCTGCTACCGTGCAGGACCAGACCAGAAGGCTCTCTGTCCCCCTTCCCATTTGAACCAAATAAATTAATAACATTCTTCCCATTTGCCCTCTCTTTAACACAAATGCTCATTTCTTTTATAAAGCTTTTTTCTTCACTTACTGGAGAATATTGTAGGAGAGAAGTCATGCATCATATTCAGTGTCTTATGTAACCTATCGCCATACATAAGTGCAACAGTAACTACTTATTCACATTACCTGCACAAACAAATTCCTGATCATCCATATCAACTGAAAAATCCCTGCATGATATTCAGATGCGTGACACCAGCTTTTGACTCCCAACACTGAAACCGTATGCAGTTGCCTCACAATTGCTTTGCATTGTCACAATGCTCATGTTCTACTCCTTCGAAGCTTTGGTTTCATCCACTGTTCACGAGATGTATTCAGTGAGAGTAGAGTCGCCCCATTTATGATTCATGAATCTATAGGGATTCATCTGCCCCATCACGTTGTAGATTTGCATGCTGTTATTTCTCAACAAATTTGGCTCCAGAATATGTGTACTCGGTCCACGGGATTATATATACAAAGAAAATTGAGAAAAAGCAAAGCATGGTCATGCACTCTTTTGCAACTGACCTACTCATCACATGATAGAGTAAAGTGCATGGTCGGTCCTCAAACTTGTGAGGGTCTAACATCTCAGTCTTGTATGTACCAAGTTCATTAATTTGGTCTCTGATTAGTGTTGGGGCCTCATCAACGTTCAATTGGCTATTCACTTTACTTAATAACAATACATGTGTGTATTAATCAAGTAAAGCATGCTTTGCTTTCAGTTTCAGCTAACCCCATATTTCACTGAGAGAATCTATTTTATGGAAAAGCCAAGGGGTAATTAAAACAGGGAACACCCTATGGGTGATTATATACACAATAATAACCACATTTTTGAAAAATCTGAGCATCTGGCTTTGATTGATAATAAGGAGTTAGCATACAACAACGATTACATGCGTGAGGTGCGATCCCTACTGCAGCCTAGGCTGCAGAGGTTTTAGAAAATTAAAAATTGATTACCCGCTACCGGTTTGGGTGACTATTGGGGGCTTTTTAGTTATACACCCCCCCCCCCCCCAACCCCACTGAGGACCATCTGCACTTCTTTCGATCTTGATGATGATCCCGAGCTATAAGACTCTCGTCCCTTGTTTCCTCTGCTACTGGGTATACATAACTGTCATTGAAACTTTGGCACTAACCTAGGCAACATTTATTAAGCCTCCTTGGCTCTAGCACTGACCTAGGCAACATTGATTAAACAGATGCTACAACTTTCTAGCTGCAAAACCTCATTGATCCTCCATCTCCACTACATCGGATTAATCAATCATCAACCATCACCACTAAGGCCTTCGTTAGTTCCTTGTTGTCCAGGTGTGTTGTTGCCCTAAGTGCCTTAATGGCCTGTTCTGGGAGATCAAACACCATACAAATCAATGTATTCAGCAAGTGCCGCATTTGGCGCCGGATGTTGTGGATTGAGGAAATATAGTTCGTGCATCAGCTTGTGTTGCACACACTCAGCCATTGGCCCTGTAATAATAACCATTTGATCTATTCAGTTTTATAAAAAATATCCACCTCTACCATTATGAAAAATAGAGTATATATCTGACCCCTCAAGTCTTTGGCCGTCTAGTTTTTAATGTATGCTCATTGCACCCTATCTTTTCAAGTCGTTCAAACAATAGCATCTGGGAAAGGTTGTTTTATTTGACATGGACTAGGATTTGACTACGCCACATTGTCGTTGATTGCCTGCTTGGCTACTCTCTCTCTCTCTCTCTCTCTCTCTCTCTCTCTCTCTCTCTCTCTCCACCAAAAACCCTAGTCGCTACCGAATCTCACTGCCCCTCATTCCGTCATAGCTGGATTTCACCAAAATGACTTGCCCAGTGACGTGGAGATGTGACATACTAGCATCACATATAAAGGCATATGCCAAAGTCTATGACGACCCATATAAATGAAGAGTGCCAAATTGCGAAGTGGCAACACACCTTGATGCCTCCTTTTAGTTGAGGTATCATCTAGTATATACTAATGTGAGTTTTTTTTCCCAAAATGTACATGTAGCTTTACCATAGTGTGAGAGGCATAAGTGGCTTTCATTTCCCCGCCCTTATTTTTTTTAACTATATACCACACATGTGCGTCTAATATGCATGAAATTCATTGAACATGTTAGAAAACAAATGCGAATTGCTCATGCCAAGTGCTAACACACTTATTCCCCTGCTCTAATATGGTTACTTTAGCTTCTGTTCTAAGTCAAACAGAAAAAATATTTTTTTCATGGACCAAGTTTTTGTGAAAGTATATTAACATTTAGAAGTTTAAATAAATACACTTAGCAACAAATATATACCGGAGAATTTAATAAAAAATATTTGATGTGTTCTAGATATAGGTAAGTTTCCAAATTTGGTCAAAGTTTGAGAAATTTGACTTAGAGAGGCATGGATTAACAATAAAAAAGATCTATAGGCTTGTTTGAATTCAGTCTCATGTCACATAATCTGAAACCATTTATGTTTGGGCTCGAGATCGAAGTTCGAACTGTTCTTTCTCTTGATTTCTCTCATACGAGAACAACGAAATAACCGATTGAGGCCTTTGCACTGCACAATGGGAAATAGTCGTGTACCAACCTATATATAGAAATTACTATAGTAATTATTGATGAGCATAAACAAATATTTCCATTATCTTGCATTTATCAATAATAGAAATATTTGTTCGATCCCAACTCCATCCCCGTCAGCCAGAACCTGACTGGGGAACAAATGGAGATGCTTCGACGGTAACTAACCCTCCCTTGCTTCCATCCAATTTTCCTGTCCTTGATTTCGATTTCGATCGCGCATATATGTTACTACTCTGTCCCAGAAAAACTGTCGCAAGAAAACTGTCACTACCGAAAACGGAATCATTGCCGACGGCGATATTCTTTTCCGACGGCCAGGGCATCAGCCGCCGGCAAAGAACAGCCTTTGCCGATGGCCATGGCCAGCCGTCGGCAAAGAAAAGCCATGGGCAAAGGCATTCTTTGCCGACGGCCGGGCTGTCGGCAAAGTACGGCCATCGGCAAAGCCATCCTTTGTCGACGGATGGGCCATCGGCAAAGCCCGGCCATCGGCAAAGGAGGCCCAGGGCAAACGGCGGCCGACGCCGTGCCCTTTGTCGACAGCCGGGCCGTCAGATTGTCATAGGCAAAGCCTTCGCCGATGGCAATCTTGCCTTTGCCGATGGCGGGCCGCCATCGGCAAAGGCAGCCAATCCGGTAGTGTGTGCTCCTCTCACATTCCTGCTTCCTGAGCGACACTTAAACTGGGACGGAGGTGGTACAACTCAAGCAATGCCGTCCGTTCTATTTATTTATTTATTTATTTATTTATTTATTTATTTATTTATTTATTTATTTATTGGGACATAGATTGCCGGGCCACTTCGAGCGATTAGCTATGGAACTCGAGTGTGTCAAGCATTGCCTGGACAACTACAACCGTACGCATCCGGTTCGTGGTCTCTATCCTATCACTTCGCTTTGCCTGGATCCTACTCCGCTCTGAATTTGTTTATTTGCTTTTCCAGTTGCCCTGACCCTGATACACTTGCCGAATTTCCTTACCCCTTGAATGGTTGGATAATTGGTTTGAATCAGGGCAATGAGTATGAGCCTGCCCCAGGCCGAGTGCACGGGAGACGCTGTTTACACAAGGGCGCGTGCTGGCTTCACGGGAACTTTGTGGCTCGCAAGAAGCGCTCTGGTTGGTTCTCGTTCATCCCTGCTCCAAGGACTCTCTTCTTCTTCGAGTTTGCTCATACAAAAGATTTCAATGGCGTCGTCACATGCACCCCCTTATTAGGTATGCTCTACTAGCTTGATGTATCTTCTCTCTCTTGTGTTTTTCTTATTTATAAGACACCTATCTCATAAATGTATTCGTTGGAAGATCATTCTCTTTTTTAGCGTCAGTGTAGGGAAAAGGAGGGAAATAAGCTATATATAGGCAAAATGCACACCTTGTAGAAATAAGCAAGTGCTGAATGCCCAAGATTCACCTTTGTGCATATTTTAGGAACCATGCTATCGTCGTTCATGAATGATGATATATACATTTGACTACTATGGTTCACCATTTGCCCAAGCTAGCTAGAGGAAGGAACGGGGATATGGAACTATTGCAATTGTTGCTAGAATTATGATCTGTTTGTATGGTGTATTTGCTATTACATTAGTTGCTACAACTGTGGTCTATTTGCACTTTTTTATATCTAGAGAGACTAACCTCATTATAGTCTTTGCAGCCACATTCTAATCCTTTATGTATAAATATTGTTTTGCCTTCTGTTTTCAGATGAACCAGTTACCGAATCCTACAGTGTCCTCGGGTTCCCTCTTGGGTGGTCTACTCGTCGTAGTGGCAAATGTATGAACTCTCTCTCTCTCATTTGTTTCATATATGCTTGGCTTCATTTGTTTTTTTTGCAGTGCATTGCTTTTGTATGACATGCTACCATCGCTTAGATGGTAGCATGCCTTGCAATCCTTCACCTCACTCATTTTAATTTTCATATTGCTTGGCTTCATGTGTTTAATTTTGCAGTGGATTGCTTTTGCAAGACATGCTACCGTCACTTTGATGTTCCACATCCTGGCATACAGAAGATATTTGCATGTGGACATAAGAGTGTGGAGAGAGTTTGTCAAATGTGCTATCTTCGTTCCAATGTACTGCATCCGTCCCCTGGAGAGTTCGCGTTTGGTTATCATCATCCTTACCAACCGGGGGTGTTTGTTCCCTGCTGCTGCTAAAGTTTAGCCACTATCACATCTAATGTTTGGACACGTGCATGGAGTATTAAATAAAAATTAATTAGGACACTAAATACATAAATTAAGACTATTTTGCGAGATGAATCTATTAAGCATTAGTTTATGATTTGACAATGCGGTGCTACATTAAACATGTGACAGATTAATTAGGCTTACTAAAATGACATTTGCAGTAAAAATGCCAAATTAATCAATATCATATATTGTGAAATATAAGCAGATAATACATATTTAAAATCCTAAATTGAAGGCAAGTGATGAGTTGATGGAGCCATGCATCCTATGTCGCATCGACTCATTGAAGGCAAGTGATGAGTCGATGGAGACATGGTGAGTGACTGACATAGAGAAGAACTATCCTCGGAAAAAAAAAAAAAAAGACATAGAGAAGAACTAAATCCCCGTTCGTTCTGTTGACTCAGGCTTGCACTTAAATTTCATTCAGAATGTGCAATTTTTTACGAAAAATAAATAAATAGATATACTTATTCAAATTCCTAACAGTTTCAAATATATTGGAGGCAAATGATGAGTTAATGGAGGCATCCATGATCCATCCTATGTCTCATCAACCTAAGCTAATTGGCAAAATTTTCTGGTTTGGAACCGTTAGAGAAGTAACTCCCCGTTCGTTGATTCATGCTTGCACTTGAAGTTCATTCAGAACTGATTCGGATTCGTTGAAAAAAATCCATTCACAAAGGAGAAGGGTTCCCAATGGCATACATAGTTTGACTTTGTTCTTACTTACCTAATTACCATATGATGCATACTGACATGGAACTTATCTGTCATTGACAGTGCAGCTTTGTGTGTTGCTATTTATTAACAGATTAGACACTACAATGTGCAAATTTCCATAGCCAAGATCCACGGATTTAGGGAAAAACAAATTGAGAAGGAAAAAAACACGGTCACACCATTGTTGCGAGTGACCTACTCACAACCACCTTCACAACAACACGTGTGTATTAATCAGTAAAGCATGCTTTTCTTTCAGCTAAACCCCAAGATTCCACTGAACAAATCTGTTTTTACGGACGGAAGAGCCTGAGGGGCAATTCAGACAAGAAACGCCCTGTGGCCACGCATATATAATAGTACTAGCACTGCCACACAATGATGCAATGCAACAGTCCTGGGACTGGTCCTGCAATACAAAGGATTCTTCAGTTAGCAATAGCTTTCAGCTGATTCACTTCTCCCCCCTCTGCTGAATCATTACCTGCGGCGTTTCGTCACCGTTTTCAGAGTTCAGAGAGAGGTCAGCAGGAAAGAACTCCAGAAAGGTAGCTTTATGTTTCCCTCTTAGTATCACAGATTATACCTAGGAATGACTCTTGGGTATCATCATCGTCAGAATGTTCAGAAATGCTTGTGCACAAAAGGTTACAGTTATTTGTAGACTCCTTCAGTTCAGAAAGTTCAGAAATGGAGGTTCAGATGACGACCATGCATGCTAGTTTTTACAGTTTCCAAGCATGATTTTGCCTGTGATCATAGATGTTGAGTACTAGTAACATTGAGTACACGACGCCGAGAGACACAGCACATGAACAGGTGAGATTGTACCCTTGCATGCCGTCAATTATCCATTGTACCCTTGCGTGCCGTCAATTATTCATAGCCTGCCTTTTTTTCTAGAACACGCCTAGACGTGTAATTCAATCCATAGCCTGCCTCAAGTTCTGTTGTTGCAGCCAGTTTTTCCACACCACAACAGCCATGACATCAACCGATCCCATCCTGATTCCTGACACACAGCACGGAAGCTCCCTCGCGCATGCTCGCTGCTGACGCTTTCGTGTTCATGGATGCTGCTTCTTGCTTCGATGTGCAGGCTGCAACAGCCACAGTCCTCCAGTGACTCCTAGGGGTGAGGCGATCGCGGGTGCTCTGCTCACCGGCCGGCCGGCGCCATGGGAGGGGGAGGTCACCCGTGCGTGGCTTCCGGCAGCGATGGAGCTGGGGCCAGCGTGGACGCCGCGTTGAGGCCTCTTGTCGGCGTCGACGCCTGGGATTACTGCATCTACTGGAGGCTGTCTCCTGATCAGAGGTATGAGTAGCTAGCTAACATCACTGTTCTACCTTGCTTCTTTTGTTTTTTTTTTCTTATGGATCTCAGAAACTGCTTGCAGGTTCTTGGAGATGACTGGGTTCTGCTGCAGCAGTGAGTTCGAGGCACAGCTTTCAGCACTGGGAGATCTGCCTCCATCAATCCAGCTCGACTCTGCATCTGCAGGGTAATACAGTTACAATCTCGATCAGTTCCACTGTCACTCGACAATCGGCATCGATTGCCTGCCGTGCCAGGTCGAATTCTAGCTAATCCCTGCAGTTCTATCGATCGTTCAGAATGCACGCCGAGGCAATGGTGTCCAACCAGCCGATTTGGCAGAGCAGCCGCGTGTCAGAGCTCCAAACAAGTTACTCCACTGTAAGCACATCAGATCTTGCCATCTTCAACCTCCCTCCACTTCTGTCTGATCATCATCTTGTATCCATGACATGGTGCAGGAGCCCGGCTCCGGCGGCGGCCCGAGGACGCGGCTGCTAGTGCCCGTCGCCGGCGGCCTCGTCGAGCTCTTCGCGGCGAGATATGTACGTAATAGGCCACGGGAGGCTTAATCTGCACAGTTTTTTCTTCTCTTCTCTTCTCTTTTCTTTTCTTTTGGTTCTGTTTGCCGCCATCATCACATCAGAAAATTCAGATTTTGTTAGTTTGGGCGGGGGATCGGTTTCTGTTAGGCGGGTAGTTAGCCCCAGAGGCGAGAGCTGCCAGAACCAGGGGCGCACGGCTTCCGCGTGAGCCAGCTGCCAGAGCGCCGCCGCCCCGGCGAAGATGGTGGCGGTGAACCGCACGCAACACCCACCCACGGCCTTTGCATTGGCATGCCATGCGCACACAAACACATGACATGGCATGACACGCCTGACCTGACGCTCTCCTGTTTATATGTACGCCGCCGCGGCGTGCGGGCGTGCGCGCGCAGATGGCGGAGGAGGAGCAGATGGCGGAGCTGGTGATGGCGCAGTGCGGGGTGCCGGGCGGTGCCGAAGGGGGCGACGGCGGCGTGCACGCGTGGCCGGCGCCGGGCTTCGCGTGGGACGGCGGGGCCGCGGACGCGTCGCGCGGGATGTACGGCGGCGCCGTGGTGCCGCCGTCGTCGCTCGGCCTGTTCGATGCCTCCGGCAGCGACCCGTTTCAGGCGGTGATGCAGCAGGCACCGGGCTCCGGTGGCGGTGCGGTGGACGACGCCGGGTGGCAGTACTCGGCGGCGGCGGCGGCGGCGGCCGGGAGCGAGCTTGCCGCGGTGCAGCAGGAGCCGCAGCCGCAGTCCCAGCCGCGCGGCGCGGCGGACTCGGGGTCCGAGGGCAGCGACATGCAAGTGGATCCCGATGACGACGGGGACGGCGACGGCGACGTCGACGCGCAGGGGCGTGGCGGCGGCGGCGGCAAGGGCGGTGGTGGGAAGCGGCAGCAGTGCAAGAACCTCGTGGCGGAGCGGAGGCGGCGGAAGAAGCTCAACGAGCGCCTCTACAAGCTCCGGTCGCTCGTCCCCAACATCTCCAAGGTCGGTACCCGTCGGCCCGCCGCCGTCGCCATCATCCATGGAACAACGCTTGCTTTCTTGCTTCTCTGATGTCGTCAATGGATGGTGTTGTTTGTTCAGATGGACCGGGCGTCGATCCTCGGCGACGCCATCGACTACATCGTGGGCCTGCAGAACCAGGTGAAGGCGCTGCAGGACGAGCTGGAGGACCCGGCGGACGGCGCCGGCGCCGGCGCCCCCGACGTGCTCCTGGACCACCCACCGCCGGCGAGCCTGGTGGGGCTGGAGAACGACGACTCGCCGCGCACAAGCCACCACCACCAGCCGCTCGCCGGGAGCAAGAGGGCCCGTGCGGCGGCGGCGCAGGCGGAGGAGGAGGAGGACGACAAGGGCCACGACATGGAGCCGCAGGTGGAGGTGCAGCAGGTGGGGGCCAACGAGTTCTTTCTGCAGATGCTGTGGCAGCGCCGCCCCGGCCGCTTCGTCCGGATCATGGACTCCATCGCCGCCATGGGACTCGAGGTCACCAACGTCAACGTCACCTCCCACGAGAGCCTCGTCCTCAGCGTCTTCCGCGCCACCGTACGTCGTACACCAGTACACCACCACCGCGCCATTGATGCGATTCTTAGCAGCACGTGCTTATTCTTTTTGGTGACAATGGCAGAGGCGGGACAGCGAGGTGGCGGTGCAGGCGGACAGGGTGAGGGAGTCGCTGCTGGAGGTGACGCGGGAGCCGTACGGCGTGTGGTCCTCGGCGGCGCCGCCGGTGGGGGTGGGGATGAGCGGCGGCGGCATCGTCGACGTGAAGCTCGACGGCGTGGACGTGAAGCTCGATGGCATCATCGACGGGCAGGCGGCGCCGGGCGTCGCAGTGGCAGTTGCAGAGGATCATTGCGGCGGCTACAACCATCTCCTCCAATACCTCGCTTGATCATCATTTACTAGCATTTTTATGTCAAAATGAATCATAGGATGGATCAACTAATAAACAGGTTCTATAATATGTAAGTGACTGAATTGCGATTACTGGTAGCATACGTTGATTAAAGTGTATTAATTATTGAGTTTAACTTCATGGAGTCTTTTCGCTGCTTTTCTCGATCTTTTTTTTTTGTTCAAATGAGGGTGGAATAATAAAGTTATTTCTTTTTATGTGATTTTTTTAATAAAAAGGTAAAGCTCTTTGCATGAGTTGTGCACACTTAATTATATATCGTTTGTTACAAGTTTCGGGTCGCAAATAGTTTCATGCGCACCTCTAGTTTGCTTAATATATATTCGGATATTCGGACTGGGATATCTTTTTTTTATAAATAGTTTCCTTTATTTATTTGATTGTAATTTTTATCTCGATGCGTCTTTAGGGTCCGTTTGGTACAACTCTATTTCACTAGTGAAAACCCTTTTTTATTAGCTTCAATTCTGTAAGCAATGTCGTCGAGAGCTTAAGTTGTTTCAAAAAAAAATGTTTGGTAAAACAACTTCTCATAGAGGGAAACCTAAAAGAAGCTAGTATTTTCAAGTTCACCAGCTTCCCTAAGATGTGAGCCAACTCTGACTTAGAGATATTGTTATCTTTTTTTTTTTGTCTCTAATTGTTTTTCAGTTACTATCTTGTGACTGCAATTTTAGTTGAGGCCAAATCAAGTAGTCTTCAATCTCATCTTGGTTAGCTATATTAGCAATAAAAACCATTTTTCAAATCTGCTGTACCATTTTTCAATTTTAGTTGAGGCCAAATCAAGTAGTCCACCCTCAACTCGCATTGGGCAGCAGAGGTGGCCGGCGAATCCACTTGGCCCCATGTACATACTTCCGTCACAAATAAATGTGATCAAGTGAACTATGCTCAATTCGCTTTGACAAATTGATAAACATTTAAAACTTTGTGATTGGTTCATACTCCTATGCCGCGAAAGATTTTTTTATTAAATTCTTATTGGTACCTCACAATAGATTAACACAATGTTGCGCCTAATGATTTGCAACACATAATAATAAATAGTAGAGTCATCGGCATTGCGGGGATGAAAGCAAATATAATGTAGAGGGCAGAATGTTCATGCCAAAATAATATTCAGACTTTTTTTTAATTAGGAGGAATAAATAATTGAGGCTTCGTAGTTGCTTCCGCGTGTAGGGGAAATCTGCTGTCCTTTCAGTTTCAGCTTTCAGCCCCCGGCTCGCCACCTTGTCTTCGCCCCCCACTTGGGAAATATTGCCGGGCAGAATAATTGTCCTTTATTCCAATAGGTACGATGGCAACATGTATAGATATGGTGCATGAGGGTGTATGGAGATGGTATAGGTCCACGCAAGAAATCACCGTCAGTAGCTGCCAACCAGGTGCTGCTTCTGAGACAGTACTGTCCAAGATACTTGAACGACTGATGCAGGCACACGATAGAGTCTGCGCCGATGGTCGGATGTGCCTCCGAGGAGACGCAGACGCTTCTCTCCCCAAGCAAGAGGGAGTTGCCTCCAATGGATCTTACCGGGACGAACCTTCCCAGCATAAGGTCCGCAAGCCTGTAGACTAGAACATGTTCCTTGGAGGTGTCGGTGCGTCCGATCAGTAGGATCTCCGAGTCACATTCTGCCAGGTACACAGGCGCGTGGATCTTGCCGCCGATGGCGATCAACTTTGGGGGCTGTAGTGACAGTGAGCAAGATGGGGAGCCCTGGACATGTCGACGTTGGGGTGGATCGACCATGAGAAACTGTAGTCGGCTGGTGAGGAAGTACAGCTTGCCCTGCAGTGACAAGGTATGCAAGAAGTTTTGAACTTCCCAGCTCGAGAGCATCCATTGCTGATCCTCGGAGGTAGCAAAGGCCACGCGTGGCCTGTCTAGTGCTGTAAGAGCAAGCATGGCGGTTACCACTCCATCCTTGGGGCTGTAACTGATAGCGGCACAGGCATGCCTGGCAGCCCCTAAAAATAGGTTTTCTTTCATATAAGGCAGCTCAACAGGGTTGAAGAGCCCTGTCAGCTGTGGCACGAGCGTTGCAAGCGATGGGAGCTCGACGATGTCGCCGGTGAACGGGTGGAGCAGGCGGACCGCCATGTCGTGGTCCCGCTGCAGCAGGAGGAGGCCGTCGACGGAGTCCAAGGCGAAGTGGTCCCGGAAGATGGGGAGGCGGACAGTGGCGAGGGCGCCCGTGCGGAGGTTGAAGAAGCAGACCACCCCACCAAGCTTGGTGTGGCCAGGGTACAGGCGGTAGCCCTCGGGCAGCATCATCCAGTGGCGCGGATGGAAGCGCGGGTCCACGACGCTGCGCCCGCGTGGGCACGCCGTGCTGGACCGCCATTGGTGGCAGACCTCGCGGAAGTGGAGGTAGTCCGTTATGTCACCGGCCAGCACGCGCCCAGCGATGAGACGGATTAGATCTTCGTCAAGCGAAGCCCAGGGCGAGGATTCGGATTCGTCGACGGCGGTACAACAGGATGCACCGCCGGAAGGCCGGCGCTTCCTCCTCTTGCACGGATTCAGTCCCCGCCGCGCCGGAGTAGGACCGATACGTCCGGCGCCGGATTCAGCCACCCAAAATCGCACATCTGAAACCTGCACCACAGCTGAGGACCGATACGTCCGGTCGTCGAGCAGGCAAGTGAAAACTATATATGGGGGCGGTATGGCTGCTACCGCCGTCCCCATCGTCGCCTTACCGAGCCGGTGTGCCTTCTCCGTTTTGGATACGGATTGGCTTCGGGTGTCCACTTATTCTACGTGAAAAAGCACTAAGGGAGCTCCCTTTCACTGAAGGGCGGCTGGTGATTGAGCCGCCTTACAAAGGGTCGTGGTCATTATAAGGCGGCTCAATCACCGCCCGCCTTACAGTGGGTGGCCGGTGATTGAGCCGCTATGCGCCCGCCCCTACAGTGTCTCGTAGGTGTATAAGCGGGTTTAAAAAATTTCAAATTTTGTAAACGATATTGGATGAAAAAACTTTCTATATGAAGTTTGTACATCTCAAAAAGTTATGAAACTTTATAGTTGACAACTTTTTGATTTGACTTCATCTTGTCATGCGAAACCTACGTTTTAGTTTCTCAAATTTAAAATTCAAATTTTATAAACGATGTCAGATGGAAAAACTTTCTACATGAAATTTGTACATCTCAAAAAGTTATGAAACTTTGTAGTTGAAAACTTTTTTATTTGACTTTATCTACTCATGCGAAACCTACGTTTTAGTTTCTCAAATTTAAAATTCAAATTTTATAAACGATGTCGGATGGAAAAACTTTCTATATGAAGTTTGTACATATCAAAAAGTTATGAAACTTTGTAGTTGAAAACTTTTTTGTTTGACTTCATCTAGTCATGCGAAACCTACGTTTTAGTTTCTCAAATTTGAAATTCAAATTTTATAAATGACCTCGGATGAAAAAACTTTCTAAACAGAAAGTGTAAATCTCGAAAAAGATATGAAAGTTTGTAGTTGACAACTTTTTGATTTGATATATTTAGGGCCTTAAATAAGCAAATTACTTTCGGTTGGGTACAATATGTAGGTAACCAAAACTATATAGGCCCACATGTGATGGTGTAGTGCAGTGGTAAAGGGAGGAACCGCGCGAGCGTGAGGTCGTGGGTTCGAATCCCGGGTGTGGTTGACTAGTGGGGGCTCTTCCCGGGTTTAAAAAATTTTTTTGCTATTATTTTCAGAGTTTTTTTGGATTTTTTTTTAAAATGCACTGTAAGGGCGGCTCGTGTTGAACCGCCCTTACAGTGCTGGGCGCTGTAAGATCGGTGCCATAAGGGCGGCTAGCCCAACCGCCCCTACAGAGGCTGGCCAGCCGCCCCTACTAAGCCTCGGTCACGTAGTGATACGTTCAGGCTACAATATCGTAACTAGTGATTTGCGCACGCCCATGCGCGCGAGTTAAGGCCATGATTGAGTCTAAGAAATAGAATAATGTTGTCAAAGAATGAATATACAAATCGAACATATCACTGGAGGCATCTGTTCACACTCAGACCAACAATAAGAATATAACAACTCGCCCGCTGAATAGAAATCTGGAATGCAGAAGTTAACTCAGAAATCTCAGTTTTTCCATGGCCGATACGTCAGCACTGATTGGTACTCGAATAGACGTTGAGGCCAGGATTAGAACAGGAAACAGATAATTAAATGCACAAAATAGACCATGCATATGCTACAGGTTATCAAATACTCCCTCCGTCCTGATTTAATCGTCGCTGAAGCTACAGTCGCGAGTCCCAATTTAATTGTCGTTCCCTACCAGGAAGTAGGCTGCAGCTATACCAGGACGCAGTGTGCGCCAGCCTTTTGTCTTTCTTTTCCCATGATGCCTCACACCACCCTATGCATGGAACCTTTTTTTAGAAAGAAAAAAAAACACAGCATCATCCCCAACCACACAACGCCTCACCAGCCGGCGTTTTTTATTCTTCAGCCCCTGAAACAAGGCAGCACTGACCACAGATCGCTGTCACCTGTACTGATTCTATAGGGGCTTGTTGGTATGCGCGTATGGCTCCCGGCGACAATTAAACTGGGACAGAGGGAGTATGAACAAGCCGAGGATAGAAAATGAAACATATGACCAAACATGCAGAACAACTACATTCAGGAGTCTGTCATTTTTCCCAGCACACATAATATCAGATATCATTAGCGAGTCTTATATCTCGCGGTAGCGAGATCGTCTAGCCAAATGAGGTGTTGTCCATAGTTGTTGTCGCTGCCAGGCAACATCAATTCACCAAGATGTACACAATATAACAGGCCAAATGGCAAGGCTGACCAAAATAAGGAGTTCTTCATGCCTAAATGGCTATATACCTTTTGCCTGCAATCTCCACAGAACTATCATCTACTGGTTTAACACAGCTATCTCTTCTTCATGGGAGTCCTTTTATCTATCAGCTGTGTCTATCAGCAAAAAAAAGAAGCAGAGGGTGGCGATGTAGTTTCCCTGGCTGCCAAAGGTGGAGACAATTAGAAGTCCTCCAAAAATGGAGATGAGCATAGAGCTTCATGCATAGAGACTAAAACAATCAAAAAGACAAATTAAACCAACTTAGTTTGATCAATGTAATTTAGAGACACAAACACTAATTTGGTACTAAATTCAGCTGTGCTTAGAGGAAAACAAAGGCAGCGTCGTAGGATGGGATGGAAGGTCACCTTGTTTATGTGGGTAACCAACGTGGAGGCAAATCCTGTTACAGCAACATTTGCAATTTTCCTTCTCTGCTAAAAGAAACCACGAAGAGAAATGAACCGTAGGAGAGCAGGTCACCATTGAGCTTGTGCCCGTGATAATTTCAAAAGGCTTCAGTTTTTTTATCCTTGGGGAGATGCATTACAGGCAAGAAGTAACAGTAAGCGTAGGTCACATCAGAAGAAACAGGAAGCAAGGTTCCTGGAACATAAGAGCATTGTACATCAGTAGTGAACAAAAGCCGAAAGCTTAACTATGTTTTTCAGCTTGTTTTCATAATTTAGCGATACCTACTTGTACATATTCTCATATGCCAAAGTTCAAGAGAAAAATGTTCATTTTTAGCATGATGAGTATAGAACATGATCAATAGCAAACATGAAGTCAGCCAAAGTTTAGAATGCATTGAAGTTTGGAAGGAATCTGAAAAAAGACGGAGCATGTCCAGGTTCCTATGGCTGATTTTTTAGATTCATGGTATGATTTTGGCACAACCTATGAGTTTGTAGTTGATCCATGCATACATCAAGAGGATGCGATGCAAACTTATAGAATAGCAGCTAGAGCATGTTCTGAAACAAAACCAAATAGGAAACCTTAGCCGCTATGTAATGTCTCCAAAAGGAAAGTAACTGGAACTCTTAATTCAAGGTACCTGCAAGTCCCCTTGTCTATTTTTGCTGCATCGTTTCATCGCATCATCTCCCTATGCTTATAAAGGTTATTTGCAAATGAGCAGTGACTACATCATTTCGCAAACCTGGAAGGAAATTCATAAAGAGTGAGCAACAAAAAAAGGCAATAGTCCGGTAACATCCACAATATCCTATCAGGAACAGAACTCACTTAAGCACAAAGCGAGTTGAGACAAACCAAGAGAATATATGACATTGAGGATAGATGTAGCAGTGAACAAAGGCTGCAAGGAATTACATACAACATTGTGAGGGAATGCACACTATGAGCAACCTTAGTAACAATGACCTTGCTGCTAGGAGGTCAGTTGGTTTCTTCGAGCAATATATCCATAACTGCAATTCCCTTATCTCTGAATCAACAAAGAAGAAAAGAACTTAAGAAAAAAATAGACAAACAATTAGCAGTGAAAAGGAGGGGGGGTGAAGAAATGATGGCTACCTATTGTTTGCTTGTCTTTCCCAAAACTCACTACTCGGTAGCGCTATGCTTGCTGCCATGTGTACCTGAGTTGCTTATGAACGTTAAAAAGGAAGATTAAACCACAAAAAGGATAAGATATCTGCAATGAAAAAACACAAAAATATGGAGGAACCTATAACGGATTTTGCTAAGCACTAAGTGCTCATGGACATAATCATATCACTAAATCTCATTATTACTGCTATTATATTTCAACAAAACTGAACTCATGAACCTAAGACCATCCTCGTAAACATGCTAATTGCCCCATCTCTGAGAGATGTGAAGGTTATAGACAACGATCACAAGGCTATAAAGAACCAGGATATATCTCTATCTATCAGTTGACAGGCAACCAACACAATAGACAGGGACCAGAAGCACACATTTTTCTCCAAATGAACCAAGTCCATTTCGAATAAATATGAGTTAAAAACAAGCCTAATGCAATCCTAGGCTATCAGTCGATGCAGTCCAATTCCAATATCAGAGTTGCAGCAAAATTTATATTCTAACATTAAACAGTTGCACAACTAAGTACAAACAGCTCAAATAATTGAAGTACATGTCCTTAAGTTTTACATCATGAGAAATTTTTGACACTCAAATGATGAAGCACGAAAGCATTCAGTAGTAATATAAATATCTTGCTACTCTACCAAATATCTACTGCTATGAAACAATGATGAAGCACGAATCATCAGTGAGTATGGCTACTGTGAGACTTACGTTGCTAGGAGGGGGTCCTCAACGCCTTTCATTCTGATCATGGCGGCGTCCTCCTCACGGTACCTAAATCCAGCAAGCAGGAAAAAATAAATCAAATTTCACCCAAAAAGGCGTCCACATTGAACAAGCAGGGCTGAGCAAATAGAAAGCAAATCGAAGCAAGAGAGGCTACTTTTTACCTGGGTCTGTTTGTGCCAGAGTCCTCGCGCGATGGAGCAACTGCTGTGTGGAAGCTCCGTGCACCGCCGCATCACCGGCCGGGCCGTTGGGGCGACCTCACCCCGCAACGCCGGGCCGGGGGCGCCGGCCTCGCGCCGTTGGCACCATGCGCTAGGGCCGTAACGCCGCCGCACCGGGGGCGCGGTCGCCGTGTGTCGTCCCGCAGCGGCGCCGGATGCGCCGCCGGGCTGCCGCGGCCCTCGCACTTGGCCGACCGCACCGGGATTCGGGCCTCCCTCGCCCGGACGCACTCGCCCGGTGCCGGCCCTAGCCGCCGCGAGATAGAGGAATAGGGAGAGAAGAGGCGGACGCGGACGTCCGTGCTAGGGTTAGAGCCGGGATATATACGTAGAAGAGTCATAGGAAGGAGTATCACCGTCGGGATGAGCACCATACCAACAAAGACGGAGAAGACGGCGGCGGGCGCAGCCGGCCATCCTGATTTTGGGCCTGCCTCCATGCCTCGTCTCGGATCCCGACCCTGCTCCACAGCTCTTCGGTGGATCTAGATCCGGCTGCCTCCCCTGCAAAGCACGTGCACCGCGGCGGCGGCGCGGAGAACCACCACCGGATCAGATGCTACAGTCGGTAGAGAAGACGAGGACGAAAGCAAAACGCAAAGAAATCGGAGCTCCATTATCCATACCTCAGCAGCAAGCCACGGGCGCCGCAACAACAGCCAGCAACGGGCGCCGCATCGAATGACCCACGGCCACCACACCGGACACCAGTGAGCGATGCCTGCCGCGCTGGGCCTCCTATGCCGTTGGCTGCTGCGCCGAGACACCCACCTGCCCGCACCAAAGCTGCTGCGCCGAGGGCTTCCCACGCCGCACCTCCCGCGAGGCCCTCCTGTGACACTCCATGGCTGCCGCTGCACAGCCATATCGGGTCGCCATCACGACAGGCTTTGTGGCCCATGTACACTGCCTGGCCAACCATTGCTCGACAACGAGCAGCGCTCATCTGCAAAAGCGCGCCTAACTTTTCGCACGCTGGCCGTAAAGGCCCGCCATTTTTTGCTACTGCCCGGCCTGCCTCAGCCGGTGAACAGAGAACGCGTGGGGCGAGCTAATGAGAGGACGACAGCATTGTACGGGCCGTACATCGGCTGACCACCTCGCCCAAACTCCTGTTCATAAAAGTCAGCTCTTCACAGCGCTAGATCCAAATCACAACGGCCAGTAACTTTTCTGCTCACGTGGATAGCGGGAGGCCGCCGCGGCGCCTCCCGTTCTAGTCTCTTTAGATGAGTAAAGGAACGCTAGATGAGTTGGTCTGCCCGTACGTTTCGCAAGGTTTTGAACCCTCTCCAGGGCTGATTTGTTGACGTAATTTATCTACACGTCGAGAAAAAATATCCTCATTTGTCCCAAAATTCTCTCTCTTGTCCCACGCCAAAGCGTAGGTTTAAGACAAGTCCAGTTTTATGAGTGCTGCAATGCCGCTGTGTATGTGTGGGGCAGGAGTTTTTGGAGGTTTTCTTGGCCTGCATGAGAAATCTTCTTAAACACACAATGCCTGAGATTGTCTTACCGAGTCGTTTTTTTTTTTTTTTCTTCAATCCTGTGAGTCGTTTTTCTTTTTAACAAAATCGTAACGACCCACATGTTCAGCAAATAAGCAAGTAGTCATAGTTAGATGAGCAACTGGTGCAATACTTGAAGATGTCTATACGTTGCAAATAAGATGTGTAACTTGTTTCATGGTAATCAAGACAACTTGCGGAATCAAAATTCATTTGTCTATCGTGTCTTCCATTTCAATTTGTCTTACAATTTTTTTTCGCGACCGGAACTTCACCCGTATTTCAAATTTGTCTTACAATTAAATTCCATATATATCATACAAAGCGCACTCCAACTATACGAAAAACATTAGATATGAGAGGAAACGGTACATTACGTGGAGATTATTTAGATTATTGTTCTAGGTATCCCAATTATTATACTAAATAAGAGTATACTAAATATTGTGTGAAATTTCCACTTCTTAAATAAAGGAATATACTTTCCTCCCTCCAACATTTACAAAGTACAAATAAGAGTATAGCCGTTTTTTTATACACAAACCGGCTCCCACACGCACAAGACGACAAAGAGAGTGAACAGTGCTCGCGCGTGAGTTCGTCACCGCGTAGTCAGGTGGGTGAGCATCTCCAACAGTTATGCAATTGGACTATGCATTCTAGAAATTTACCAAAAACCTTAAAAATTGCTCTCCAACAGTTATGCATTTGACTTATGCATTTTGGCAAACTTGGCATTTGATGGACCAAACTTGGCATTTTTGCATAGGCTCAATGGCTTGGCAATTTTGATATCCCGTGAATCTTGGAGTCCCTGTCGTGCGCGAACTCCCCACGCGCTGCGGTAGTTTCACGTGAACTACTCCTCCAAAAATAGTTGGGTCCACTATTTTGGGAAAATAGCAAGTAAAAAATGCCAAACACTTGGAGATGAGCTTTTTTTTTTCCTTTGGCAAAAGGTTTAGGGACTTGGCAAACTCCAACAAATGGTAAATAAAAAATGTCAAACTGTTGGAGATGCTCTTACGTAATCAGACGGAAATAATTAAATCAGGTCCGGATGGTCCATAGGCAACCACGATCCACCCTATTTTTAGCCTGCATGGGACCACGGAGCAGAGAGTCATCCGTACGGAAGCCCTGATTTATTTCGTGGTGGTGAAGTCAGCCGACCGGTTCAACATCGACTGGCACCAGCCACTATTTACCCGGGAAAAAAATTATGCAGCGCCGCCGTACGTTGATCCTGCTATGACACGGTGTAAGGTCCTAGATGGCTAGAGGGGGGTGAATAGCCTATAAAAATTTCTACAAACTCACTAAGCAAACTTCGTTAGATACACAAACGGCGGAAAGCAAGTTATGCTTAGCCTACTAGATGTTGCAAGCCTCCTATCCAAGCAATTCTAGTATGTGATCACTAGTACACACAAAAGCTACCACTAGTGATCAAGAGTTCTACCCACGGGATTTAGTCTACACAAGAAGTGGTTCCCGACCGACCACACAAGCAATTCTACTTTGCAAGAATGTAAACGAAGTAATACAAGAGAGGGTAGGAGCTTGTTATACCAACGCGTAGAGTCGAGGTTGCCAATCACAAGAGATGAACAATCAATCAATCGGCAACACACAATCGGAGACCAATCACCGGGAACAAAGATGAACACAATTGTTTTTGTTCACCGGTGTTCACTTGGGCACCGCCAAGCTAGTCACCGGTTGTGTCGACCAACACCTAGATGGTTCTTCGGTGTGACCCTCAAGTCACTAGCCCCTCAAGGCTCGCCCCGCAAGGCACCGCAAGACACCACTCTCAAGCGAGGTACTCAACGACACGCGCAATCCACTAGGATGCTCTTTGTGATCCCCACGAGGTGAGCTCAAACCTCTCACAAACAACCGGAGATGGCCAAGAACAAACACCTTCTCTTGCCAACGCCTCCAACAATCTCCAAGCCGGCTAGGAGCGGTACTCTCCAAGAGTAACAAGAAATCCACCGGCGAAACCACCCACAAGTGCCACTAGAATGCTCTCAAGCAATGCAATACACTAGGTGATTCACTCAATCTCTCTTAGGATGAACAACCAAGCAAGGGAGAAGAGTGGGAGATAGTCTCTTAGCTCATAGAATGCACAAGGGATGAGAAATGGCCAAGAGACCTCCCCAAGGGCCGGCCACCTTCTATTTATAACCCCTCAAACAAATGTGACCGTTACCTCCTCGGGAGGCCGAGCAGCACGCGCCGGACGCGTCTGCCGCAAATCGCCGGACGCGTCCGGCGCTTCTTCCCGCGAGCCAAGTCGACCGTTGGCTCCCGCGTTCAATCTCGTCCCGCCACGTGTGCGTCCGGCGCGCGTCGGCGCTTCGCCATCGCGCGTCCGGCCGCGCCCGGCCTGGAGCCGCGCCCGGAACTTTCTCGTTCGGCGTCCGGCGCGCGCCGGACGCGACACCGGCCGTCCGCCGCTTCTCGCCCGCAGCCGCGCCATGCCGAGGCTCGCACTCGCCGGACTCGGAAGACGTTGATTTGCCAGCGTCCGCCGCGTGCGTCCGCCGCGAGTCCGCCGCTTCGACCATGTCGCCATCGCACATGTCAAGACACAATGCGCCGGACGCTGCCCGGCGTCGCCAAGCGCGCGTCGGCGCCGCCTGCGCGTCCGCGCGCCTCCCGCAGATCTTTGCCTTTCGCCGTGTCGTCGATCCAAGTTCTCGACATGCTATCCAACAAGTATACCAACTTGAACAAGAGATAGCATGATTTCAACCAAATTTTGCATCCGGCGCAATAGAAAATATGCATCCATTTTTCCCAAAAGCGCGAATCCCGCCTCACAAAGCTCGGCGGGAGGAAGAGAGGGACCCAAACCCATCTCTACCCCGCAAACCACAGCGCACCAACACGCCACCTTTGTAAATGTGCCAACACCACCAAGTATACATCTCCATGAGCTTGTGTGTTAGCTTTTCACAAACATTTCCCAAAGGTTAGGTTAGCTCACTAGGCCCTACATGCAATGCACTACATGAATTCACCTAGTGGCACCGTGCGTCGAATAGCCGATAAGACTTCCCCTCTTAATAGTGCGGCTATCGATCCTAAACCACTCACACCCTCTATGGTGTCTTGAGTGCAAACAAAATGGCCCTATCGGTTATACCTTTGCCTTGAGCCCATTTTGTTCCTCCAAATGATATGAACACTTCACACCATCATGTGACCGTCTCGATCCATCGACCTCGACTTCACTTGCCCTTCACCGTGCATCGGTCCATCGGCGCCTAGTCTTGCCCGAGCTTCACCATCGCATGGTCCTTCACTCCCAAGCCTCAACTAACCCTTCACCTTCAACACCGGTCCATGGAGCCAAGCACCGTCTTGATCTTCATCTTTGATCACATGACACGTGTCATGCTTCATATTCAATATGCTCATCATGTGGACAACCTTTCTCTAAATCAACCACTTTAGGTAAACAAGGTTAGTCCTAGGTTTCATCAATTAGCCAAAACCAAACTAGGGACTTTCACACGGTTAGATGGACGACGCGTTTCCTGCTGGGTTGTTAGTTGGCTGACGTGTGATACGACAACACACTTAACTTGATCACAGTACTGTAGCAGTCCAGGTGCCTATAAATTAATGAATACAGGTCCTTCACCAAAGCAAACCAGCCAACCAGCCCTGGCCTCTGCTTGGTGCTTGCATATAACCTAAACCTAAGCAACAGAGAAGCCATGGCCTCCACCAACAAGATATTGCTCTCCAGCTATGTGAGCATCGCCGGCGCAGTACGTGATGAATACCTCTCCGTCATCTCAGGTAAGCAGCAGCACTGACCGACGGAGTTTTATTTTGTCCCCGCCCGCTTCGGTGATCATGACGTACCTTATGGTCCTGCTGCAGCTATCGAGCAGAAGCACGAGTTCAACACGCAGGAAGGCACTGTCAAAAAAAAAAACACGCAGGAAGGGGGGTACGCGTGCAAGTCAACGCTCAACACCGGCATCGGCATGGCCGTCGAGACGGCGAAGTCGTGCAGCAAGGTGGAGCCCGGGGACGACGGCGGGATGGTGGTCAAGGTGGAGTCATCCTACAAGCTCCACAAGAAGATTGCCGGAAGCAACGAGAGGGGAGAAGCCTCCAGTAAGTTCAAAGTCAAGAAGGACTGAGAAGTGATAATAATAAAGCAAAGAGATGAAGAGCTTGCTTACCTCCTCTTCTTCATTTGCGTTTATATAGGAACAGCTTGCCAGAGCGTCTGATGTTGAATCGAGTTCGTTTTCTGTGCTGTGTGATACTATGAGATTGGCTCATTAGAGACAAATCTATGTGTTGTGGTGTATTTTACTGATGTTGTAAACTCGTTCGTTACCTGAAGCAATATGAGCAGATTTCAGAAAGGACAGTGTGTACTCTGTCTCAGTGTCTCTTATTATGATGAGGGGAAAATGACGTGGATAGATTTATATATACTACTATTATAGAAGTCAAACAAGGGTTGGACGCAGGCATGGACTTATGTTGGTTGTCGCTGAAGGAAACAGAGGCCAACTACGAGCCGCCAGTCTCTGCCGCGCCTCCGCGTGGCAGTGGGTACCCCGGACGCTGACAGGGATCGCAGTTTTTCCTTCCCAGCTTCGGGTCGTCACTTGGGCCGTAACGGCAGCCCAAGCCCAGCTTCGAGCTTCCATCCCTCAATTGCACTCGTCACTACCGTTAACGGCCCAGGTTCTCCCACTCCTCTCTCGCTCTCCCCGAATCGTCCCGGCGTCCACTCCCGTCGCTGCCATCGATCCAGAAGAGGAGCTTCTGCACCGGACCGACCGTTGCCGCCGGTCAGGAGGCGTCGCCACTTCACAAGCCCTCCTCCGCCCTTCGACGAGACCCGTCGTCGTCCCCGACGCCGCCGACCTCCCGGCGTCTCCCCCCTCCGCCGTCGAGGCAACTTCGCGCGCTACTTCATCGCAGGTAAAAGGAGAATTGGGCTTTTATTATCCATGCCTGATTAGTGTCTGAACTGTCTATGATAAAAGATCCTCAACTTCGTTGCTGAAAATTTTTCTTTCAGCTTACTACTGTGTCTGAATCTGAACTGTGTAGCGTGGCTCTCTAGCATGTCACGGCTGACAGGTGGGGCCAACTACTGACAAGTGGGTCATCATGGCGGTGGCAGATGCGTAAGGCACAACCGACTTCGAACAAGCAGAGCGGGAGGAATAAAAGCCGAGACCGCTTCTGGAGGAAGGCATCGATGAACAGAATAGATCATTCTTAGAACTAGTTATCGTAATTGTAGTTGCTACTTGATTCTAGCGGATTCATCCGCTCCTGTAATTGTGTTGAACCTGCAAGTGCATCAATAAAGTGCTAGATTCCCTCCCAAATCCATTCCAATCCCCACTCTGCCCATAACATTTGGTATTCAGAGCCTCTGCGATTTGGGGGAAAAAATTTTCCCCAATTCGCGCAGATCCCGGCGCCATCGAAGAGCTCCAAGGTGCAGCGGGCGATGGCGTCCTCGATCGACGACGTGAAGAAGATCGGAGTCGATGTCCACCCAGCTCACCGGCGTGGCGGATTTGAAGACCCAGTTCGCCGGGATTCAGGACAACTTGGCGACCGCGCTTGACAAGCTCAATGACCTGCAGACATGGCGCACGATCGCGGAGACCTCGATTGGTGCGGTCATCCGGCAGCCGGAGGCGATGACGACGCGCCCGAGCCCAGGGGCTGGAACCACCACCGAGCGCCCGCCGCCCGAGATCCAGAACCCGCGGCGCGAGGGGGCTTCCTCAGCCTCAGCTGCACGGGGCGCCGCCGCGGATCCAGACGACGACGGGCGGATTCGACCTCAACACATTGCCGTCGACGTCTGCTTCCCAATCGCCCCACGGGCACGGCGCTGAACATCACCACCGGGATGTGGGCGCGGGGGTCGAGCACTCCCCGCCACTCCCGGTCACGGGTACGCAGCAGATTCCTCTTCCTATGGCTACGGCTGTTCCTGATTTTGATGTGCAGCACCATCATCATCAACCTTCCCCTAAAATGGAATTTCCCAAATTCTCTGGTGATAACCCTCGCTTGTGGCGGGATCGCTGTGTGATTTATTTCGAGGTTTACCGCACACACCCGGCGATGAAGACCCGATTTGCTATCCTGAACTTTGAGGGTGGAGCAGCAACATGGTTGCGAGACGGTGAAGAGAAGAGGCAGGATCACGGAGTGGGATCACTGTGCGAGCCGGGTGTTCAAAAAGTACGACAAGGATCAATACCGGTTGCAGCTGCATCAGTTGGAGACTCTGAAGCAGACTGGATCCGTGGCAGACTACTACTCTCAGTTTGAGAAACTGGCTCATGGTATCTTGCTTTACAATCCCAACTATGATGATGTGTTTTTTGTTACACGGTTTGTGAGTGGGCTGAAGGAAGAGATCAGGAAGGGCATTCGATTACATCGTCCTCGAGATGTCGATGCAGCCAGTACCCTGGCATTGATGCAGGAGGAGGAGATTAATCAAGCAAAAGAAGCAAGCTCTGCGAGATTCAGAAATCCAAGCAAGTTTGCTACCAGATTTCAGGATCAAAAGCTGATGACAGAACCTGAGAATACTAAGGTGAAAGTGCCACGGGAGGGCAGCAATGAGAAGATCCAAGCTCTGCAGGTTCTGAAGCAACACAGAAGGAGAAATGGATTATGTTACAAATGTGGAGGGAAATGGAGTTATGGCCATACTTGTCCAGATCAGGTGCCATTACATGTGGTGGAGGAGATGTTTGAGGCACTTCAGGATCAGGAATCTGAGGAACCTGATGTGCAGGAAGTGGAGACTCCTGGTACTGATGCTCGAGTGATGGCTGTGCAATTACCTCCAAAACAGAAGGGAGACAGGAAACAAACATTGAAACTACTGGCCCATATTGGTAAACAGCAGGTCCTGATTCTAGTGGATTCAGGCAGTATTGGGACCTTCATCAGTGAACAATTGGTGGATAAGCTGAAGCTGACGACTGTGCAATGCAGTCCATCCTCATTTTGGGCAGCTGATGGTGGTCAGTTGATTTGCACCAGAACTGTACCCAAGTTGCAGTGGTGGTTACAGGGGACTACATTTGTGTCTGAGGCCAAGGTGTTGGGTCTCAAATGCTATGATATGATCATAGGAGAAGACTGGCTGGAAGCAGTTAGCCCGGTTTGGGTGGATTGCAAGACCAAACAGATGAGGATTACTGTGGATGGAGCTCCTGTATGTCTGCAGGGAGTCAAAGATCAGCTGGAGGCTTGTCCAAAAATTTCAGTCAAGAAATTGCAAGGTCTACTGAAACAAGGAGCTGTGTCATGCTGCTTACAGTTGGATGGTTACAGTTGGATGGGAATGTGGAGGCACTGGAGGTTTCAGACCAGTTGCAGTATGTTTGCAGTATTGGTGCAGAACAAGTTACCAGTGAACCTTCTGGAGTGCAGGAACTATTGAAGGAATATGAACATTTGTTCAAGACACCCACTGAGTTACCTCCACATAGAGATGCTGATCATCAGATCAATTTGATGGCTGGAGCACAACCTATTAAGGTGAGACCTTATCACTACTCACCAATGCAGAAGAATGAAATTGAGGCTCAAGTGCAGCAGATGCTGGACAATGGTATCATTAGACACAGTAACGGTGCCTATGCCTCTCCTATGTTGTTGGTGAGAAAGAAGGATGGGTCCTGGAGGTTCTGTGTAGACTATAGACACCTCAATGCTATTACTCTGAAGAATAAGCATCCTATGCCCATTGTAGAGGAGTTACTGGATGAGTTGGGGAGCAAAGCGGTATTCAGCAAGTTGGATTTCAGTGCTGGTTATCACCAAATTAGAATGGCTATGGGGGATGAACACAAAACAGCATTCAGGACTCATCAGGGGCTTTATGAGTTTTTGGTGATGCCATTTGGCCTCACAAATGCACCTGCAACATTTCAAAGTCTGATGAACAAGATTTTTGCAGGGTTACTCAGAAAAGGTGTGTTAGTGTTCATGGATGATATCCTCATATATAGTGCCAATATGGAGGACCATGTTAAACTGTTGAAACAGGTGTTTGAGATTCTGCATGCCCATAAATTTTTCATTAAAAGATCCAAGTGTTACTTTGCACAGCCATCAGTGGAGTACTTAGGCCACATCATTTCAGAGGCTGGAGTAGCTACTGAACCAAGCAAGATCAAGGCTGTGCTGAACTGGGAAACACCAAAGAATGTTAAGCAGCTCAGAGGCTTTCTTGGCTTAACTGGCTACTACAGGAAGTTTATGGCTCAGTATGGGGTTATAGCCAAGCCATTGACAGCATTATTGAAGAAAGGTGCACAGTTTATTTGGACACCTGAAACTGAACAGGCTTTTCAAGCTCTGAAACAAAAGTTGATTCAGGCCCCAGTGCTTGCTGTCCCAGATTTCTCTAAATCATTTGTGGTGGAGACTGATGCTTCTGACCTTGGGGTAGGAGCAGTACTAATGCAAGACAGCCATCCAATTGCATATCTGAGTAAGCATTTGTGTCCAAGGAATCAAGCAATGTCAGTATATGAGAAGGAGTGCATGGCTATTCTCATGGCAGTGGATAGGTGGAGGCCCTATCTGCAACATCAAAAGTTTCTGATAAGGACTGATCATAAGAGTCTGTTACACTTAACAGAACAAAGGATTCAGTCAGACTCCAGCAAAAGGCTTTGGTAAAGCTGATGGATTTGGACTATAGTATTCAGTACAAGCAAGGCATTAACAATGCTGCAGCTGATGCATTGTCAAGGAATGAATCCACTACTGAGATACTAGCAGTGTCTGAATGTGTTCCTTCTTGGATACAGAAGCTGAAAGAAGGATACATGGATGATGAGGAAGACAAGAAGTTACTGACTGAGCTCAGTGTGGTGGGTCAAAATAGCAAAGGCTTTGCTATATCTAATGGCATAATCAAGCTTCGAGGCTGAGTGTGGGTTGGACATAATAAGCTGGCAAAAGAGCACATCATGGAGGCTTTGCATAACAGTGGTCTGGGAGGACATTCTGGGATTGCTGCAACTTATAGCAGGATTAAGTCCTTGTTTGCCTGGCCTGGTATGAAGCAGGACATTCATGATTTTGTCCAGCAATGCTCTGTGTGTCAACAGGCTAAGGTGGAGCATACCAAACTGCCAGGGTTACTGCAGCCATTGCCTATACCTAGTCAAGCTTGGGAGGTGATTAGTATGGATTTTGTGGAAGGGCTTCCCCAATCAGACAGGTATAATGCAATCTTAGTGATCATAGACAAGTTTTCAAAATATGGTCACTTCATTCCATTACATCATCCCTATACCGCATTGACTGTTGCCAAGTTATTCATGGAAAATATATACAAGTTGCATGGACTGCCACAAGCTATCATATCTGATAGAGATGCAGTGTTTACAAGTGCTCTATGGAAGGAATTGTTTTAAAGATCAGACACCAAGTTGTGCATGAGTTCATCTTATCACCCTCAAACTGATGGGCAGACAGAGAGGCTTAATCAGTGCTTGGAGGGTTTTCTCAGATGCATGGTGCATTCTTGCCCAAAGCAGTGGCACAAGTGGTTATCACTGGCTGAATTCTGGTATAATACCTCATTTCATACAGCTATTGGGAGAACACCATTTGAAGTGATCTATGGGCAGTCTCCTAGGCAACTGGGTATTGCTGATGCAAAGGCAAGTTCAATTCCTGATCTGGAAGACTGGCTTAAGAACAGAGAGTTGATAACCAGATTGGTTCAGCAGCACCTGATGAGAGCTCAGCAAAGGATGAAGAAACAAGCAGACAAGCATAGGTCTGAAAGATCATTTCAGGTGGGTGATATGGTGTATACCAAGCTGCAGCCTTATGTCCAATCTTCAGTGGCTCACAGGACCAATAAGAAGCTCTCATTCAAGTATTATGGGCCATTTAAAGTATTGCAGAAGGTTGGGGAAGTTGCTTATAAGCTGGATTTACCTCAAGGCAGCCGAATTCACCCAGTCCTGCATGTTTCTCAGCTGAAATTGCATATTCCTAAGGAAGTGCAGGCTTCAGAGGATCTGTCTACAGTGGCTACAGATCCTGAGGTAACATTACTTCCACAACACATCTTGCAGACTCGATGGATTCGGCGTGGATCGCAGCTGGTGGAACAACTGCTGGTCCATTGGGCTACCTGGCCGAAAGAGATGGCTACCTGGGAAGATGCTCAGGACATGAAGACTATGTTTGGGGATCATATGATCAGCATGAGGACATGCTCATTCTTAAGGAGGGGAGAGTGTCACGGCTGACAGGTGGGGCCAACTACTGACAAGTGGGTCATCATGGCGGTGGCAGATGCGGAAGGCGCAACCGACTTCGAACAAGCAGAGCGGGAGGAATAAAAGCCGAGACCGCTTCTGGAGGAAGGCATCGATGAACAGAATAGATCATTCTTAGAACTAGTTATCGTAATTGTAGTTGCTACTTGATTCTAGCGGATTCATCCGCTCCTGTAATTGTGTTGAACCTGCAAGTGCATCAATAAAGTGCTAGATTCCCTCCCAAATCCATTCCAATCCCCACTCTGCCCATAACATAGCATTACTGAACTAATTATCATACTAGAACTAGAATGTTTGACACGTTTATGCTGTTATATGTTGAGCCAAGGGAAGGAAATGTTTCTACTGGTTTTGTGTCTGCCTCAATATTCTAATTTCACTCTACCGCTGATGGGGCAGATTTTCTAAATCCAGGGTATGATCAGTATCGCCATCCAAACGGGTAGGTTTTCAATTCTCACAAGTCAACATCAGGTTTTCGAGTCTTTTGGTGAAATTTTCATTTTAATAACATTGAGGATCTAAGGCTGGCAATAGTTCGCTATGGTGTCCCTCTTCAAAGGGAATTATTTGTAGATACTAAGAATGCTTAGTGCTGAGTAACTAATAAAGCCGAATGTGTGCTTCATAACATAATCGTGGTACTGTTTTATCTACAAATAAATGATCTGTACTTGTGTTGAGCCGAATATGTGCTTCATAACATAATCATGGTACTGTTTTATCATACTTGTGTTGCGTATTTAGCTTCTACATACAGTAACTCTAGTTGACAAGTATCGATCAATGCCTTCATGTTTAGTTTTCTGTTTGGTGCACATTGAGATTTCTAATGACCCTTAATATCTATTCTTATGGTTGCTTTGTTTGTTGAAAAACTTTAGATTGTGTGTGGTTGGCTTAGCTCCATCCCATGTCGTGTTTAAAGAGTAAGGAGTAGTAACCGCTGTTGACTTCATTGTTGGCAAGACAGATTGCAGTGATGAAAGTCGCATGAAAACGCAGAAGGGTAACTAGACTAGAATTTTTTATATGTTTGATTAAATAAAGGGCAACATAAATTGATGTTCGTTTTACATTGCAGAATGCACAACACTTGCATGAAAATTCGGCATTGTGCAAAGTTTGTGTAAATGATAAATCTTCTATTGTGAGGTTAGTTCCTTGATGTTACAGATCACAGAAGTATGTCTGAGACATTATTGTTTTCTGCACCGCAGTGTTGCTTATGCTAAAGTTTTACAGCTGCTGCATGAAAGGTTCCCTTTGGAGATCAATGAGAGATTGATCAAACAACCAGATCTTCTTAGTACTGTTGTGAGTAACATCCTGGCAAATTTCCTCTGTTTCTTTGATTCTTTGTATGCTTACTATATTGTTTGTTCTCCTTTTCTGTTCTAGTTGTGCTCTAGGCTTTTTGTTTAAGATAGGATATTAATTCGAGACTTTTGCTGATTTTTCAATTTTATGTTTGTTTTCTTTGCCATATACTGGGCAGCGCACATCTTCATTCATTTTTTTTTTTCCATTTTGCATTTAGGCTGACAGGGAAGGATATATAGCAATCTTCCAGCCAAAACCAGCTGACTGGCTCAAAATTAAGGATAAATTTCTTGGTTATGAGGACTACAAGAACTGGAGAGAAGTATGGTGACACCCAAAAGGTAACTGGTGCCATATTTTTCGTCCTTTCGGCTTTCACTTTCCAAACTTTGAACACGAAGAAACATGTTCCAGACATCAATATCTGAATCCATATGGTCACTACTGTCTTTTTGCATCATTTTCTTGTGGCTTGCAGCTAAATTCCTTTTGTCTATGCAAGAAGATATTTTGAACATGATGCCAGCCACTTAGGTGTGAGTGTTACTCAACCATTGGTGTGATGATTCTTTACTCTCCAGATATTTGCAGTTTGATAGAAGCTTCATCAATTATCACATATTGTAAGTGTAACATTCAGAACTGAGGACTGGAATCTAGTCAATCCGATGCATAATAACTATAAAATTCAGGAAAAAAATTTGCAAACCATTATTAATTTCAAAAACCTAAATTTGCAGGTTGACAATGTATGTTGACGGGTAAAGGTTACCAACCACATGCTAGACCGAACTAGATACTGCCATTACATTACATTAATAACAAGTCTTCAACTGATGTAAGTGTGTGCGCCATACTGGAGTTGTGGAGTAACATCTTTCCCATATAGGTACATGGCCGTCAACTCATTCTGTCACCCTATTGCAATAACTTAACACCCCCGACACGGCACCACATATTGGGACGCCCCCATTTGGCACGACCGTTCATGACTCGATGGTTGACGACGCCCCTCCAAGAAATCTTCACCTGCAGCTCATAAGGTTCTTGTCCGACAAGACATTCATCAGTGCCATGCCCTAGAGTGAGCTGAAAACATTTGCCCCGTTCATGGTGCACAGAAACATAGACACGGAGTACCAGTTTTTCATCCAATGGGACAGCTACTAAACCATGAACAGATCCACGGGGCTCAACGCCAGCAACTTCCTTGTTGTACATAACAATTTTGTTTTTGTCATTTGCAGTAGTCCAAGCAATCACTTTGCCGATGAAATCAGATGGCCCCTTCAAGATATTGACCGCGAAAGATGCTTCCACGGCATATGGAACAGGAGTAAACACAAATTCAACTGTACTCAGACAGCTATACAGATGATCGGTCATCACTGGTTCCTCAGAATAACTGACGGCATTATAAACGAGAATACCTTTGCTGAAATCTTCATCGACATCCCCATCACCCTTGACCTTCAAATGGAACTCAAAATACATACTATCGCTTACAGCAAGTGCTCGATAAGGGCCCGTCAAAGTCAGTGTATCATCCTGCATATGTATTTAAGGAAAAAAAATACTGTAAAATGTGTTATATGACAGAAAAAGAAATCAAGCTCGATGGGTCCCACACAAATAATCAAGTTACTAAAATAGCACTAGAAGATGCAACTTCATAGATTTATCAGTAAATAGAAGAATGAGTTAATACAGACCTTGGAGGTTATAACTTGGGGATCATCCCTGCCACGCTTGAACAAATAGACACATTTGTAGTCGTACTCGTCCCTTGCCAAAACAGTACCAAATACGCTAATCGGATAGTCCCTGTCGGACTCAGCAACCTTGATCGCAACTACATTGACAGAGTCCGCCAACCAATGATGCCGAGGAGAAGGGATCTTGTGAATCGGTTTCCATGGCACACCCTCAGCTGCAAAATCAAGGCCAGTACGAAAAATCAAACCAAGAATACGATTTTATACACGTTTTGATAAATGAAAATGATCACAAATCTACTCACACTCTTTATCCAGGTCAAAGAAGGCTGTGTTGAATGCACAGCAAAAACGGGTATGAGCGGGAAGCCCCAGCTTGTGGTTGTATTCAGTTAGCTCTCGGCAGCGAAGCATTTGAAGAATGTACACCACCTTCTGCTCCCATGTGAGGTTAGGCTTCAAAAGATTCTGATTTCGATGTTTAACGTGCCGATCCAGCTTCGACACTATTTCCGCATTAGTCTTCGTCGTAATAGCCAGCTTAGCCTCTTTCTTCTTCGCATCAGCCAGCTTCGCCATCAGATTTGCCCTCTCCATCACCTTTGCCTTCGCCTTAGGTATCCGGCACCTAAAACGAAGGGGTCTGTCACCCATCGATCACCCTCCTCCACAATCTTGAGGCCAGCAGAGTGAAAGCACCTGTGTAAAACGAGGTTTTTGGTTTCTCATGCGTCCCATCCAGTTAAACGTGTCATTGTGTATTGTATAATACCCCAAAACAAAAACTGTAAAACGTACCTGTCGACGGATTGGAGCGTCGATCGATGCTCGTTTGGTGGTGGTCGCAGGGACGAGTTCACCGTCTCCAGCCGGCCGGCCGGCTTGTCTCCTGCCGTTTGACGTGCCTGCCCGCGAGATTGCGAGCAGCAAGCCCCAGGCGCTCTGCTATGTTTCGAGATATAGAAAGGGAGAGAGAGGTCGCTCTCGTCGTAACAGATTCAGATCAGATCAGACTCGTTTGACGTTTGGGTCGTGCCGTGCGCACCACCAGAATCGGAATCGTCACCAGAATCGGAATCGTATGAGACTCTCCCGTTCTTCTCGCTCAAGGAAACACGGTCCAAGATTCAAAAAAAAAAAAAAAACACGGTCCACTCGTGTTTCGTGGCAGTCATCACATAGGCCGTAACGGCAGCCCAAGCCCACGCTTCCAGCTTCCCCGGCCCAGGTGCTCCCATCCCTCTCTCGCTCTCCCGACTCGTCCCGGCGTCACCCGCGCCGCCGCCGTCGCCCGTCGATCGTCGCCGCGGTCAGGACCGAGAGACCCAGTGATGGCAGAGGAAGCTGCGTCCCTGGAGGAGCCGCCACTCCACAAGCCCTCCTCCGCCCTCGACAACGAGACCCGTCCCGGGCCCTCGTCGTCCCCGACGCCGCCGACCTCCCGGCGTCTCCCTCCGCCGCCGTCGAGGCCAACTTCGAGCACTACTTCATCGCAGGTAAAAAAGGCTTGGGCTTTTGTCATACGTACCTGATTAGAGTTTCTTGGGACTTCGAGGTACGCTTGCTCTTATAAGACAGTGAAATTTGCGAGGCTAGCTGCTATGGAAGCTTAGGGATCTTAAGGACACGAGGAGCTTATTTCATTACAAGTATTGTCTTCTGATTTCCGAGTGAAGTGTTTAGCAATCTCACGTATGGTTGAATAGGAAAACTTCAATGTGGTGTATAATACGGATTCCGCCCTGCTGGATAATTCGGTGCTTATGTCATTTCTAAGTGTATTCTTGATTGAAAACTGTCGTTTTGTTATTGTAATTGGAGCTAGATCTCTTTCTCAGCCTCAATGTTAAAAAAGCGTTAAATGAATTAACCACGCTTGATTTGTTGGGTGTACATTTGTTTAATCGATCACTGTGGGAATATCAGTATGTGTAAGCACACTTGATTTCTAGACTTCTGCCTGAATACTCTAATTTCACTCTACTCCCTCCATTCCAAAATGTTTGTCGCTTTCGTTCCCGAGAATTTGGAGATCTAAATGTTGCGCATATTTTCTATAAATTGAGTCAAACTCGTGGCACGAAAAACCAAAAGCGACAAACATTTTAGAACGGATGGAGTACTGCTTTATTGGGCAGATTTTCTGAATCCAGGGTATGACAATATGTGTATTGTCATCCAAATGGGTAGGTTTTCAATTTTGAAAAGTCCATATAAGGTTTTCAAGGCTTTTGCTGAAATTTGCATTTTTACAATGTACATCTAAGTCTGGCAGTAGTTGGCTATGGTGTCTCTCTAGTCTCTTCAAAGGGAATTATTTCTAGATACTAAGAATGGATGACTAAGCATACTTAGTGTGTGCTTCATAACAAAATAGTGGTACTGTTTTGTCTGCAAATAAATGATTTGTTCTTATATTAGGTATTTATTTTCTACATACAGTAACTCTAGTTGACAAGTCCCAGTCGATGCCTTTCTGTTTTGTGAGTCTTCTATATTCTCATGATTGCTTTGTTTTGTTGAAAATCTTTAGATTGTGTGTGGTTGGTTTAGCTCCATCCCATGTCGTGTTTAATAACCGTTGTTGACTTCAGTGTTGGCAAGTCAGATCGCAGTGAGATGAAAGTCACACGAAAACGCAAAAGGGTAACTAGACTAGACTTTTTTTTATGCTTGGTTAAATGAAGGGCAACATAAATTGATGCTCGTTGTACATTGCAGAATGCACAAAACTTGCAAGAAAATTCGGCGTTGTGCAAAGTTTGTATAAATGATAAATCTTTTATTGTTAGGTTGGTTCAAGATCACAGAAATATGTCAAGTTTCTGAAGTCAACACATAACCGCTGACTTGCCATTCTTTTGAATCACTGGTTTACTGTGACATTATTGTTTTCTGCACTGCAGTGTTGCTTATGCTAAAGTTCTACGGATGCTGCATGAAAGGTTCCCTTTTGGAGATCAATGAAAGATTGATCCATGCAGAAGTTGTTTTGAACATGAAGCCAACCACTTAGGTGTGAGTGTTACTCAACTATTGGTGGTGTGATGATATCTTTACTGCTCCAGATATTTGCAGTTCGATAGAAGCTTCATCTATTATCACATTTTTGTAACTATAACATTCAGAATTGAGGACCAGAAACTAGTCAATCCGACACATAACTGTAAAATTCAGAATTTTCCTTTTGGAAACCACCTTTCAAAATCCTAAATTTGCAGTTTGATAATGTATAAGCTGACAGGGAAAGGTTACCAACCACACATGCTAGACTGAACTACATATTGCCATTTGTTACTTTAATAACAAGCCTTCAACTAACAGATGTAAGCACCATACTGCCACTTGAGTTGTGGAGCAATAGCTTTCCAACATAGGTACACAACCGTCATTCTGTCAGCCTAGAGCAATACCAAAGTATCACCAACACGACCCCACATATTGGGACGCCTGCATTTGGCAACACCGTTCACGACTCGATGGTTCATGACACCCCTCCAAGAAATCTTCACCTGCAGCTCATAAGGTTCTTTTCTGGCAAGATATTCATCAATGCCATACCCTAGAGTGAGCTGAAAACATTTGCCCCGTTCATGTTCACAGTGCTCAGAAACACAGACACGGAGTACCAGTTCTTCATCCTCTGGGACAGCTACTAAACCATGAACGACAGATCCACCACACCCAACGCCGGCTGCCACTTCCTTGTTGTACACAGGGATTTTGTTTTCTTCATTTCCAGTAGTCCAAGCAGTCACTTTGCCGATGAAATTAGATGCACCTTTCAAGATAGTGACTGTGAAAGATGCTTCCACGGCACATGGAACAGGCGTATACACGAATTTAACTGTACTCAGACAGCTCTGTAGATGAGCGGTCATTATTGGTATCTCCGAATGAGAGACGGCATTATACACAACAAGACCTTTGCTGAAATCTTCATCAACATCCCCATCACCCTTGACCTTCAAATGGAACTCAAAATACATATGATCCATTACAGCAAGTGCTCGATACGGGCCCATCAACGTCAGTGTATCATCCTGCATAGGAATTTAAGGAAACATAATATAAAGTGCAGTATATGGCAGAAAAAGAAAACAAGCTCGATATCAAGCAAAACTTTGGGTACATACCACACAAAATAATTGAATTACTAAAATAGCACTAGAAGATGCAACTTCGTAGATTTACATTGTTTCTTAAGTTAAACAAAAGCAACATGACTAATATTGCTGCAGAGTCAAGAATGAATTACTAACAACAAAAGTATCTACATGTATGTTTAAAATGATCACAAATAGAAATATTTCACTTCCATTATAAAATATCAAGATGATCCAAGGGCGTTACATACGATCGGATCAACAAAACAATGAAACAATTTAAGCAACAGGAGCTCGAGGTAGAGAAGACAATCGTATCTTAAAAAACAGGGAAATCTATTGAGTGTTTCAAATTGCAATCTGGAGAGCTAAATGCATGGATCGATAGCAGGAGGTTTTGGGAATCAGTTCATGATGCTATGATGCTGACAGCATGGTTTGACACCGGGAAGTAGGAATTTTCCTGGCAAGGAGCTAGCAACCACAGGATATTTAACCCTGGTTTCACTAGGGTCAACACTGTTCTTGCAGGTAACGTGTGGACAAAATTTATGAACTATATTTTAGCAGAAGTATGGAACTTATCTGTCTGCATTTCATTTCATTTCATAATGTACCAACCTTAGAAAAGAACACTAGACAGACTATCTCAAAATGACAATAAAACAATTCATAGCAATATGTAAATGTGATTTAAGGTGGAGTGTATACCATAGTGCATTGTAAAGACAAGGATAATGACATTTTGATTTATGAGAGGAATGAACTAGATACATACCTTGGAGGTTATTTGTTGGCAGTGGCGAATCTAGGATTTTAGGTCGTGGTATGCCTCCTAATTTTTTTTTCATGATTCGGTAAATTTATTTTTCAATTCGGTAACAAGACATCTATTTATAGATTAATCGAAAACCATATCCAGTAATACAATATAAATAGAACCAAAAGCCATACCATATCCAGTAACAAGACTTCTGATAAAGAGCTGCAATATCCCCTTGCACTTTTCTCTTCATTATACTACATAAAAATTACAAAGATCAGATCAACTCTGCATGGTCGATAATTCTATATAATTCGCAAAACAATTAGCAATTGAAACATAAATGATTGTTAAAAAAATTAAAAGAACCGAATGATGAATCTCACCCGAAGCCTAAACCAAACCAGTTGTCCAGATGAGATCTCAATCGGCGCCGGGCGTCGGGCGTCGGCATCGCCGATCGGCGTGATGCGGTGACGCCGTGACAGCCACCAGGCGTATCGGCGTCGGCGTGTGGCGACAACACGAATTCGCGCAGCGGCGTACGGGCGTAGGGCACACGGGACTCGAACAGTCCACAGCGAATCGACTGAAAGTCGCGCTCGCGCTGGGCCTGAGTCAGGATCGGACTGGAGTCGCGGATGAAGGTCGCTGCGTCGCTTGCATGGGCCGTGGTGCCCGCGTGGGCCTGCCTCCTCTCGCTCGGATGAAAGTCGTGCCAGGATCGCTCGCGCGTGGACGTGGTTCTCAACTTCACGTAGTGACTTTTTTTTAATAAATATACGTATATCTATACTCCTCTTCTTACGTAAAAAACAGGGTATGCCGGGGCATACCCGGCATACCCTGTAGCTCCGCCCCTGTTAGTTGGGGATCATCCCTGCCACGCTTGAACAAATAGACACATCTGTAGTCGTACTCGTCCCTTGCCAATACATTACCGAATACGTTAATCGGATAACCCCTGTCGGACTTGGTGACCTTGATTGAAATGACATTGATAGAGTCATCCAACCCATTACGAGGGGAAGGGATCTCGTCAATCGGTTTCCAAGGCATGCCCTCAGCTGCAAAATCAAGGTCAGTACGAAAATCAAAACAAGAATATGAATTTATACATGTACATCCATCGACGCATGCAATGAACAAATTGCCAATTACGGATGGTGCATCAAGCAAGATGTTGCTTGGGTATTATTGATGGATGTACTTGGTGGAGGCGAGCATGGTCTCGAAAAAAATCAAAAAAAAAAATATACTCACACTCTTTATCTAGATCAAAGAAGGCTATGTTGAATGCACAAAAGCGGGTATGAGCAGGAAACCCCACAGCTTGTGGTTGTATTCAGTGTGCTCTCGGCAGCGAACCATCTGAAGGATATTCACCACCTTCTGCTCCCATGTGAGTCCAGGCTGCAGAAGATATTGATTTTGATCATCTTCATCCCTATACCTATACAGCTTCGCCAATATTTCTGCATCAGCCAGCTTAGCCTCTTCCTTCTTCGTAGCATCAGCCAGCTTCGACTCTTTCTTCTTCTTCGCATCCGCCAGCTTCGCCATCAGATCTGCCCTCTCCTTCACCTTTGCCTTCGCCTTTGCCTTGGCTTGCTCTTTCGAATTCGACTTAGGTATCTTCTTTGCGTTTTTCAGGCACCTAAAATAAAGGGGCCTGTTACCCACCTCCATAATCTTGAGGCCACCAGTGAAAGCACCTGTAAAAGGAGGTTTTGGAGCACTGCGTGCCTGCCCGCGAGATTGGGAGCAGCAAGCCCCAGGCTCTCTGCTGTGATTCGAGATTTTTTTAGTTCGATTCGATAGATAGATATATGCGGCGCTTAGTTTTGGGGTCGTATCAGACTCGTTTGAGTTTTGAGTCGTGCGCGCCATAATAGGAAATAGGAAATCGTATGCGACTCGTGGCATCTGGTACCGCCCTTCTCCTCGCTCAAGGAAGGAAAGACAGGCCCAATAAACATCTGGTACCGCCGCTGTCCGCCGGGCCTCGTGGCAGTCATCACTTGGGCCGTAATGGCAGCCCAAGCCCACGCTCGGCCCGCTGGCCTGCCTCAATTGCACTCATCATTCATCAATGCCTAACTACGGCCCAGGGCCTCTCAAAAAAAAAAACTAGGGCCCAGGTGCTCCCGTTCCTCTCTCCCTTCTGCTGCTCTTCCCGACTCGTCCCGGCCTCCCGCCGCCGCCATCGATCGAGAAGAGGAGCTTCTGCGCCGGACCGACCATCGCCGGTCACGGTCAGGACCCAGAGCCCCACACTGATGGCGGAGGAAGCTGTATCCATGGAGGCGCCGGCACTCCCCAAGCCCTCCTCACTGCGGGAAGCCGCCCTCGACGACGAGACCCGGGCCCTCGTCGTCCCCGACGCCGCCGACCTCCCGGCGTCTCCCCCCTCCGCCGTCGAGGCCAACTTCGCGCGATACTTCATCGCAGGTAAAAAAAGGCTTGGGCTTTTGCCACACGTAGCTGATTAGAGTGGAAGCTTTGAGCTTTTCTTGGTACACTTGCTCTTACAGTGTGAGTGAAGGTCCTAAGGCTATCGAAGGTTAGGTTAGGGATACTTCGTTACAGCATTGTCTTCTGAGCGGAGTATTTAACAATCTCACGTATGATTGAGTAGGGAAAATACTGCGTTGTATGGATGTACATTTCTTATTTCAAACCTCCCTGCCACTGTGCCACATACTTCGGTGTTCATGTCATTTTTATCGTCTATTATTGAAAACTGGTGTTTTTTTGGGTAATTGGAGTTAAATTAAGCACACCTTGATTTGTTGGGTGAAAATTTTATACTCGATCACTGGGAATATCAATATCAACATCCAACCTGTTATTTCTGGCCCACTGACCCATTCTAAGTAGTATATAAGATCCTCAATGCTGTTACTGAAAATTTTATTTTCAGCCTGCTGTGTCTGCACTGTGTAGGCTGGCGTGGTTCTTTAGCATCAGTGAGTTAACACACTAGAATGATTGCGAAGTTTATGCTGCTATGTTCAGCCAGGGGAGGAAATTTTTTCTACTGTGTTCTCTGGACATCTGCTTCATGCACTGTAATTTCACTATGTGCTCTCTAGACGTCTGCTTCACGTGCTCTAATTTCACTATATACTGCTTTCTTGGGCAGATTTTCTGAATCCGGGGTATGATCAGTATGTGTATCGCCATCCAAACGGGTAGGTTTTCAATTTTGAATAGTCAACATCAGGTTTTCGAGGCTTCTGGTGAAATTTGCAATTTAATATTGTGGATCTATGGCTGACAATAGTAATGCCATGGTGTCTCTCTTTAAAGGGAATTATTTGTAGACTCTAAGAATGCTAAGTGCTGAGTATAACTAAGAAAGCCAAATGTGTGCTTCATAGCATAATCTTGGTACTGTTTTATGTGCAAATAAATGATCTGTTCTTATGTTAGGTATTTATTTTGTACATAAAGTAACTCCAGTTGACAAGTGCCAATCAATGCCTTCCTGTTTTCTGATTAGTGCAGATTGAGGTTTCTAATGAGCCTTAATATTTCTGATTAGTGCAGATTGAGATTTCTAATGAGCCTTAATATCTATTCTTATGTTGCTTTGTTTTGTTGAATAACTTTAGATTGTGTGTGGTTGGTTTAGCTCCAGCCCATGTTGTGTTTAAAGAGGAAGGAGTAGTAACCGCTGTTGACTTCAATGTCGGCAAGTCAGATCGCAGTGAGATGAAAGTCACAGGAAAACGCAAAAGGGTAACTAGACTGCTTAAATGCTTTTTTTCAATGTTTGGTTAAATAAAGGGTAGCATGAATTGATGTTCATTTTGCATTGCAGAATGCGCAACACTTGCAAGAAAATTCAGCATTGTGCAAAGTTTGCGTAAATGATAAATCTTTTATCGTGAGGTTGGTCCCCTTGATCTTGCAGATCACTACATCACCGTTTTCTGCACTGCAGTATTTGCTTATGCTAAAGTTTTACAGATGCTGTGTGAAAGGCTCACTTCTGGAGATAAATGACAGATTGATCAAACAACCAGATCTTCTTAATACCGCTGTGAGTGCATCCTGTTGTTTGACAAATTTCCTCTATTTCTTTGACTCTTTGTCTGCTTACTATATTGTTTGTTCTCCTTTTATGTTCTAGCTGTGCTCTAGGGTTTTGTCCAAGACAGAATATCAATTTGAGACTTTTGCTGCTTTTTCATTGCTACACCTTTACTCCCTTTTTTTCTTCCCTTTTCGCATTTAGGCTGACAGGGAAGGATATATAGCCATCTTCCAGCCGAAACCAGCTGACTGGCTCAAAATTAAGGATAAATTCCTTAGTTATGAGGACTACAAGATCTTGAGAGGAGTATACTGAGTTGCTGACACCCAAAAGGTTTCTACTGCCATAGTTTTTGCCCTTTTGGCTTTTGCTTTCCAAATTTTGAACACTTAGACACATGTTTCCAGACATCAATATCTGAATTTGTATGGTGAGTACTGTCTTTTTTGCATCTTCTTCTTGTGGTGTGCAATTAAATCCCTTTTGTCCATGCAGAAGATGTTCTGAACATGAAGCCAGCGCTTAAGGTTCGACTTGACCATTGGTGTGATGATATGTTTACTGGCCTGATATTCACAGTTCAATAGAAGCTTCATCACATAGCTGTGAATGCCAGCTTATATGATGCTGAGGTCCTGACGTTTATTCTGTCAGAAAATTGGTGTACAAGGACTAATTCATTTTTGGCTATATATTACCTCCCAATGTAATAACTGAAGAATTGGGATCCAATTTATCAAATCTTTTATTCTCCAAATTCAAGTTATATACGGAGTTGATAGCCTGGTACATGACCAATGCAATGCAAACTGGAACTTGCAAAACCAAAACATCTACTTAATATTGTTCACAGTCGGGACCAAAGAGAAGACACAAGATTGGACCACGCGCTACTACATGTTTTTGTTTGCATAAGCTGTTCATGGTACGGAGCATGCTAATTGCTAAATCAGGCCAAAAAGTGAATATGCATATAAACACAACTAATAAACAAGGAACAGGTCAAAACATGTGGTTCTTTACGATATTATGGTAGCCTGAATGTGGAGAATAAGTGGACAGTCGTTGTAAACAAATGAATCGATTCGTTTGCGGCATACGAACCAAACAATTTTATCAAAGCGAATTGAGCGTAGTTCATCACTTGATCAGATGTCTTTAGGGCCAACATTCGCAATCCATACTTTTTTTTTTTCGATTCTGGGGGTTGCCTAGGCACCCACGACGAACAACAAAGCTTCGCCCCTGTGTCTTTACGATCATTTATGATGGAACCGTGCGTGAAACAGAGAGTGAGCAGTGCGCGCGCGAGAGTGAGCAAACAGTACAAGCATGGCCTGTAGTCTGGGTTGTTAAGGAATCAGACGTCGTGGCGAAGTCACCAGTGTAAAAGGACTAAGGATTGAGGCCTTGTTTAGATCGGGTGTTCACACACTGTGTAGTGCACTGTAACAATTTTGTTTGTATTTGTGAAATATTGTCCAAATATTGATTAATTAGGCTTAAAAGATTCGTCTCACAAAGTACAATAAAACTACGCAATTAGTTTTTGATTTCATCTATATTTAGTACTTCGTAAAATGCCTTGATATTTTATATGATGAGGAATCTTCTTTGCGTAGTGAAATTTGGGGAGAAATTCTGGAACTAAACAAGGCCTGTAAAAAGGACCACCTGTGTTTATAATTTCGTTCGATTGAGTGTAACCTGTCTTTGTGATCTCGTTCGAGGTTATCTATATCTATACATACACAATGAAAAGTCAAATTCTAAAAAATGAAAAGTGTCGTCGTCATCGATCGACACAGTGCTAAAGCCTGACCGACGAACAAACTACTAATGGCCGATGCCACACCAAAAACTCTATAAATCTGCTGTACACCAAAACTCAATAAATCAGCAACACAGGCCGCCTGCAGCTCCACGATCACTTGCATCAGCTAAGCAAACCCATCGCAGATTCAATTCGAAGCCATGGCCTCCACCAACAGCTCGACTGTCGAGATCATCGTCGTCTTGCGTGTGGGAGCGCCGCTTCCGACTAGCGCTGCCGTCATCTCAGGTACATATTCTTGTCATTAAGCAGCGAACTCTGACCAATCCAACCTTATGATGTGCCTAATGCTGCTCCTGCTGCAGCCATGGAGAAGAAGGACGAGTTCATCCTGCAGGGAAACAAGTACGAGTGCAAGTCAAAGCTCATCGTCGATGCCGCTGTTGGCATCGAGACGGCCAGGTCGTGCATGAAGGTGGAGCCCGTGGAAGACGGCGGGATGATGGTGAAGGTGGAGTCGTCGTACAAGCTCTTGCCCGTAGTGCAGACCGTGGAGCAGCTGCAGGACGAGATTGCCGAGCCTGAAGGAGCCACCAATATTAAAATCAAGTTGGACTGAGAAGCCTGGATCTACTTCTTTGTGATGTAGAGATTGCCACTGCTATTGATGTTCAGAACGTTGTTTCCGCGCGATTTCGGCGAGTGTGTTTTAGATTTTGTGTGTTATCCACGCCATGAATAAAGATTCCACAAATAGAGTGTACTTTGTCAGTTTGTCTCTTTTGTTATGATGAGAAATAAATAAATAAAAAGAAAAAGGATCGCGCCCCCGTGGCTTCTTCACGCATGTTTTTCAACAAAAAGGATCCCGGCGTTTTCCCAGGGCGAGAAACCCGGCGGGCGGCCTTCCCTGGGATAATCCGTGGCGCCCTTTGGAAGCCTTCCAACACGGGGAGAGAAGCCCGTTTCCCTTCGTTTTCCACGCGGAAGAAATCTACTAGTCTTGAGGCCGGGGAGCCTTTCCCCTTCCCCGACCCTGTCGCTCGTGCGACTTTCTCGCGACTCGTGAGGCGGTGCGGCGCCTCCACCGTTTCCATCACCCCCGGCAGCTCATGGCCAGCATATCGCTCCTGCCGTGCATCTCCCGGTGGCCGGTGGCCGGCAACTGGCGTGCTTCTCGGGAGATGCATCTCTCGCGAATCACCACCTCAACCTCGTCCTCCTAGCACGGCAGAATCTCGTAGATCTTGGGGCTGCCGAGCTGCCGCATCCTCGATCTCCTCGCAGGTCTGGTAGATCTTGGGGGAAGGAGAGGTGCGGACAGGAGCAGGAGTGGCGCCACCATGCCGCGGAGCTACAGGTTAGTTCCCCACCCGCTACTGATTCGTTGCGCTCTGTTTCAGTGGTCGGTCATGGATTCATGGCGGTGTGATGTGCTGCTGTAGTTTTCTGTGTTGTAACTCAATGTGGGAGATAGTCAATTTGTTTATAGATGTAGCACTCTCTTGTTATGCAATCAGTGTTGGATCTGAAGCCAAGAGGCAGCTTGAAGAGTGCGAGATTATTTGACTTGGTCATGAGCAGGGCGAGTGATTTTTTTTAGCTTGGCTGTGCTTTCTGAATATTGTAGTCTTGGTTTGTTCAGCTTGTGTGCTAGCCTGCTAGATGATGACTAGAGGTAGATTTGAGATTTTACTTTTTGATCGGAGGTGACTAACTGCACAGAGTACTACTTGGCTTAATACAATACTTGCTTCAATAAGAGTACAACATCTATCTGCACTCCAAATTGAGTGAATTTCCACTGCCTTAATCATCAGTTCTTGCTGATTTTGTTGACATGTATCAGATGTGTTAACACCAGAATTTGGTCAGGGATATTACAATGGTGGGCTGCGAGCGAGAGAGAGTGATTCGGCAAATGCATATGCGGTCGGCTAATTTCCGTATGTTCGCAAATGATCAAGCGGTCGAGTAACGGCCGTTTGAAGGCGAAAGAAGGAGGAAGGCGACGAAAGGGAAGGAGTCGTGATAGTCAAGGACTCCGATTATGGTTAGAGTTAGCATAGTTGTATCTTTCCAATTTTGTTTAGGTAGTTCGTAAATGCTTAGGACTCATGTTAAATCCGGGGTATAAATATAAACCCTCGACCATTGTAATAAGGGTTCACAACCAATTCAATACATTGGCTACGTGCCAGTCGCCGAGTCCTTTAGTCGTGTCGTCGAGTTCTTCGAGAGGCCAATCGATCCGTCGACCTCCGTAAGTCCGCAACCTTGTTATCATGTCTAGTATCGTGCGGCGGATTTAGATGTGATGCAAGTAGTTTTGTTTGTCTCGACGGGATGGCCGTGCGCGTGGCGTGACGACAACGGGAAGTCTTTGCTTATGTTTTGTTTATCTCGACGGGATGGCCGTGCGGCCGGCGTCTGCTTGATAGCTTAGCGTAAGCAAGATAGTTATCGGCTCTATTAGATTTGGCAAGATCTAGTAGATTCATTAAGTTATCCCGTGTTGCATGCTTTTATATTTATTTTATATGATTGCACACACTCTTTTGCCCAATCTAGATTGATACTCTTTCGGCTCTTGATCATACTCTCATGCTTATTCAATGTCAAGTAGATCAATTTCATATAGCCGAATTAGATCGATCTAGATTGTTACATGTTGCGGGTTCATTCACGTTAGATGTAGATAAGCCTTGACGGGGCCCGGGTACCGTGCGGCGAGATGCGGGTCTTTGGGTTACTCTAGAGCTAGTCATCCGGTGGACTAGAGATCGGTTTAATCGATAGGTTTCTTTTACATATTACTTGTGCATCGTTCCTTCTTCATGGACCCCGATTCGGCAATCTTGCCGATACGGTTATCTTATACATGTAACAAGTATTTATAGATCTGCTAGGTAATTACGTGTTTTTAGCTCTTTATTGTTAGATTGTATCATGCGGTGGATTGATCGATAGTAAGGAGTGGTGTAAATTCATAGCGAGTGGTATCATGCGGTGGATTAGCGCTTGGGTTTATGCTCGACGGGTTTATGAAGGCTAGACGTGCGAGACTAGTTGGAGTAGCCTATGCATGTGTTGTTTAGTAGATTTATACTTATAAGTTACTTATCCTTAATTATTAGTGTTTGATAATGCCTTAAAACTGAGATATGATTTGACATGCTTTAATAATTTAATCTTGTTCAAACATGTCTTCGTTTACCGTATTCGGCAGTTCAGATTTATTCATTGCCATTCATATTACATTAGCCGAATGAATTGCAAACTTGTTGGCAGATAGCTTCTATAGCTATATGTCGTCATAAGTGGCGAGGGCCGTAAAGATGGAAGCTGTCTGGTCTCACCTGACGTTCCAGTTATGATCTTACCGCTTTATCCCTTGTCGACTTTCGGGTCAAATCGACCGGCACGCTTACGGATTCGGGCCGGGCACCCGATTGAAGCTAGGCTTTCCGGCTTGCTATGTGTGAGACACGGTGCGCCACATTTTGTGTCAACACACTTTTTGGCACGCCCGGTGGGACCATTTCTCAGTCTAGGATGGGATCGGAGATTGACAACAATCACGTTCTGAATGTAACCATGGACGAACTGCAACCAGAGCAACGCCAGATGGTGGAGCAAGCAATAGAACAATATCAGCAGAAGTGTCTGATGTCTTTCTCCAATAACAAGAGTGGCAGAGTGATCGCCAAGCAATCACTGCCACGAGTTCTTCTCTGTCGGTCGATCGATATACTGCGCGAAGAGGAGATGCAGAGGGTAGTTGGAGTCATCTACAAAGCTGTGGGAGATACCATGTTGAATCACAACACAGCTTTTTTGGGCACCTTCCGCAAAATCATGGTTGATACTTTTGGTCCAGCAGTTGACAAGCGCTTTGAAGAAAGATTTGGAGAGCTTGGTGGACCAGTGTTCTTCAACACCCAGCAATCTTCAGGGAAGTCAACTGGAGGAGGAGAGATAATCGGCACAAGCAAGGATGGAGCTGTTTATGATGAAAAAGAAAAGCCTCCCGTGACCGAGCAGCAAACTCATGGTCAAGTAGCTTTTGGTGCAACAACAGACATACCTGCATCTGCTTACAAGATCTCTCCAGTGGCAAATAGATTGCGAAGAGTGTCTATGGAGATGGGTACAATGAATTTACGATTACGGTGCTCGAGTGCTTTGCCGAATCGGTCTGAGGAGTGCATCGGGAGTACCTTCTAGGAGACGGGGAGCGCAAGATGCAAATGATGTCCTCCTAGCAGAATGGCCGATATGATGCGTAATCAATTCGGCACGAAACCAAAGCATCGACATATGCATACAAATCTCCTTTCCCAGTGGTACAATAGGGTAGCTCTTCCACCAAGAGTTAAGCCACCAACGAGACTTGACCAAGTTCTGCGGGTCGGGATGACACCAGTACCATTGAGCATATCGGCGAGATATATCGATGCAACTTGGAGAAGCCGGCTCTGATGAAGCTTGGAGGATTAGATATTTTCCTATGTCTCTCGACAGGCCGGCTTTCACATGGTTTGCATCACGGCCGGCTAATTCCATTGGTACATGGGCAGAATTGGAGCAAAAGTTCCATGCATACTTTTATACGGAACCAATGAGAAGAAAATGGTTGATCTTTGGGCTATGAGGATGAAGACTGCGAGACACCAATGGAGTATCTTCGTAGATTCGAAGAAGCGAAGAACATGTGCTATTCTCGACTATTCCCGATGATCAACTCGCACAATTGGTCATTGCGGGCATCCGCCACATATCGAGAGATAAGCTATTTGGCATGGAGTTTGAAGACCTTGGACGGCTTGCACAAAAGTTGACAAGCAATGAGCAATCAAGCCCAAGGGTTCGGAGAAGAGATGCTCGTTTTCGGAAGAACAAGTGCAACTATTGACATGTATCGGGGATTTCTAGAAGAAGCATCGAATATGAAGATGAAGATGAAGTGGCACAACGCAGTTGAGGCTGGACAAAAGAGCCTACTTTGGTCGGTCATCGATGGGTGAAGCGGCAAAAGGGATCTTACGATTTTGACGTCGATGCGAGATAAGCTCTTTTTGTATTTGATTCAAGAGGGACGCATCAAGCGCGAGAAGGACATCCTATCTTTGCTGCCTGAAGGGGTAAAGGATAAGAAATCTTGTGGGTATCATGATACAAGTTCTCATCATATCAATGATTGCCGAGTATTCGAGTAAAGATTCGTAAAGCTATTCGGATGGACACTTGAGATTTGATGGCAAGATGAAGGTGGACAAAAACCCGTTCCTCGAACATGGTCTCTTTTTCTATAGGCATGGTTGATGCCGGTGAATCCAAGAAAAGGGAAAGATGAAGGTTCGACCTCGAAAGAGCCAAAGAAAGTGGTCTTTGTTGACCCCGATCGGCAAGTTACCAAGGAGGAAGTGCGAAAGTTCGGTTCGAAATAGCCGAACGAGAGAAGGGTCGACTTCAAAAAGCGTTCAGGAAGATTGCCGAATGCATGCAGAGCCGAAACGCAGAGTTACGGCGCGACACCTGTTGAACAAATGGCAAAGAGAAAAGAAGATGGAATATGATGAGGAGCAGCAGTACATTGAAGAGGAGCGCAGGTTCATGGCAGAGCGTCGGAGATATGAGGCAGAAGTGCGTCGAAGAGAGGAAGAAGAGTACATGAGGGAGCAAGAGCAGTCACATTGGAACTGTTCCTTCTTTAGACATTGCTGGAATGAAGGCTTGAAGTTGCCTGCTAAAAACAATTGCCCTGAATGCAGTGATCAGTATTCAGAGTATAGGCAATCTCGAGTCAACCGCCGTGCCGTCCACGATAGACTTGGAATGAGAGTTCCTGAGGACGATCGGCGTGTAAAAATAAACAATTTTGAGGGACGTCAGAAGAAGAGATTTGCAGATCAAGCTTGGGCTCACAGCAGTGCTCATATTGCAGCAGAGAGCTCATATAGATGGCAACGAGGTCAATGGTGCCCTCCTGGTTTGCGAAAAAGCCAGAAGAGAAGAGTTCAGCGTTTGAGGAATCAAGAGCTGAAGCAGGAATTAGCCGAAAAGAAACCAGTGTGGCGTCCTAAGAAAAAGGATGATGGACAGGGTCCTTCGGTTGATACTAACATGGTGTTCTTCATCCCGTTGGAGTTTAGAGCTCCTGAAGACCAAGAAGTTCAAGATGAAGTATACTCGGACTTTGATGAAACCGAATGCCGAGACTCCGATGGCTCAACTTGTGTTGACTCGGCAAGCAATCTTTGACAAGCCGTTAAAAATCGCCATCGAAGCCATTATAAGCGAAGGGATATGTCAATGGCAAACCTTTGACCAAGATGCTTGTTGATGGAGGGGCTGCTATCAATATTATGCCCTATGCTACTTTCGAAAGCTTGGTATGACAAGTGAGGATTTGTTGCGGTCGACATGATCCTTAGAGATTTTCGGCAACGCTTCGATACTCGTGGAGCAAAGTACATGTGGAACGATGATTGGATCCAAGACTTTGATCACTACTTTCTTTGTCATTGATGGCAAAGGGGCATATAGCATGCTTCGGGAAGGGATTGGATCCATGCTAATTCTTTGTGTACCCTCAACTATGCATCGATTCTTATTCGGTGGATAGGAGATGATGTAGAGGTTGTTCAAGCTGATGATTCGGTGAGTGTTGCCACTTCGAGCACTGCTTATTGGGAGTATGATGGACAAGATTGCCTTTCGGGTAAAAAATGGAAAGAAGGTCTGTCAATGTGTTCGACAGAGATCAACGGCCGATCCAAGCGATCGGCTACGACGGTAATTTTTAATGGGCAATCCAATCGATGGCAACAAAGGCAAATTGGGTCGTGGTTTCATGTCGGTGACAAGTTAGAAGAAATCGATGTTGGTGATAGCACAAAGTCAAGGCCGATGTATATCGGTGCAAATTTAGACCCGAATATAAATTGAAATTAATAGAGTTCTTTGAAAGAGTTTAAAGATTGTTTTGCTTGGGATTACACAGAGATGCCTGGATTAGATCGATCAATTGTTGAGCATAAGTTGCCTATAAAACCTGGATTTCGTCCTTTCAAACAACCTCCACGAAAAATCTATAAAGAGGAGGTATTGGCCGATGTAAAGAAAGAAGTTGAAAGATTGATTGAAGCAAACTTTATTCGGCCATGCGGGTATGCGATTGGATTTCAAATATAGTACTGTCTACAAAAAGAATGGAAAGATGAGTATGCATAGATTTCGAGATCTCAACAAAGCTACTCCTATGGATGGATACCCGATGCCGATTCTTGCCGATTTGTTGGTAGATGCGGCGGCGGGTTATGAAATTATCGGTTTATGGATGGCAATGCGGCTATAATCAGATTTTTATGGCAGTCGAAGATATTGCAAAGGCGCATTCGGATGTCTGGTCACATTGGATTATTTGAATGGATAGTGATGACATTTGGATTAAAAAATGCTGGTGCAACTTATCGAGGGCCATGAATTATATCTTTCATGAGTTGATCGGCAAAATTGTGGAAATTTACATTGATGATGTGGTGGTCAAATCCAGAGACCATGAAGGACATTTAGCCGATTTGAGGAAGACTTTGGAGTGCACAAGGAAACATGGTTTAAAGATGAATCCAAATAAGTGTGCTTTTGGAGTCTTGGCTGGTGAGTTCTTGGGGTTCTTGATCCACAAAGGAGGGATAGAAGTTGGGAAAAAGAGCATGGAGGCAATAGACAAAATTGTGCCCCCAACTAACCTTACGAGTTGCAATCATTGTTGGGCAAGATCAACTTCGTGAGAAGATTCATATCTAATCTATCGAAAGAGTGTTACCTTTCTCTCCATTCCGAAGCTTAAAAAAGACCGAGAAATTTGTTTGGGGTGACATGCGGCAAAGGGCTTTCGATGAGATCAAAGAGTATATGAAGGCACCACCGCATCGGTACCTCCACAACTTGAGAAGCCTTTCAAGCTGTATGTGGCGGCCGATAACCTAACAATAGGATCGGCCCTTATGCAAGAGTTTGATGGAAAAGAGAGGGTGATAGCTTACCTTAGCCGAAAATTGTTAGATCCTGAAACAAGGTATTCGGCTATAGAGAAACTCTGTCTATGTGTTTATTACTCATGTACCAAGTTTCGGCACTATTTATTGAATGCCGAATGTGTGGTGGTGTCAAGTTTTGATGTAATCAAACACATGCTATCAATGCCAATTTTAAGTGGAAGGATCGGCAAATGGGTGTTAGCACTGTCAGAGTTTAATCTAAGGTATGAATCGGCAAAAGCGGTGAAGGGACAAATAATTGCCGATTTCATTACTCAGCATCGAGATTTGTCTGTTGATGTGGTTAACATTGCCCCATGGGCATTATTCTTTGATGGATCATCATGTGACAAAGGTGGTGGTGCTGGTATTCTCTTGATATCCCCACGTGGAAAGACATTTGAGTTTGCTTTTCCAATTGAATATCATGTCACCAATAATCAAGCAGAGTATGAAGCACTACTCAGAGGGCTTCTAGTACATTAATAGAAGTAAAAGTCATTCTTTGTCGAAGTATTTGGTGATTCGAATTAGTAATCAACCAATTAACGGGACAATATGAGTGCAAAAATGATGTACTTTGCAAAGGTACTATGAACAATGTCGGGAGCTTCTAAGAAGCTTTTCGTTAGTTACTTTGCATCATATACCCAGAGAGCACAATGGAGAAGCAAATAAATTAGCTCAAGCAGCCTCTGGATATCGGGAAAATCATGAGATTTTGGCAATAGAACAAAATGCTTTCAATTGTGATCAGATAGACGATGACTGGAGAAGTGCTATTGTCAGTTATCTGAAAGATCCATCTCAGAAGGTTTCCCGAAAGCTCAGGTATAAAGCTCTCAAGTTTGTGCTTCTTGATAGTCAATTATACTACAAGTCTATAGATGGAGTATTGCTCAAGTGCTTGAGTCAAGAGGAGGCTAAGAAAGTTATGTTTGAGGTACATGAAGGGGCTTGTGGTGCACATCAATTGGCTTACCGAATGAAGTGGATAATCAGAAGGACAGGGTATTTTTGGCCGACTATGTTAGAAGATTGCTTTGAATATTATAAGGGGTGTCGAGATTGTCAAATATTTGGTAATATTCGAGAGCGCGCATCGGCTCTAAATCCCATAATCAAACCTTGGCCGTTCGGAGGATGGGGCATAGATTTAATTGGGCGAGATCAATCCTCCATCTAGCAAAGGACACAAATTTGTGTTGCAGCAGATTATTTCACCAAGTGGGTTGAAGCTATCCCTTTAAAGACAGTCACATCAGAGAATATGGTCAGCTTTGTTAAGGAACATATTATTCATAGATTCGGGATCCCACAAACTATAACAACTGATCAGGGGAGTCAATTTACTTCATCAGAATTTTGTGACTTTGCCGAAACCATGGGGATAAGGTTATATAATTCTTCTCCTTATTATGCGCAAGCCAATGGCCAAGCAGAGGCATCAAATAAGATCATGATCAAAATCATCCAGAAGAAGATCAATGAGAAGCCAAGAAAGTGGCACTTGGTCCTTAATGAAGCATTGTGGGCTTACCGAATGGCTTGCCATGGATCCACACAAGCATCTCCATATGAGTTGGTTTATGGACATAATCTTTGTGATGCCTTGGGAGTTGCAATCGGGATCAAGGAGAGTTGAATTGCAAAAGGATTTGACAAATAAAGATTATAAGGATTTGATGATGGATGAATTGGAAGATTTGCATTTGATTCGACTTAAAGCTTTGGAGAACATTGAGAAGAATAAAATGCGTGTTGCCAAATACTACAACAAGAAAGTTAAAGTTAAGCAATTTGCAGAAGGAGACTTGGTTTGGAAAACAATATTGCCAATTGGCACAAAAGATAGGACATTTGGCAAATGGTCACCAAATTGGGAAGGGCCTTTTCGAGTTGTTAGTTGTGCACCTGGCAATGCATATATATTGAAAACATTATTTGGAGAAGAGCTTACTAGAGCCATCAATGGCGGGTATCTTAAGAAGTTTTATCCAAGTGTTGAAATTGGATCTTGATTGTGACTATGACCTAAACGTGGTGTGGCCGATTGAATGAAAAATCGCCTTCAAGATAAAAGGAAGAAGTTGGAGAAAAATAGCCGATATTATTGTATCGCCTCTAGTGCAAAAATTAGCCGATATCGCGTGTATCGTCTTCAAAACAAAAATAGCCGATACAATTGTATCGCCTTTAGCCAATTTTTGAAGGTAAATGAACAGTTTGATCCTATCTCTCAGCCGGTAGGTTTATCGGGGAAAGATAAAGCGAATTGAAGTGCTACACCGCAAGTTTGTCAAGTCATGGAACAGGTCGAGATCTAATCGGGCCGAGGTGACGTCATGCGTTCGGGAAAATTTCATTCAGGAAAAGTGTTGCAGTCGAAATACCAGCTAAGGGGCAAGGAAATTTGCAAGAACGAACGCTATTGCTAGAACGCCATTGCAGCAAAGACGGACAAGATCAAGGAGACGGCCAACATTCTTCATTTAAAAGTTTTTATTACAACCGCGCCAATCCTAATACAAGCTACTCCTCTTCTTCGGCGAAGAGCTTGTTGAGGACGGACTCGGGTTGGTGGCGTTGGCCATGGCGTCGGCGTGGTCGTCGTACTCCGCCGGGGAGGCCCTCAATGCCGTCGACCTCATGGGGAAGCCCGCCCGGAAGCCGACCGGCATGGGAGCATAGTCGTCCCGGTCCGGGACGACATCCCCGTCGGCGCGCGGTCGAGGCGCACGCCGTGAAGCGCAACCACGATCAATCGACCGGGCACCGCCTCAAGGCGATCTGCCACGGTCGCCCCCTGAGCGTTCACGTGGTTGGCCACCGCCGTCGCTGCCACCTTCAGGCGGTTGAGCTCATCGGAGAGGTCTGCAAAGACAGAAAACAAGACAGACTAGTGAGCAAACAAATTGAGAAGAACGGGAATCGAAGCAATGTTGGAAGAACAAGTACTGGTGATGGTCTCGGTCATCTGCCAGCAGGTATCCTCCCATTCCAGCTGGGCGATCCCGAACTTCTTGGTTTCTTCACCAAGAAGCTCCCGCGCCTCGTCCCTCTCGCGGCGGTATGCGGCGGCGTCGTAGCGGGTGTACGCCGGGATCTCCTCATCGTTCCTATCCCATATAGGGCGGTACGAAGAAGAGGACCCGATGAGGCCGGTGCGAAGCCGCGGAAGCGGAGCAGAGCGGAGCGGAGCCGGAGGCGGAGCAGCGCGGGGCGAGTGCGTCGAACGCCGCGGCGGCGCCAGAAACGCCATTGGCCGGTGCTGATCCTCGCCGTTCTACGAACAAGGTGCAATCAAGATCGGCTAAATGAAAAGAAACCGCAAACGAGATGGAGAAGTTGTCTCCTTACTGCAGGCGGCGGCCGCCGCGGTTGCTTCCCTCGGCCGCGTCCGCCACGGGGGCGGCAGCAGAGGCGGAAGCAGAGGCCGGAGCGCGGGCCGAGGCGGCGTGTGTTGACGGTCGTTAACTCATAAAATTAACCGTCAACTTAGCATGCAAATGGACCTATTTATAAATACTTGATAGATATAGGGTTACCACGAGAATTCCACGAGTTTTGGTGAATATCTATTTCGCGGGGTGACGGCTGAAAACCAACCAAGATGGCCCACATGTCGGGTTTACATAGAGATAAAGACCGAACGGGTAAAATTGTATAATCTAGAAGACTCCGAAGGCAAACCCCGAAAGCCGGGGCCCTTTTGCACCGTGGCGGTCGGCCGGCCGGGGAAGGGAGTCGGCCGACTCCCCATCTCCACCAATCGTGGAGTCTCGCGGATCCCGCCTCCACCGACTTTGAAGATTAATAATTATCGTCCATTTAGGTCGGTTTGATCCGAGGGTCGTTAATCCTAGGGGGCTATATAAGCAGAGCCCCTGGCCCCTGGGTGAAACCCTAATTAATTCTCCAATTCATTCAAGACTTCAATCTAGAGAGAGAGTTAGATAGAGAAGGGTCCCTCGAATGGATCTATCTCTATAGGGTATTAGTATCAAGAGAGATTGAGAGAGTATAGAGTGGAGGTAGATTTGGAGGAAGCCCGGCCTGTCGGTGTCTCCTCTCCAGTGTACCTGCGGGATCAAGTTTCCTAACCCGAGGCTTGGTTTCGGGAATCATTCGGCGATTCAACTTCTAATACTAGTAAGTTCGTTGTTATTATTGTTCTTTGGTTTACAAGTTTACTTTATTCGCTTCGCGTTGGGAATAGAGTAATCGTTCTTTAGCATAAGCGTGGTGCTTAGGCTAGGTTCACTTGTAGATGCTCCCTATTCGGCCGGAACCGTGGTAGTAGTGAGGGAAGTGACAATCCCTTTATTACCTTTGTAATCCACTTCCGTTGGTAGGTAAGGTAGGTCCTTTGTGCCCGGTTTAGCATCCTTTGTGGTGTCTATTCCTCGGTACCCCCTTAGAACAATAGTCTCAAAGCTTGCCATAGGTTAGAAGAAGACCGACGAAGGAGTTCTCTCTATATCGCTTAATTCTCACTTGACTAGCGGCCCGGGGTAGTAGTAAAGATCGGGTTAGTCTATTGCACGTTTTCTCTTAGCGGATAAAAACAAATACGATACTCGGGACTTATCTCCCGGGTGAAGTGCTCACCGATATCCGTGCGCTTGCGGATTATTTCTCTTGATTCTTTCGTGTGCGTATCTAGTGTCAACAAGCATTTCGGCGCCGTTTCGGGGCGGAGAAAGACGGCCTCGCTTAGATAACCTAAATCTTGCTCTACCTTGTACCTATACTTATATCTTTTTCTCGCACTTTACTTTTCCGTACCTTTTATCTTTTTCTATCCTTATGGATAACTCAAATTCCATTCCTATCTTTCAATTTTCTCGCACCCACGGAGACCGACCTAGTGCCACATGAGTCATTACAACCTATCCAAACACCTAGCTATAGGTGAGTCCGCGGTTGATTGCATTTTTCCAAAGCCTATCCTTTTCGGGAGAAGGAGACGAAAACCCTTACCTTCACATTAGAGACTTTGAGCAAACATGTGATTTGTCTTCGCATAGAGGGCATGTCCGACAAAACCCTCCGTTGGAAGCTATTTCCTTTCTCGTTAAAGGGAAAAGCTAGACAATGGTATGATAAATCTGTAGGTAAGCAACAAGGAGATTGGGGGTCCTTACGCTCCAACTTTTTGCCTAGATTTCTATCCCATCTCCCAAATCGTCGACCTTAGAATCAAGGTTCGACTATTAAGCAAGAACACGAAGAATCTTTGGCCTCATCCTGGAATCGGTTTACTACACTTTTAGCATCGGGCCGGACCTTAGTCTACCGGATCCCATTCTTTTACAACACTTTTATAAAGGTACGAGTAGAGACAGGTAGAATATTGCTCGACACAACTTCAGGAGGATCATTCTTGCATATCTCTGAGAAAGCAAGATCAATCCTAGACCAAATCCTATCCAGTGAATTAGACTACCTCCTAGAAGTAGAACCTCAAGTAGCTGAAGCCAACCCTTTGCCAGATACACCATCCACCTCGGCTAACCCATGTCTTGAGCAAGACAAGGAAGACATTCCACTTCCGATTTTATGTTAGATATTGAACGATCGTTTTCCGATTTTGGAAACATCTTCAACTATCACAAGGTGAAGAAGCCACAAGGCAAATATCACCCAATAAAGCCATGCAATATTGATGAGGATATTCCAACGGGGAAAGACCTCGGGAGAGTTAGTGTCGTCATGAGCAATGAGTGGTTAGAAGAGTCGAGCTTTCCTCCGAAATAATTCGTTTGAATTCATCTTCTCTTCCCATTCACCGCATGATTAACAATGATCGTATAGACGCTCTCTACAATCCGGTTGTGGGTATAAATATCATGTCTACCACACTAGCAAAACATTTGCAAAGAAACATGACATTGACCCCAACAGTGAAGTTCATAAGAAATCTTTCAAGACAAATTCTTCCTTGTTTAGGAATCCTACATGTCCTACCACTCTGGGTAGAAGGAACCCCGTCCACTTGAGCTTTTATGTCTTTGACATAGGGGATTTCCACCTGTTGATAGGACAACCATTTAGAAGACTTCTTTATGAAGGACAAACCGGGAAGCTAAACATTTGTTTAGGCAAGAAACTCCAGTTTCCAATGTCCATTTCACATTCTTTAAATGCTATGACCGAGCCTTATCCACATTATGATCCATTGGAGGAATTTAGAGCGGCTTCTCTAGAATTCCTAGTGAAGCCCAGAATTAGAAGATGAAGCTAGATTCTTCATAGAAGAAGAAGTCGACCCTTCCGAGAATGAACCATTAGACGAGTTTACCCTACCACCTAGACCTCCTATTGAGTTCAAACCTTTACCGGCCCGGTCTTAGATATGCCTTTCTAGGAAATGATCCAGACACTCCGTCATCATAAGTGATACTCTCACTCAGGAGCAGACTTTTCGCTTAATGGCTGTCCTAGAAAAACATAAAAAAGCTTTTGGCTACTCACTCCGGGACCTTAAAGGAATTAGTCCTGCCCTTTGTACCCATCGCATTCCCACAGATCCCGATATTCCACCATCCGAGAGAACCCCAACGTAGGCTCAATAATGCGATGAGGGAAGTTGTTAAGAAAGAAGTTTTAAAACTGTTGCACGTGGGATTATTTACCCCGTGCCACACGGTGAGTGGGTCAGCCTTTGTCCAAGTTGTGCCTAAAAAGGGAGGCATGACTGTTGTCCAAAATGAGAAGAATGAGTTAATCCCACAAAGAACCGTCACGGGATGGCGAATGTGCATAGATTATAGAAAGCTTAATAAGGCAACAAGAAAGGATCACTTTCCTTTGCCTTTCATTGATGAGATGCTTGAGCGATTAGCCAACCATTCTTACTTTTGCTTCCTTGATGGATATTCTGGATATCATCAAATCCCTATCCATCCTAATGATCAAAACAAAACGACCTTTACATGCCCTTATGGAACCTTTGCTTATCGTAGGATGTCTTTTGGGTTATGTAATGCACCAGCTTCTTTTCAAAGATGTATGATGTCTATATTTTTCGATATGATTGAAAAGATTATGGAAGTTTTCATGGATGATTTTTTTGTTTATGGAAAAACTTTTGATGAGTGCCTTGAAAACATAGATCGAGTTTTGCAAAGATGTGAGGAAAAACACTTAGTCCTTAATTGGGAAAAGTGTCATTTCATGGTTAGAGAAGGAATAGTGCTAGGACACTTAGTGTCCGAAAGAGGCATCGAGGTAGATAGAGCCAAAATAGAAGTTATTGAACAACCGCCTCCTCCTATCAATGTGAAAGGAATTAGAAGTTTCCTTGGTCATGCTTGGTTTTTATCGTAGATTCATAAAAGATTTCTCTTACATCGCTAGACCTCTTACCCGCTTATTGGCTAAGGATGTTCCTTTTGACTTTGATGATGCACGCTTACAATCATTTGAGATCCTTAAGAAAGCGCTCATCTACGCTCCAATCATTCAACCCCCGATTGGACTTTACCTTTTGAAATTATGTGTGATGCAAGTGACTACTTTTGTAGGAGCGTGTTAGGACAGACTAAGGATAAGAAGCATCATGCAATAGCTTACGCTAGCAAAACTTTGACTGGACCTTAGCTTAATTATGCTACCACGAAAAAGAGCTCTTAGGTTGTTGTCTTTGCTATTGATAAGTTTAGATCCTACTTAGTGGGTGCCAAAGTGATTGTTTACACCGATCATGCCGCTTTAAAATATTTGCTCACTAAGAAAGATGCTAAACCTCGTTTGATAAGATGGATTTTATTACTCCAAGAATTTGATCTAGAAATAAAAGATAAAAAGGGAGTAGAAAACTCGTTGCCGATCACTTGTCTAGAATGCGTTTGAGAAACCACAGGGAACTACCCATCGACGACGCACTCCGGGACGACATGCTCTATGGAATCACAGATCTCGACCCCGGTATGCGAGATATTGTTAATTTTATGGTTACGGGTTACGTACCACCGGGAGGCAACAAAAGGAAACTTATCCAGGAGAGTCGTACTCACATATGGGATGAGCCCTACCTCTTCCGAGTGTGCTCTGATAGCCTGCTCAGAAGATGTGTGCCCACCGAAGAAGGAATCAAAATCATCGAAAGATGCCACTCATCACCATATGGAGGCCATTATGGGGTGTTCCGTACACATGCAAAGATTTGGCAATGCGGATTTTTTCTGGCCAACAATGTATGAAGACACAAAGGATTTCATTCGGAGATGCGGTCCTTGTCAAAGACATGGCAACATTAACTCAAGAGATGCCATGCCACTCATCAACAATCTCCAGATCGAGCTCTTTGATGTTTGGGGAGTTGATTTCATGGGACCATTTCCACCGTCAAAGAAATGTGAATACATCCTCGTAGCAGTGGACTATGTGTCCAAATGGGTCGAAGCTCTGCCATGCAAAAAGGCAGATAGTTCAAGCTCCAAGAAGATGTTCGAAGAAATAATATTCCCAAGATTTGGAGTCCCAAGGATAGTCATAAGTGACGGAGGATCACATTTCATCGACAAGCGTTTCGAGCAATACTTATTGAAGCATGGAGTACGCCATAATGTTGCTACTCCGTATCACCCTCGAGACAAGTGGCCAAGCGAGACATCAAATAAGCGAGATCAAGAATATTCTTCGAGAAGACAAGTGAATGAAATGGGAACCGCATGGAAAGACAAGCTTCCCGATGCACTATGGGCATATCGAAAGATACAAGACACCTATTGGGATGTCACCATATCAACTAGTCTATGGAAAGACTCGCCACTTACCGGTAGAGTTTGGAATTCAAAGCTCACCGGGCCATCAAGAAATGGAATATGGACCTAGAAGCGGCGGAGAGAAGAGGAGGATGCAAATCTCGAATTAGAAGAATGGAGAGAGAAAGCCTATCACAATGCCAAGATATACAAAGAAAGAGTGAAAAGATGGCACGACAAGAGAATCAAGATCAAGGAGTTCACACCCGGAGACAAGGTATTACTTTTTAATTCCAGGGTTAAACTCTTCGGGCAAGGAAAGCTTCGAAGCAAATGGGAAGGACCGTTCGAAGTAGTAAGCTCATCATCGCATGGAGCCGTTACGCTTCGCAACAACGAAGGTACGATATTCAAGGTAAATGGTCAACGTCTTAAAATATTTTTAGAGCCCATTGAGGAAATAGGTGAAATAGATGAATTAAACTTCTTTCTCAATTAGGTAGTTGGGCCCGACCTTTTTACTTTTCGTTTTTCGGGGTCCGGGGTATTTTTCCGAACGACAAAAATATGTTAATTAGGTTGCGAAAAGCCCCGGGGGGATCCACATGCCGAGTCGGCCGACCCATAGGGGAGTCGGCCGACCCATGAACTCCCCCGTTTGCCGTCGGCTTTTGCATTCGTGATCCTTCCATACTCTTCCTTCGGGAATTTTTGCCGATTAGGGTTCTTGAGATCACGTTGACGCGTTATTCCTTCGGAGATTCCCTTTAGATGCCCTTTAGATGCCTCTCCATCCCCCTATATAAAGAAGCCCGGCCTCAAGCCAACCTCATTCCATCTAAAAGCCTCCTCCTCCTAGCATCAAGCTTGCTACGCGGCAATGGCGAAGTCGAGCCGGAGAATTTAGATAGGAGATTGATCCGCTTCGGGATTGATCTCAACACCATCCCAAGAGAAGAGCTCGAGAGCAAGGCCATCGTCCTTGCTAAACCCAAACCCCTAGCCTCTATTCCTCCAAAGCCTCAAGCTTACGGTCATAGCTACTTCGCTCAACCATTCATCGCGCACCCAAACCTTTGCTCCTAGATGGACCTCCACCAAAGGGTCCTATTGTGAAGCTCCCGGAAGGCACCAAGATCCTCCCTCCTAAGCACAATGAGATGCTTATGGGAGTGAAGACCAACAAGCAAGGAGAGATCGTCGTGCCAAGTATAGCACCGGAGAGCGCTCGTATTTTGAGGGAGTCCGTGCTCACCCAAGCAAGGTGAAGTTCGTCCCTCCGAAGGAAGCCCCGAAAGCGGCTCCGCCGCCTCGAAACTCCAAGGAAGCGTCGCAAGACCGTTGCGAGACTTAGAGAAGGAGTTAGAAACTCGGCGCGACGTTATAGCATCTCAACGAAACGCTCAACATGTCAGGTAGCATTGTCACTCTCATAGATAGACTTCGTGCGCAAGAGAAGAGGGGATAAGTTAGAAAAGAGGTTAGATGCTCTAAAGAAGCGAGTTGATTAGATAAGATTTATCTTAGCATCAGAAAGGCCTAGTGTGTTTTAAAGTTTTAGTTTGCAAGAGTGCTTAGTTAAAGTTTCGATCTTAGTTCTTTTCAATACTTGTAATCCAGGCCTTAATCAAGATGAAATAAAGTTTCCTAGTTATATTTATTATTGCATATGTGTTGCCTCTTTTGTCTCCACCTTGTTGTGAATGAAGATAACAGGAATCTAGTGTGGGGGAGGCAACCGACGACGAAAACTAACGGATATCGCGAACCAGCAAAAATATTTGAGAACATACGACGAAAAGATCACTCACGACAAAGCGGACCCCGAGGGGCCACTGCTAGAGTCGGCCGACCCACATATGGAGTCGGCCGCCCATGGCCGGGCCCATTTGGCTCCAACTTTCGTCCACGGTCGGGTTTGCTTCCCTACGTTCCAAAATTTATGCCAATCACGTTTTCCGATTCGTTTGGGGAACACTTTGAATTAAATCACCGATATATATACCGAGAAGGTAAATTATTTTAATCATGACCTCAAGATAGACTCACACCATGATAATTCCCGGAATCCCTTTGTTCCGTTGGGAACGTATTTTATAGGGACCCCGTTTTACTTAAGTTGTTGAGGACGGTGATATAGCATGGACCATGAGAACTCGATTTCTTGATGTCTAGTTGCTTGGAGAATTTCTTTTCGAAAATCTTAAAATGATTAGCTATACTTCTCCTGTGGTTATAAATGCCTATAGAGCCTCGTCGACAAAATTCGAAAGACCAAAGACATAAGCTTTTATTTGTGTTGAGAATAGTCTTGGCGGTATTAGAGCCATAGAGAAGGGTCTCTTACTCATATGATCAAGTGCACTTACAACCACATATATATCTCTTGCTCCTACACCGGGAGTACGCAAAAACATGCTTTCCGCCATTCATCCATCTCCTACACTTGGGAGAGGGATACATACACTTTCTAGGATTTCTATATGCTCCAAGAATTGTTATCATCATCCAGTTGTTAAGATCATCATCGTCATCATGTTCAAGAAAGTTATTGTGTCCAAGATCGAGACATGGGCTATGCAAAACTAGTAAAAAAAAAAGAAGAAAAGAAAAGAAAGAAAAGAGATGGCCCATGAGCTCTTAAGTATTGTGATCCCAAGAGAAGGAAAGTTCAAAGAAGCTCAAAGAGCTATTCAAGAGAAGATCAAGCAAAGCAATGTTCAAGAGAAGAGTGTGCAAGAGAGGGAAGGAGCATTATTATCATCAATTTAGCCACCAAATATTCCACACACTTGCACACACTTGATCTAGAGTAAGGTCCCCCTCTTCTTGGTTCCGTTTTTGACTAATCAATATGCACAGTAAAAATGCTATTCCTTGAAATACCTTAAAACTCCACATAAGCCTTAGTAGAATAGGAGGCATACCCTTCTACATGCCTCAAGTGAGTTCCATAAATACTACATACATTGAGAGATTTGAGTGCTCTATACTTAATGGTGAGATCCACAAATACCACATATAATGAGTGATTCGAGTGTGCTACATGATGGAGAAGGGAAAGCTAAGTTTTCTTTGCAAAAATGTTATAAAAACTCCGAGTGACAGGATTGACGGAAGACGGATCTCTACTTCGCGCTGTTCCATCTTTCAACTCCCCAAAGTTCAATGGTAGACACTTTGAATCCCGCAAAGATGTGTATGATCGGGGATAATCTAATGTTGATGTCTTGGTTTGAGGCTATGCTTAAAGTAATCCATCCTTTTCCTCGAGACGAGTAAAAGACTAGTGTGGGGAGTTTGTTGACGGTCGTTAACTCATAAAATTAACCGTCAACTTAGCATGCAAATGGACCTATTTATAAATACTTGATAGATATAGGGTTACCACCGATGTAATTCCACGAGTTTTGGTGAATATCTATTTTCGCGGGGTGACAGCTGAAAACCAACCAAGATGGCCCACATGTCGGGTTTACATAGAGATAAAGACCGAACGGGTAAAATTGTATAATCTAGAAGACTCCGAGAAGGCAAACCCGAAAGCCGGGGCCCACGGCACCGTGGCCGGTCGGCCGACCGGGGAAGGGGAGTCGGCCGACTCCCCATCTCCACCAATCGGTGGAGTCTCGCGGATCCCGCCTCCACCGACTTTGAAGATTAATAATTATCGTCCATTTAGGTCGGTTTGATCCGAGGGCTTGTCGTTAATCCTAGGGGGCTATATAAGCGAGCCCCCGGCCCCGGGTGAAACCCTAATTAATTCTCCAATTCATTCAAGACTTCAATCTAGAGAGAGAGTTAGATAGAGAAGGGTCCTCGAATGGATCTATCTCTATAGGGTATTAGTATCAAGAGAGATTGAGAGAGTATAGAGTGGAGGTAGATTTGGAGGAAGCCCGGCCTGTCGGTGTCTCCTCTCCGGTGTACTGCGGGATCAAGTTTCCTAACCCGAGGCTTGGTTTCGAATCATTCGGCGATTCAACTTCTAATACTAGTAAGTTCGTTGTTATTATTGTTCTTTGGTTTACAAGTTTACTTTATTCGCTTCGCGTTGGGAATAGAGTAATCGTTCTTTAGCATAAGCGTGGTGCTTAGGCTAGGTTCACTTGTAGATGCTCCCTATTCGGCCGGAACCGTGGTAGTAGTGAGGGAAGTGACAATCCCTTTATTACCTTTGTAATCCACTTCCCGTTGGTAGGTAAGGTAGGTCCTTTGTGCCCGGTTTAGCATCCTTTGTGGTGTCTATTCCTCGGTACCCCCTTAGAACAATAGTCTCAAAGCTTGCCATAGGTTAGAAGAAGACGACGAAGGAGTTCTCTCTATATCGCTTAATTCTCACTTGACTAGCAGCCCGGGGTAGTAGTAAAGATCGGGTTAGTCTATTGCACGTTTTCTCTTAGCGGATAAAAACAAATACGATACTCGGGACTTATCTCCCGGGTGAAGTGCTCACCGATATCCGTGCGCTTGCGGATTATTTCTCTTGATTCTTTCGTGTGCGTATCTAGTGTCAACAGCGTGCCTCCGGAAGTTGGCGACGTAGTCGCCGGTGTTCCCGACGACCCTGAGACAAATCAAGAAAATAAACAACCGCAAGGGGGCAGAGACTCAGATCGGGTAAAACAATCGAGCAGCACAACTCAAAAGGTTGAAGATCTCACCGCCGGCGCCGGTTCTTGCCGCTTCCTCCGCCTCGTCCGGGCGGGACGCTTGCCACGATCGCCGCCGCTTGCCATCGGTGGTGGTGAGGGTTTTTTGAGATTGGGATGGAAGAGGAAGTGGAAGAGAAGATAGCAACTGCTTGAGTTTGGATGTGATGATGGTGGGAGCCGACTGGTCCTATTTATGAATGTTGGGAGCCGTGGCGAGACTATGGAAAAGCCAAGCGACAAGATAGGGTTTTTCGCACCTATGGGCCGATGTTGAGTTGGGCCGAGCCCATTACTACTGGCGATTCAGTTGCCAGCATGCGGTCGGCTAAATAGCTGATGAGGGCCATTCGGCTAAAGCATACACTAAAGACAGCAACAGTTACGTTCGGCTGATACACGCACCAATGAGTACAAAGAGTGATTGGAAGAGCCGAATAGCAAGAAAGCGAGAGAAGAAAGAGAAAAATGAAGATTATCTATTTTCCAGAGAAAGGGAATTGTTTTCAAGTATGACAGGTCAACCCTAAATGTCTACATCTTCAAGTACAAACCAAGCATCTATACATTTAGAAAGGAGTTGATGACAGCAAGAGCATCAGTCTTGATTCGGTTGACTTCATCAAGAGCTTTTTGGTCCTCTTCTCAGAATCTTGGATGTTGGACAGTTTGCTTTTAATTTGCCGCATCTCCTTGATGACTGATTGTATTCTGGACTTAGCCGAATCAAGGGATGACAGATTTGCGAGCTTGGTTTCATGGGACTGAATGTTAGCATTCAGTTGAGCTAGTTGAGCTTCAAGTTTGGTTTTTTCTTCTCTCATGACCTGCAGCTCTGGTTCTAAAGTGCTCAAGAGGTGCTCAGTTGACTTGATGTCAGAGTAGAGCTCCTTGACCTGCTGTTCCTTGGCTACCTTACTTTTCTCCAGATCAGCTTTGGTGGACATATTCTTGTGTGCTCTCTTGATAGCGGCAAAGTGATCATCAAGGTGTGATAAGGCATCTATGGCGGCTTTGAGATTAGAGGGAAGCTCTTGATCAATAAGCTCTGCCATTTCCCTTATTTTGTCTGAATCTTAGGTCAAAGCAACATTATCCTTTTTCGGGAATGAAATTATATCCTTTAGCTTGGCTTGACTCTCGATGATAGCTGGCTGGTTGGAGGAAACTTCATCATCTCTATCCCCAGCAAACTCTTCAGCGATAAGGGAAAAACTGGCTTGTGGATGAGCAGTATCCTGTTGGTAAATAAAGAAGGTAGTTTAGCCGAATGAATCGGTCTGAATGGAAAATAGCCGAGTGGAGTAAGAATAATACCTCTTCGGCAAATACTTGATCGATTGCCTCCTAAGTAACATCAATATGTTGGGTGGTTGAGGCCACGGTCACTTCAGGATTGACAATATCATGGCTTGGTACATCCTGAATTATCAGGGTTGTTGAAACTGGAAGCTCTTGGAGAGGAGGTTCTCCTTGTTCGTTTGTCTCGATGGAGAGGAATTTCTTCGTCGTTTCTCCTTGTTCATCGAGTCGAAGCATAAAATGAGACGGTATACAAATAGAAGAACAAGAAAGGGCTCAAGTATAGATACGCACCAGGATTACCGACAGATTCGTTGACATCTGCTTGGCTAGCAGAATGTTCAGGAGAATCTTCCAAATTTACTACTCTGTCAGGGCTTTGAGAGTAGGCCTGTACCTGTTGAAGGAGAGTGATGAATGCAGACACATTTACAGATGGTAAATAAGGGATCAAAAGCATTCATACCTGAGGAAGTGGCTTAACCTTCTTTGATCTTGTTTTCCTGGGGATGGCAGTGTCCTTAATAGGGGAGGAAGGAGTTTTTCTTTTAAGGTCCCTTAGAAGCACTGTGTCGTCAGCAGGTGTCTTGTTAAAAATTGCTAAACTTGGAGCATCATGCCCCAGAGCAGCATTAGGGCCAGGTTGCCAGTATTGAACCTCTGAAGGGCTTGGAGGAACATTGTCCTGTTCAAAAGAATATTTCGATACAGAGCATGAAAATGAAATGAAAAGTAGCTATAAAAGTGTACCTCATCATCAGAAGTGAATAAGGGCATTAAAACTTGGCACAGAGGATGGACTTGTGCTCTGAAAATGTGAGAATGCCATTCTTGCCACCAAAGGTTGAATGAAGGATGAGCAGCTTCAATTATCACCGAGGATTGGGTTCATATACCGGAAATTTGCATCCAAGATTGAAAACTTTATTGGCCTCGTAATGTTTAGCAATGACTCCCTAGGCACGATGATGCTTGAAAAGTATGGCTTTGGGGGCAATTGACCAAGTCCAAACCGCCCGGCAACCATATTTGGGTTGTAAAATTTATAAGTTGAACTTATCAACCGACCATGATGAAATTCTCTTGGTAAAGCACAAGGCCTGATGAAAGAATTAAAGATATCCTTGGAATCATCATCTATGCAGCCCAGCTCATAGCTAAATCTGCAGGGGAGAGTTAAGTTTTCATTCTCTCTGTAGGGAAACCAGATTATGTGGTTGAATCCCTTGTAGAAGATCTTAGAAAGGTGGCCAAGGTCTAGATCAATGACAATGGAAGATGCAGCTTCCCCATATGTCTGGCAAGTTTTCTGTGTGGGATTTTCACCTTCAGCATAATTAATAGAAGGAAAATCCAGGTTGTGGAGATCAACCGAAACAATGATGCATATACGGTTGCAGCCACATTTGGACAAGCCACCACGGGCCATTGACACGGGAGATTTCACCCCGGCCCACGCATTTGAGCGGTGATCCGATGCATCATGTGGTAAACTGCTCCTAAGAGATACTTGCCCAAAGGGATCAATTTACCGCAGCTAGATCTTCAGCCATCACTATGTGATTCAAAGTGGGCTCATTGGATTTGCCACGAAAATGAATGCACTGCCACATGTTCATAAAAGCCCGTATTCTTTATCGATACGGTGCCGGTTGAAGCATAAGTCGAATATACTTGGCCCAACCTCCTCCTGGTTTGACTGACCTCTGTGCACTGGTGCCTTTAAATTTGAATGGATATGTTGGCTTGGTGATGTTTAAACCAGTCATCATGAAGATGTCTGACAGAGTGATCAACATTGGACCGTGACCAAAGATGAAAGCATTGATGGCGTCAGACCAGAAATGAGAAGCAGCTATCAGAAGAGAGTCGTTTCTTGGCATTTCGGCTAAAGAAAGCTCCAAGCAGTGTTGAATATCTTGTGATTCCCAGAAATCACTATTCCTAGATTGCATCCTGCGGTACCAATCACGCCATCCTGTGATTGAGGGAAGAGGCCATGTTTTGAAAGTATTTGGCCATCTATTTGGGGAGCAATCCTAGATTTTAATGGGATCCTCAAAGTCTCTTTTTCAATAAATTCCCTCGGATTGGGGTCTCCCCGTGGGCCAAGAAAAAATGATCCAGGATGAGCAAGATTGGAGATCAAAATCTCGTTCTTCATTTCCTTTAGAAGAAGTGGAGCGGATGAATCAAGAACACATCTAAGAACTAATTCAGGAGAATTGCCGAATGAATAAAGACGAGTAGGGTTACCTCTAGAAGCTCCTCTTGAGTTCCTGTTGCCATGATGGAGTCGGTTGAAGTCTCCGTCGCCATTGAAGACAAAGCAGCAAGCATAGATCTCAAGTGGCGGCCGCGGGCGTCGGCGGTCGACCTAGGCGAAAGGCGGTGCTATGCGAGTCAATTTCGAAATAAAACTCTTTTATCTCGAAATTGAGGGGGCATGTGTTAACACCAGAATTTGGTCAGGGATATGACAAGTGGGCCTGCGAGCAGCAGAGAGAGTGATTCGGCAAATGCATATGCGGTCGGCTAATTTCCGTATGTTCGGCAAATGATCAAGCGGTCGGTAACGGCTTCGTTTGAAGGCGAAAGAAGGAAAGAGGAAGCTGACCAGAAAGGGAAGGAGTCGTGATAGTCAAGGACTCCGATTATGGTTAGAGTTAGCATAGTTGTATCTTTCCAATTTTGTTTAGGTAGTTCGTAAATGCTTAGGACTCATGTTCTGTCCAGGGTATAAATATAAACCCTCGACCATTGTAATAAGGGTTCACAACCAATTCAATACAACTGGCTACGTGCCACCCTTCGAGTCCTTTAGTCGTGTCGTCGAGTTCTTCGAGAGGGCCAATCGATCCGTCGACCTCCGTAAGTCCCGGCAACCTTGTTATCATGTCTAGTATCGTGCGGCGGATTTAGATGTGATGCAAGTAGTCTTGTTTGTCTCGACGGGATGGCCGTGCGGCAGGCGTCTGCTTGACAACAGGAAGTCTTTGCTTATGTTTTGTTTATCTCGACGGGATGGCCGTGCGGCAGGCGTCTGCTTGATAGCTTAGCGTAAGCAAGATAGTTATCGGCTCTATTAGATTTGGCAAGATCTAGTAGATTCATTAAGTTATCCCATGTTGCATGCTTTTATATTTATTTTATATGATTGCACACACTCTTTTGCCCAATCTAGATTGATACTCTTTCGGCTCTTGATCATACTCTCATGCTTATTCAATGTCAAGTAGATCAATTTCATATAGCCGAATTAGATCGATCTAGATTGTTACATGTTGCGGGTTCATTCACGTTAGATGTAGATAAGCCCGGGACCGGGTACCGTGCGGCGATACGAGTCTTTGGGTTACTCTAGAGCTAGTCATCCGGTGGACTAGAGATCGGTTTAATCGATAGGTTTCTTTTACATATTACTTGTTTGTTCCTTCTTCATGGACCCCGATTCGGCAATCTTGCCGATACGGTTATGCTTATACATGTAACAAGTATTTATAGATCTCGTTTAGGTAATTACGTGTTTTTAGCTCTTTATTGTTAGATTGTATCATGCGGTGGATTGATCGATAGTAAGGAGTGGTGTAAATTCATAGCGAGTGGTATCATGCGGTGGATTAGCGCGCTTGGGTTTATGCTCGACGGGTTTATGAAGGCTAGACGTGCGTAGATGCGCGGACTAGTTGGAGTAGCCTATGCATGTGTTGTTTAGTAGATTTATACTTATAAGTTACTTATCCTTAATTATTAGTGTTTGATAATGCCTTAAAACTAAGATATGATTTGACATGCTTTAATAATTTAATCTTGTTCAAACATGTCTTCGTTTACCGTATTCGATTCAGATTTATTCATTGCCATTCATATTACATTAGCCGAATGAATTGCAAACTTGTTGCGAGATAGCTTCTATAGCTATATGTCGTCGTAAGTGGCTTCGGGCCGTAAAGATGGAACTGTCTGGTCTCACCAAAGACGTTCCGGTTATGATCTTACCGCTTTATCCCTTGTCGACTTTCAGGTCAAATCGACTGGCACGCTTCCGGATTCAGACGCCCGGGCACCCGATTGAAGCTAGGCTTTCCGGCTTGCTGTGTGTGAGACACGGTGCGCCACATTTTGTGTCAACAAGATGATTCAGACTCAGACCTATACCTACCTCATCAGCAGGCATATTGATGAAATGATACTACTTTTTATGTTGATTCTAGCTTAACCATACATAACAGAGGCACTTCATTATTCTGCACTCTATATTACTGCTTCGTGTCATTTTAGTAGACATACACAGTTTGAGCCAATACACAATCCATTTCAGATAGTGCTCATTTGAATTCCTGTTTGTCTATTTTTGTATGTGAGATAATCTGTTGCTCTCCCTCTAGTATTTTGCTGCAGCAGAGTTTGAACCGTTTCGGTCAGTTCTTGCTAGCCTTTGTAGAGGTATTTTGCTGCGGCATAGTTAAGTTTTCATGCTTAATTAATATGTATACTACATTTGATAATAGCTCTCTATAGAATGGCTATACTCTCTCTAGACCAGAATGATATATGTGCAGTGTGGCATTACAGCTTATCTTTGGATCCAGAAAAGAATTGAAGTTTTCTCATAGTCCTACTTCTTCATCTTGTTTACTTATGGTACCGTGAACTGATGTTTATTCTAGTGAATTTCTAGTTGGAGTAGACCTTGTTGTCATATCATGTTGTCATTTTCGGCTGATTGATCTAAAATAGGAAGCTTTGTTCACTTCATGCATCTAAAGAGGTGCCATTTCCAAGTCTGACTTATCTCGTTGCAAAAGTGGAGGATACTTGGTGGAACCGTGGAAGAGTTGCATGATTTGAGATGAATGAGGTGATACTTGAGTGCCTAATATATTCTAGGCATGACCCTACATTATGACATTTTTCTTAAAGATCTGACATGCTAAGGACTTACCTGATCTTTGTTTCCGACATACCATTCTTCATCATTGGGCTATTGAGGCTGCCATGTTTAAGGGACTTAAGAGAGAGCTTCAGCTGTAAAGGTGCCTCGACGAAGTCCGTGGAAGAAAAACGGCACTATGAATTTGGGGTGTGTTGAATAGATTATTTTTTTCAAACATTGTGCCAACAAGAACCCAAGCATTGCTGGTTCCCTGTAGAAGATCTTTAGTTTAAGTCTATCTATTGGATGTAAAGGATGTAAATCATCCGTATCAATGCTATTGCGGCTTGGCTTTCACTAGATTTTATTATTATATGATAATTAGACATAATTTCAGATTTGAAATATTTATGTATTTGTATTGAGACTTATTCTGGAGGATTTTCATGGCTTTGCGGTTCTAACACTGATATGTGGTGAATTTCTTATATTTTTTATTTTATTTTTATGATTTTTTTTGAGATATTGTTTTGAATTATTCAATTGTGACGAGCAGCTCTAGTAAAAAAAATGATGACAAGCAGCACCAGAGAAAGCAAACAGCATCAGCTGAACTCTTGCTCTCCCGAGTCCTCACAATGGGATGCCAAACAGCCTCGGGGAAAGTCCCCCCGCATGGATATCTGCACAGGGATGCAAGCGGGAATCAAATGTCCAAAAAAAAAAAAAAAAATCCACGTGCGTGGCTGTTTTTCCGGGGTTAATTCACCCGTGCTGCCAAAGTAAGCCTAAGTGGAATTCGTAAGGCTACTGTGGAAGCTTAGGAATCTCGAGTAGCGAGGAGCTTATTTCAATACAGTATTGTCTTCTGAGCGAAGTATTAAACATTTAGAAATCTCACGTATGCTTTGTTAGGGAAATTAATGCGTTGTATATTCCAGCCATGCTGGATACATCGGTGCTCATGTCATTCTTTTAGTGTATTCTTTAAAATTGTTGTTTCATTTTTTGCAATTAGATTTAGATCTCTTCTTTAACCTCAGTGTCCTTGTTTCCCTAAACGGGATTAAACGCCCGTCTAAATGCATTTAGACGGTACACGGCACCCTGCCGTGGAGTTTAGGTCCTAGGCGGCCAACTAGACGGTTTCCCGTCTAGACGGTCAAACACGGCAGTACACGTTGAAAACGGGAGAAACGAAACGGTGGGGAAACGTTCCTAGACGCCGATTTGCCCGTTTCGCGGCGCGTTTAGGTGATGGCGGCCTCCAAATCGACGAGGCGGGAACAGCCGGCGGGAAGGGAATGGAGGAGCGGGACATTAGGCGGGTGATTGAGAGGGATTTGGGTGGCAGTATAAGTACCGGAGGCGGCTAGGTTTCCAATTTCTGGTCCAGTTGCGCTCAGCCCTTGCGCACGCCGCCGCCAGCACCTGCAGCGCGCCGGCGACCAGGCCCAGATCCAGCTCCTGCGCTCGCGTGTTGCCGTCGTCGAGGCGTCGCGACCGTCCAGGCAAGCGCGCGGACGTCGAGCTCCCCTGCTCCTGTGTTCGTCCCCTGCTCCCGTGCGCCTGCAGCTCTCCTGCACCCGTGCGCGCGTCCAGGTACTGCTCTCCCATACAAATTCGCTCTGTTCTGCTGTACGCCTTCACCTTCACCCTTAAGCCTCCAGCTCTCCTTGCACCCGTGCGCTTGCAGGATGTCATCTGCTGCATCTCGTCCATCCGTGGACCAGCCAGAGCCAGCTCGTGCCCTTACCCTTAAGAGAAATTCTGATGATGTACAAAACTATATATGTACAAAACTGCTGAAACCGTGCTACAGTAACAACACCGTTTAATCCGTCTAGACGCCGTTTAGACGGCGTCTACACACTCTAAACGCTAAACGGAGGGTCACCGCCCGTGTACCGTTTAACGTCTAGGAAAACATGTGTAAAATGAATTAAGCAAACCTTGATTTGTTGGAGAAAATTGGTGCGAAATTGTTTACTCGATTACTGTGAGAATATCAGTAAATTCAGTATCAACATCCAACTTGTTTTTTCTTTTTCTGGCCCATTGACCCATTCCAACTTCCAAATAGGATATGAAATATCCTGTATTCTGTTCACGAAAATTTATTTTCACCCTACTGTGTCTGCACTGTATAGCATGGTTCTCTAACATTAGTGAGTTAACATACTAGAATGTTTGACAAGTTTATGCTGTTATATTGAGCCAGGGAAGAAAATGTTTCTACTCTACTGGTTTCTAGACATCTGCTTCAAGCACTCTAATTACTGTCTTCTGTTTTCTGGAGCAGATTTTCTGAGTCCGGGTTATGATTCAGTATGTGTATCGCCATCCAAACGGGTAGGTTTTCAATTTTGAGAAGTCAATATCAGGTTTTTGAGGCTTTTCGTGAAATTTGCATTTTCAAAATGTGCATCTTAGGCTGATAACAGTTTGCTATGGTCTCTCTTCAAAGGGAAGTAGTTGTCGATACTAATTCGCATTTTCACAATGTGCATCTAAGGCTGATAATAGTTTGCTATGATCTCTCTTCAAAGGGAATTAGTTGTAGATACTAATTTGCATTTTCACAATGTGCATCAAGAAAACTGAGTGTGTGCTTTATAACATAATTGCGGTACTGTTTTATCTGCAAATAGATGATCTATTCCTATGTTAGGTTAGGTATTTATTTTCTATACAATAACTCTAGTTGACAAGTGCCAATCAATGCCTTCCTATTTTCTGATTGAGTAAAATGCACTCTGAGTACTTAAACTATTGGGGTAGTATCATCTAGGTACTCGAACTGAAAAAGCTACCACCTGGGTACTCAAACTATTGGGATAGTATCATCTGAGTACTCCAACTATAAAAGCTCCCACCTGGGTACTTAAACTATTGGACATTACCATCTGGGTACGCCAGGAGCGCGGGAAAATGAATTTTGATTCTTTTTCATTTTCTAAAAATTGATGAATAGCGCTGGAATTTGTTATTTTTTGTAAAAAACATAATTAGAGCTCCAAAAATTCTAAAAAAAATATGTAGCCTCTCCATGATGTACTCTACCTAAGAAAAAAATATGAAACTTAAAAAATAAATAGTTTTGTATATTTAAAATTACCTCTTTATTTAATAAATGAACTTCCATGAATTTTAATAATTAAAATAAAAGTCAGATTAAAATAGGTAATTTTTAAACATACAAAACAACTCATTTTTCAAGTTTTATATTTTTCTAGGTAAAGTACATCATGGAGAGGCTACATAAAAAGTTTTAGAATTTTTGAAGCTCTAATTATGTTTTTACAAAAATAACAAATTCCAGTGCTATTCATCAATTTTTAGAAAATAAAAAATTCATTTTTCCGCGCTTCTGGCGTACCCGGATGGTAATGCCCAATAGTTTAAGTACCCAGGTGGGAGCTTTTATAGTTCGAAAATACTGGGATGATACTATCCAATAGTTTGAGTACCCAGATGGTAGCTTTTTCATTTCGAGTACCCAGATGATATTACCCCAATAGTTTAAGTACCCATGGTGCATTTTACTTTTCCGATTAGTGCACATTGAGATTTCTAATGAGTCTTTTTATCTATTCGTATGGTTGCTTTGTTTTGTTGAAAAACTTTAGATTGTGTGTGGCTGGTTTAGCTCCAACCCATGTTGTGTTTAAAGAGGAAGGAGTAATAACCACTGTTGACTTCAATGTCGGCAAGTCCGATCGCAGCGAGATGAAAGTCACAGGAAACGCAAAAGGGTAACTTGACTGCTTAAATGTTCCTTTTTTTTCTCATGTTTGGTTAAATAAAGGGCAGCATGAATTGATGTTCATTTACATTGCAGAATGCACAACACTTGCAAGAAAATTCAGGATTGTGCAAAGTTTGCGTAAATGATAAATCTTCTGTCGTGAGGTTGGTCCCCTTGAAGTGTGGCTGATATGTCATTGTTTTCTGCACTGCAGTGTTGCTTATGCTAAAGTTTTACAAATGCTGTGTGAAAGGCTCACTTCTGGAGATAAATGACAGATTGATCAAACAACCAGATCTTCTTAATACTGCTGTGAGTACAACACGTTGTCTCGCAAATTTCCTCTATTTCTTTACTCCTTTTGTGCTTAGTATATTGTTTGTTCTCCTTTCTGTTCTAGTTGTGATCTAGGTTTTTGTTTAAGATAGAATGTTAATTCAAGACTTTCGCTGCTTTTTCATTGCTATATATGTTTTTTTTTTTTTGAAAAATTGCAGGAGCTCTCCGCCCTTCAATTAAGATTAGGAGTAGAGGGGTTTTATGTACAAACAAAAACAAGCAGCCCTCCCAGGGCAGCTGCAAGACGGATCACACAAACAAAATCTGGCCCCCTATTGGAATGCTCTTCTTCTTTGCTCAATGTCGTCTTTAATTCTCGAGGCCACCTGCATCACCGTTTCATGTGTTGTTGAAGATTCTTCGGTTTCTTTCTTTCCAGAGGTTCCAGAAGATATAAATGACCATGCCATTGAACCGTCTCCGCTCCGTGCGAGACACTTTGCTTGAAGCATTCTCCCGCCAGTCCACCACTGCATAATCTCCAGGGGGTTGTTCTGCTGCTGTCACAGATGCCCATCAAAAGGTTCCCAGGATAGGATTTGGTGCCAAACTGCCTTAGCGGATGGACAGCATAAGCATAGGTGCAGCCAGGTCTCCAATGGCCCATTACAAAGGACACAATGTTCCTCATGTGGCCAACCCCTTTTTTCCAAATTATCTACCGTTAGTAGTTTCCCGTGTATTAGGATCCAGGAGAAGACCTTGCACTTATTTTCTGTAAGTGTTTTCCAAATGACGTCACTACATTTTTTTTGTGAAAGAGCCTCTGAATTGGGCGCGGTATGCTAAGCAGGTGGAGTAAGTGCCATCTGGCGTCCATTTCCAGGTGGAGTCATTGACACCTTGGGTGAGATGTACATCCTGTATCCTTATCCAGGGGGAAACAAATTCCTCTACGTGGGTGGCAGTGGTGATATGACGTCGCAGGGAGCGCATCCAATTGTTGTTATGGAGTTCCTGTTGCACTGTTCTATTTTTCCCTGTGGCTAATTGGAAGAGGCTTGGGGCCAAATACTTGGGTGCTTCCCCCTCAAGCCAGTTGGTGTGCCAGAAGCGAGCCTTTGCGCCGTCTCCGATGGTGACTACGGTTGAGGCATTGAACAGTAGGCGGTCAGCATCATTGCAAGGAAGGTCCATCCCAATATATATGTTTGTTTTCTTTATTTGTTTTCTTTACCATATACTGGAAAGCACACATCTTTACTCCCTTTTCCCACCCCTTTGCATTTAGGCTGACAGGGAAGGATATATAGCAATCTTCCAGACGAAATCAGCTGACTGTCTCAAAATTAAGGATAAACTCTTAGTTATGAGGACTACAAGAACTTGAGAGGAGTATGCTGAGACCCAAAAGGTATCTAGTGCCATAATTTTTTTTTTTGGCCCTTTTGGCTTTTGCTTTCCAAACTTTGAACACGAATAGACATGTTTCCCAACATCAATATCTGAATCTATATGGTCAGTACTGTCTTTTGCATCATTTTCTTGTGTTCAATTTAAGTCTTGTCCATGCAGAAGCTGTCTCAACATGAAGCAGCGTTTAGGTTCGACTCAACCATTAGTGTGATTGTATCTTTAGTGCTCCAGATATTTGCAGTTTGATAGAAGCTTCATCACATAGCTCCTCCATCGCAAACATGTGAAACTGGACTCATGTTGCACAAAGTTTGTGTCGATGAATGAATGTCAGCCTTGTGATGCTGAAGTCCTGAAGATGTTTGATCTGTTTATTCCGTTAGAAAATTGGTGTACAAGGACTAATTCATTTGTGGCTATACATTACCTCCCAATGTAACAGCTGATGAATTGGGATCCAATTATTAAAGTTTTTGCTCTACAAATTAAGTTGTACGAAACTGATACGAGACCATGCACTGCAGAAGTGGAACTTAAAGCAAAAACAATGGTGAATATTGCGTCGACTGAATATTGTTCACAGTTGGGACCAAAGAGCAGATACAAGATTGGGCCACACGGTAGCACCTGTTTTCGGTTTTTTTTTTTTTTACTTGCATAAGCTGTTCATGTAATCCATGCTACTATGCTAGTTGCTGAGTCTGGGCAAAAAGTGAATATGCATATATAAACACAAAAGGTGAATATGCATATAAACATAAGAAACAGGGCAAAAGAAACAATTATCACTATGGCTGACAAGGAGGCAACAGGCAAGGAGCTTGACTTTTGTGCCAACGCTAGCTCCTTCCTGGGCCTGGCCGGGATGAACTCGGCTCCATATATGGTCTATGGCTCCTTTAGCGCCATCTTCACCTACATCCTCAGCGCCGTGGTCAGCGTTTACTACGTGCTAGACAGCCGCGCTACATAAAACGCGAGATCGCCAAGTACTGCGTTGTACAATTGCACCTGCTCATCGGCATGTCCTCCGCGGCGCTGCTGTTCAACACGGTGCAGCACGTGTTCTGGGAGACGGTCGGCGAGCGAGAACCTCATCATGTGGGTGTGCGAGAAGAAGTTCGCCGCTGTGCTCCGCAACGAGATCGCCTTGTCCGACGCCGACGGGAACGCCAGAGCGCGCATCACCGCCAGGCTCGCGCTCGAAACCGCGATCATCCACGTCGACATCACGTACGGCCGGGCACGAGGGCACGACGGCGACGACACAGCCGAACACGTACTGGTTCATCTCAGTGCTGCCCGAGGGGTACCAGACGCACGTGGGCAGCAAGGACTTGGCGTCCCCTTTGCTGGCGACACTTGCACGGGCGGCGGCGGGGCTGCGGACAAAGGTCGGGCTGCAGCTACGGCTGCGGCTGCCGCATCTGGTGGTGTTGTGGATCACGCCGTACGCGCCGCCGAGGCTGCGCTTCCAACTCTGGCGTGGGCGGTTGCGTAACGGTGGTGCTACCGTGCTAGCACTGTGGGATGGAGACGATGAGGGTGCAGCTGAAGGTAACAAATGATTTTATGGGTTTTTTTATAAAATTATATCCTAGTCAGCAGATGGGCATGGACCTGCATTGCACGATATTACAAGTTCAGGGGACTAAGGGCCTGTTTGGTTCTTTCCTACTAAACTAAAGTAACTAAAACTAAAGACTAAACTTTAGTACACCCTGTTTGATTCCCAAGACTAAAAGTGACTAAAGTTCATTAAAACACTTGAATAAAGACCAAACTACCCCTAATTAACCCAGCGTTGCTGCCCCGGGCTGCTCTCGTGCATACTGCTGCCCCGGGCTGCTCCCTTGTTGCTCTCGTGCATGCTGCTGCCCTTGGCTGCTCCCGCCAACACAGCCCTCCATATGAAAACATGAGATATAATATTCAAATAATAATTTAATTGTTCAAATCAATACATTGCGGTAGTCCATATGAAATACTATAGTACCATCACATTTGAATCCACGTAACCCAACATAGAAACAAGCACAAATCTTCTTACAGTCTCTTACAATTTATAAGAGCTAAGACCTACTCAACAATCCATTGGCTATCCACTCACGAAACTGATTCATACGCTCATCTTCGTCACCTTGATGGGTAGCTCTTCGTCGACGTCTATTTTCTTCAACCATTGGCATGTAATTTTCATCACGGTCACACCTATCGAATTCTTCATCCGCCAAAGCACTATCTCTAATATAATTATGAAGTGCCATGCATGCCATAATAATCAAGCTTTGCTTTTCCATCGGATAACTCGGTAAATTTAGCAAAATCCTCCACTTCATCTTTAGAACTCCAAAGGACCGCTCAATGACATTACGAAGTGAAGAATGTGCAAAATTGAAGAGCTCCTTTTTACCTCTTGGCATTGGCCCTTCTCGATACTCGGGAGATGATACTTTGTACCCCTATATGGCGCAAGATAACCCGGTCGATTTGGGTACCCCGAGTCCACAAGATAAAACTTGCCTACACATTCAATATAGTTTGGTTACTAAAACTGAAACAATTAATCCAGCAAACAAGCATATGAATAAAAATGTGCACACTTCACTAGCTCTGAACTTCTAAATATCCCACATAAATTTGTGCACACTGCCATGTAAATAAACAACTTAAGAATCATAGTTGCGTCTGTCCTAGATCACTAGATGTATGATCCTGATAGTACAGCCTCATCACTACTGTATTGTTACTAGTTCACTGTACCATCGATGCAGGGCTTTGTTCATTACTAGTATTTAATGGCAATAACAAAGTACTTAACATGAATGAGTATAGCAATAATAGTATATATATTTACGGCTCAGAATGGAACAAATTTAAGGGACATATTCATGAAAACATGGACAGAGGGACATATATGCAATAGACTTATCACAGCAAGACATTTTCTGTTATCTAACTAGTACTGCCAGTGACAGGCCCACACGCTATGTTATCTAACTAGTACAGCCTTCAGATCAGGCCCACACGCTATGGCTTCGGTTAGTTGCCTTCTGCCTTCAGATCAGGCTTCGTCAGAAAAAATGGATAGTATTGTGACTATAGCAAACAAACAATGTGTTAGGCAGTGGTTTCTGCAAAAAACATGTAGTGCTGCAGTGATGAGCTACCCAACCAGTCTGAATGACCTAGCAGTTACTTAGCACGAGTACAGAATTACAGTATACTTCGCAAATAACTTGTGCAAGAATTACAGTATACTCATGTGTATGAGGAATAGCTGAACAAACCAGTACGTACCATTAGGTGGGTGTGGAAACTTATCTCCATACTTGCCAATTGCATCTTTGAATACCCTCATATCATGAACTGATCCAGGCCATCCCGCAATGACAAAAGTGAATCTCATATCAAAGTCACACACAGCCAACACATTTTGAGTGGTATAGTTGTATCTTCCAGTATGTTGCACTACCATTTTTGATGGCACTACAACTGGTACATGTGTACCATCTAGTGCTCCTATGCAGTTATTGAAGTACGGACTAAACCTAGGAGATTGCAACCTTTGATGCATAGTCCTAAATTCAGGGTCTCTTGGCTTGATGTTATCAGCTGCAAGCTTGTTCACACTACGCAATACTTTATCAAACTTCCTACTGCATGTCTCTAAAGACCTACAAAATCGCTCTTCAGCTTGTCTCATACCCTGAGGAGCACCACACATCCACAAAAACAAACCTAAAGTCTCTATTGATGACATCCTCCTTGTGGACTTCAATCCATGTCTCTCCACAAGCACATTATGCAGCCTATCAAACACTTCCCTATTCATCCTAAACATGTTGTAGCAGAATTTTGTATGGCCTAGGCACCTCATGACCCATTGATAACCAGACTCACGAGGTACTCTGTATTCCTCTTTGTTCATGTATGTTTCAAAGTGGAACATACCGAATACGGAACCGAGAGCAGCTATGTTTCTCCTCCTCTTGTGACACCGCAACACATATTGTTGGATCAATGCATCCTCCTCATCCTCATTTTGTTCCCCTGAACAAGGTCATTCCTTCCCAAAAGAAAAAGGAGAAGAAAAAGGCTTTACTAGTAACTCAGGGCTTAGCACCAAGTCATGATATGGAAACGGAAACCCTGTGTATCATAAAAAAAGCAGATCTAAGGACCATACTCCAGTCTCAGTAGCAAAGAATGTACAATGTGTATTTGAACCGGATTCAAATACACATGCTATCTGTAAGCACTAAATACAATTCTTGTACAGAAAAAATGACAAGAATTTGTTCATGACTTATAGCATTTGCAACATCATATTCCAGTAAGCCAAGATGCGTACTTGCTGCATTCAGATTTGGAGCCCCACTAGCACTAGCAAAGCAAAGGCATTAAACACACAAGCCGCCAACGCCCAAATCGCAAGAGCAGTCAGGTTCACTGTGTCGTGCTCAATGAATTGAACGAACAGATGGAGAGCCAAATGTGTGCAGGAATTCCCATCAGTATCGGTATGCATCTATCCAGAAAGAAAGAGGCTAAAAACTATTGAAAAGCCATTACCCCAGAAATACGATTGTGTAACACCAGGACGAGGCAAAGCATCCATGAATCTTCATATACGCACGAGGGCATGCTGCATACATACTATTGGTACTGGGAAGAATATTCCCGAAAGGTATTAAGCATGAATATTCCCGAAAGCTAATCATGTGTCGCTCCTAGCTAGCCACCAAGAAGTCTGTGAGACGGTCCCGGATCGGAGAAGGCTCTCCAACTACTACAGTACAGCTTTAACCAACTGATCTGTGGATTAATGAGCTAGGAGATCACGTTTTCTTACTGTCAACGCAAAACATCCAAAACTGAAGACGAACCAATCAGTGCGAATCAGATCAGTGGACTCATCAGATCAGTGCGAATCAATCAGTCGAGGCTACACATGTAACTAGACCAGATCCGGATGCAACAACGCCCAGCACTAAGGGAGAGGAGAGGGAGAGGGAGAGGCAGGGGCAGGCGAACCTGATGATCTCGTCGGCAAAGGACCTGGAAGGGGAGGATCAGCGCCGCCGCCGCCTGGAACCATAGCGCCGCCGAGGGAGTCAGGTCACGAGCAGAGTCGAAGGGGAGGGAGTCGAGGGTGAGCACGGCCTCGGGCTCCGCCCGCGCGCCGGGGAGCACGACGGCGGCGAGTGCGAGCAGGCGGGTCGGGGCGAGCGGCCACGAGTCGAGGGGCAGTGGAGGTCCAACTCGCGTTTTAGTCCCCTTTAGTTCACCAGGAGGGACTAACAGGACTAATGCACGCTTTAGTCCTATTTTAGTCATGTGTTTGGAACTTTGGTCCAAAAGAACTAAAGTTTAGTCCATTTTAGTTTTATTTGGAACCAAAGCAGCCTCAAGTTTTAACCAAAGTGGACAGAAAAGACAAGTTTAGGGGCACCAGTGTATTTTACTTAAAAAAAAAAGAGGCATTACTGGGTCCGCCTCCTCCCCTGCTGGCCTTCCCGTTCGTTCACTTCTGCCTTGCCTCGTCTGGCCGTCGTCGTCTCCGCCGGTGCGCCCGCCACATCGTCCAACGGCGAAGGGCGGCAAAATGTTGCAGTGCATCTTCCTCCTCTCCGATTCCGGGTAATCTTGGCTCTACAGTCTCCCAATTTCTCTGACTATCGCTTTGGTTCCTGGGCCCCGTCGTTGGATCCGGCGCTGAGCTTGATGCGATCCGTCTATGGATTTTGGCAGGGAGGTGATGGTGGAGAAGCAGATGTCGGCGCACCGCGTGGACCGCGCCATCTGCGCCTGGTTCTGGGACTACGTCGCCGCCCACGCCGCCGGCGACCCTTCCAAAGTAAAAACTCCTGCTCTTGCAAATTCCAGCCTTTTTCCCTACCTTTGCTTATTCTTGTTACATACTCGAACCCTACTCCTACTGGTGCTTCTCGAGCTAGTACTAAGCTTGGTTGGCTGAATTTGGGAGCTCTCGGGCTAGTCCTAAGCTTCATTCAATCCATTGTTTCGTTGCTGATGTTACAACCTACCAATTTCGAGCTATTGTGGCTAGGGATGCAAGTGGATCGACCAAAACCTACTCCACTCATCTATCTACCTGATTTATAGATGTACTCATTTTGTGTATAGAGTGGGTCCATCAAATGAACTATGAAGAGTAAACGAGTCGAACCAACCAAACAAATTGCATACCTAATTGTGGCATTGTTTTCATTCTGATTATCTGAGCTGTTCAATTCCTCCGGAATTTTACTTATCAGGTTTGTTGGGCTTTGGAAGGTCTTGCAGGTTGTGGTGTCACCAACGCATTACTTGTTTCAAATATATCGTGATGGTGTAACATTCTTGGCATGCACCCAAGTGGAGATGGCTCCACTAATGGCTGTCGAGGTGTGGGCTTCATCTCTTCACAACATTTTCTTTTCAGATAGTCGTTACTTGTTTTGTTAATGTCCTGTAACTGTAAGGCCGTAGCAGAAAAAAGGCAAAAAAAAAAAAGGCAACACATTTGTCGCATTGAGGGTAAATTTTGCTTATTTGGTACAGAGCATGGTGGATGCTTTGGTACAGTAGCGTAGATCTTAACTCACGCATCATGAGTCTGAAAGACATAAGGGCAACCAAAGTAGAGCCTCTTACACACTGATTCGCATGATTTATTATGTATAAATGGAATTTGTATTTCTACAACTTGCTATAAAAGGATATATAGTACTGACAACGACAAGTCTATACTGACAACGAGTGTCTGTTTGACAAGAAAAAAAAATGGAACCATGGAATGAGTTCTTTGCTGTAGAATATTAGTGAAAATGTGTCGAAACCACCCATATTGAACCCAGCAAACATGAAGAGGGAATTCTGCATATTTTGTGGCTGCAAAAAGGAACAATAAATATTTCATAGTAACCTCATTAATCTGCAAGTCTCTTTTGGCCTCTCACAGTGTTACTTGGTCCTAGTGTCTGAAAGTTTCTCAAGTGTTCCACAGAACAATGCAGATGTTGAAGTACTCTTGGATTTTAGGAAAGTTAAGTAAGATCTTACAAAATTTCATGAAAATGCAACTTTTTAATTAAGACCCATAGTTCTGTCGTATCCTCAAAAGTTATCTTGCAGTAGCCTTCCAAATTTATCTCTACGTAATGTAGTAATGGATTGACCCATAGTGATTGACCATAAATGATACTTTTTGGCTGTATTTCCTGGATGTGCTCAAGTGTTTTGCATTTTTCAGTTTCTCTCGCGTGGCCGATGTCTTGACTAATTATCTTGGAGATCTGAATGAAGATATAATCAAGGACAACTTTGTAATTGTATATCAGGTGTATTTCTTAGTCTCTGCTACACCACAATATAAATCTGCAGCTGTTGCCTACTCTATTATTTTGCTATCCGACTGTTATATTCTTCTGAATGAGTATTGCAAGTGTCAACTGTGTCAGTTGACAACTTTACTTAGTCACAGGATGATCTGTTTTTACAAACATGACATTAAGAAATGATTTTCTCTTATATATTTAGCAAATGTTCAACTCTATTGTCCTTTGATATATTAAAGCTTTGGAAATTAAGAAATCGTATCTAACTATTATTTGGAATGGGGTTATATATTGAGTTGCATATACAGAAGTACAAAGCTGATGAAATATCAGAATTACAGAAAATACAACTTATATCTTTTAATAAAATTCTTGAAGATTTTCAGATAAATTTAGAAGATCAAGGCAGGCCATTGACCTACTGTTGAATTTATTGAGTCTATTATAAATTTCCTAATCTGCATGCTTCAGTCAAGTTTTACTGCTTTTGAATCCATGGTTGCCACTTGCCTGTGCACTTCCTCTGAAAGTTCTCTAAATCTATAGTACTTAACATGTGCAGATTTTAGATGAGATGATGGATAATGGTTTTCCACTCACGACTGAGCCAAACATCTTGAAAGAGATGATTGCCCCACCTAATATTGTGAACAAAATGTTGAATGTTGTTACTGGTAAGAGTTCAACACTTGGCAGCAAACTTCCAGATGCAGCTGCTTCTTTTGTTCCTTGGCGAACAACAGTAGTCAAGGATGCAAGCAATGAAGTCTATGTTAACATAGTTGAGGAACTTGATGCATGTGTAAACAGGTATTTCATTTTTTTTTCCCTTTTTAATGTCCTATAAATGGGATCCATTCATTCTGCCAATATGGCTTTTAGGACCTTAGTCACAGTAATTGGTCAAATATTTCTGTAAGCTACTCAGTTTTCAGCATTTTCGTAGTAGTTCTGGATATTGAGCCCCAATCTATTTTTTATACCTTCATTTTATGGATGCCCTTGAATTTAGCAAGTGCTACGAAAATACAGAAAAAAGAGCATCATAGGAGTGAAAAATCATACTATTAGGTAGTGGTATAGCAAAATAGCACATGAAACTGTCCTACTTATGATTTATTTAATTTTTTTCTAATGTTACTGAGGCTGCTTTGCTATTTGGTGTGCAGAGAGGGGGTCTAGTGAAATGTGAAGCATATGGTGAAGTTCAAGTAAACTGCAGCCTCCCAGGTGTGCCAGAGTTGACCATGTCATTTGCCAACCCTACAATTATCAATGACGTTACCTTCCACCCCTGTGTCCGATTCAGGCCATGGGAATCAAGTCAGGTTCTATCATTTGTTCCCCCTGATGGGCAGTTCAAGCTCATGAGTTACAGGTACACATTTGCATGCTAGCTTTTCTTCTGTACACTAGTATATGCTCATAATTTGATCGAATTAGCAGGGTTAAGAAACTGAAGAAGACACCAATTTATGTGAAACCTCAATTGACATCAGATTCTGGGAATTGCCGTGTTAGTGTGATGGTCGGGACTCGAAATGATCCCGGGAAACCTATTGATTCAATAACAGTGCAGTTTCAGTTGCCCCCTCTTATTGTTTCTGCTGATTTGACTGCAAACTATGGCACAGTTGACATCCTTGCCGACAAGGTTAGTTTACTGTCTACCATAAGTTCCATAGTAACTCCATCCATAGCTATTTTTTCCCATTATCACAGCTCAAGGGAAGGGGTCTATATAGTAGGTAGTTTCAGAAAAAAGGCCAGTCTGTTTCCGCTTTTATCTAGCTTCTGCCAGCCAAAAGCTAGAAAATGAGCACTCTACGTGTACCTTCACCTTGATATGCTTCTCTAACAGTAGTCTTCTTATGCAGACCTGTCTTTGGACAATTGGGCAGATACCAAAAGATAAAGCACCAGCGCTCTCTGGAAATTTACGTCTGGAGGAAGGACTCGCACAGTTGCATACATTACCAACATTTCAGGTGAAATTCAAGATTATGGGAGTTGCCCTATCTGGCCTTCAGATTGATAAGCTGGACGTCAAAAACACACCAAATGCTCCATACAAAGGTTTTAGAGCCCAAACTCAAGCTGGAAAGTACGAGGTCAGATCATAGGTGCTTCCAGAGGGCAGCTGTTAGTTTTTACATCTTACAGAAATTGAATGATGAGGCAGACCTGGCTCATGGCCTATTAACACATTATGAGCATCAATTGAGGACCATGGCCAGCTGCTTTTGGGTGGTTTTATCCTGTTCTGGGCCCATTACTGCATTCAACGGGAGGTGAGGTGCCATTGTTCTTGTTCAGGTCAATAGTTGTCTTTTACCTGTACCTGTTTCAGATTATCCTGTCTAGTGTGAAAGCAACAGAATATTGTGACCCTAGACCTATCGAGATCAAGGTTTGGATTCTGGCACCTTGTAAAAATCCAATTGAGTTCAGAATTTTGTAAATGCCATGATATTTCAGTTGTCAGCAATTGTCTTGTACAGACGCATTGGTCTTACCATGTGTTGTTTATGTTATAAGAAAAATATCTCTTTTTTGTTAGAAAAGGGGGTGACTTTGGAAATGAAGCCCTTTGTAACAGTGGATATGTATCGCTTTGATGTAATAGTTGCAGTTGTTGTAGTGGTTTCTTTGTCTGGTATACCAAACCTGCCCACTAAGCTAGGCTACTTATTGGGGTAATAATATTGTGAGTCTTTTACCTGTGTGCCATCACGAAAGTTCGCTCCAACCTGTGTGCCACTAAAAAGTTTAAACGTACCTGTAAGGACAAGTAGAACTTCGTTTTACCCTCTACGCCATTCCGTTCACCTTCTGTCAGTTTTCTTAGCTCTGACCGCCCTGACATGTGGGTCCGGTCGATGCCAATGTCCAAAATACCCTTATGTTATAGCCGTGTCCTCTCCCTTCTTTCTCTGCATAGTGGGTCCAAGCTGTCAGGGCACCTCCTTCTTCAACATTGGTCGCACCAGCACGAGCCTCGCCCTCACCAATCGCCCCAGCCTTGTCCCCGCGGCAGCCTCGCCCTCGCCCCCATCCCCAAGCCTTGTCCCGGTAGTTGAAGATTTAATTGTCTCCGCGGTAACTATGGCTGACGACTAGTCGGTCTACTGCCCCGAGCGCCACCGCAAGACGGAGGTGGTGCTGGACCACGCCACCAGCGACACAATCTGCACCGAGTGCGCGCTCGTCCTGGAGGCACACTACATCGACGACGGCTCCGAGTGGCGCAACTTCGCGGACAGCGGCGGCGGCGAGGACCGCGGCCCGTTCCTGTCCAACGCGCCGCTCGTCACCCACATCGCGTACGCCGGCCCACAGAAGGCGCAGGGCGGCGGCGGCGGCCACGCGCTGCCGAGGGTGTGGGGGCGGCGTCGGCGGCGGCGCGGACCACGAGCAGGCGCTGGTTGAGGCGCTTCACCTCATCGTCGGCTTCTCTTTGTGCGACCGATGAGGACGAGCCCGAGCACCGCGGCGGCGAGGCGGAACGCGATGGCGCGCCCGATGCCGTTGGTGGCGCTCGTCACGACATCCCACGCGCCGTAGGGGGCTTCCCCGGGCGGAGGAACATGGCGTGGGTGCACGTGCCGCCGGCCATGGCTGGGGTTGGGGCCCGACAGCGTCGCCGCGGCCGAGCTGCTGCTCCGCCTCGCGGGCACGACGGTGCGGCCGAGCTGCCTCTCTGCCTCGCGCGCGTGTCGCGGAGGGCGGGAGCCGGAGCTCCGCCACGCGTGCTGGCCATGCTCAACGGCGTAGGCGTCGAGCGGCGGCGGAGGCTCCGAGCCGCACCTGCATGTTGGATAGGACGAAAGAGAGAAGATGAAGACAAACGTTGATCGGTCTCTCCACGTCTCACGTGTGGCAGGCAGGAGGTGAGAGGAAAGGATGGATGTGGGCCCCACGCCATTTTGTAGAAACAAGAGGGCATTTTGGACCTTTTTCATGTCAGTTTGACACCGTTACAGACAGATGCGGACGGAATGGCATAGAGGGCAAAATGAAGTTCAACTTGTCCTTACAGGTACGCTCAAACTTTTTAGTGGCACACAGGTTGGAGCAAACTTTCACGATGGCACACAGGTAAAAGACTCTAATATTGTCCGTACATCCGTAACATTTCAAATTTACTGGAATATCATGTGATGAAATATGCTTACCTAAGAGAGAGAATGAAGGGGATGATAGAACTTTCGCATCATGATTTTGGTTGGTCTTGTAAACACAACTTATAAGGGCTTGGTCTAAATTCTAAAGCGCCACTTTCTTTAGGGCCTGTTCGTTTGCAAATTGGATGGAGGGGATTGAGGTGGTTTAAATCACTAGTTCCCTAGCGATAATCCGGTAGAATGGGGCATAACCAAAAAGGCCTTAAGGGTCGCCATTTTGGTTGGTTCGAAATCGATGCCCGTAGTAGATAGACTACCTTGATATGGTTTATGTGAGCAAAGATTATTATTTCTGCAGTGCATGTACTCCCTCGGTTCTAAAATAAGTTTGTTTTATGAAAATATATTCACTTAAGAGGGAGGTTTGGAGTATCTTAGTCTCCTTTCACTTAATCACTTGTCGGGAGTGGCGCGGACGGTGCACTGGTGCAGGGAAGCGATCGCCCAAAGAGGCAAGAGCAGAGCAACACTGCAAATAAACCCGCGCGCTGGCGCAGCCTTTCCTTTCCTTATCCAAAAAAATTGCGCTGTGCAGGATGGCACTGCCGTCCTCGCCTGCAGGTACAATCCATCGCCAGCCTCGCATCTCCATTTCCGTCTCCTCGTGCTGCTGCCGGCCATCGCCGTGCCCTCTCCAGATTCAGACTACCATCCGCCCCGCTGCATATCTTCTTCCTCTTCGTGTTGCCGCCACAGCTTCTCCCACTGCCAGCAGCCCAAGAAGTCTCGGCCGAGGTCGACGAGGGCGTCTACCGCCTCCATCCGCCCTCCCGGACCCGCAATCCGCTGGGCTGCTTCTCCTCGTCGCCGCCGGGACAGTCGGTGCGGCCAGCCTCCTGCTCCGCTCCTCCTCCTCGTCCACCTCAGAGCAGCAGCGGCAGGAGGAACAAGAACAAGTAGAGGAGGGAGAGGAGTGCCCGGACTGCGGCGGGACGGGGCTCTGCGGCCGCTGCAAAGGGGAAGGCTTCGTCTTCAAGCAGCTCTCCGATGAGACGGCCACCAAGGCGCGAAAGGCCGCCAAGAACATGGCCACTCGATACACCGCCGGGTACTGTACTCCTTCCAGTTCCAGTCCTAGTTCCAATTCGAGCTAGTTGTTGCATATCTGCATACTGTATCCATCCTCATCTGTCACCTAACAACAACATCACCATTGCAATGCATCTGTTGCAGGCTGCCGACCAAGTGGACCTACTGCAACAAGTGCTCCTCCACCCGATCCTGCACGACCTGCCAAGGCTCCGGCAGAATCATCACCACACCTGTCACCTAGCCTAGCACCCAAGGTTATCTATGGAAATTTGCTGCTATGTGTATCATAAGCTTGAAAATAGGAGGTACAAATATGTAGGAGAAACGATATACCTCTGAGATTATGCATGATGCCATGTGTAAAATCTGCCGCAGCCTCAGTTTGTGTGATCTTTTGCTATATAATTAAAGGCCAATAAGTACTCCTGAAATTCCTAATCTTTATCCCCTCTGTTTTATCATTGTCTCCTGATATTGCCCTAGTAATTCTAATGCCAGAGGTAAGTAGGAACGCAAAGATAATTTGCAGAGTGAGAGTGATGACCCTTGTCAAGTTGGCATGGTGTACCCAGAAGAGTACTGACACCAGAGTGTTGTTGCTCTATCACTCACCAGAGTGACAGGCATACAACCTGCACTCCTAACAACTGAATTCAGATTTAACTGCGAAATGCTTTAGAGGCTCCAAACTATAAGCCGCAACCCTGTCTAGCATGTATTCAGTATCAGAAAACTACAAGCCACTTTCAGATTAGTCTGGGAGCAAAAGGCAGTAAAGATCCCCTGCCATGAGTTAAGCTGCCACGGCCAGTAATTTGATTAGAGATCTGAATGTATATCTAGTAATTCTAACATGTACTCCTATGTGCAAGAATTTACTGACAGGGAACCGGATGTGATTTATTGGTGTTCTGTCACTACTGCATGGCAGATTTAACATCTTACATGACTAAGAATAACATTCTGAATCTCATACTTACGCATCCCATGAGGATCTGATTCCGAATTGAGTTGGTTAGGACACTGTTGGCATATTCTAATTAGGTATGCCAGGGGCGAGGGATGGTTTTCTAAACAATTTCTTGTGATAAAAATAACAGGTGAGGACAGTAAAAAGATTGCTGCAGCATTGTGTCACTCAAGGGGGAAAAAATGCAAAACAAAATCAAAATAGGACAGTAAAAATATTGTTGCAGCATTATGTCACTGAAGAAAAAATAAAACAAAATGAAAAAAAAATCCGCGCCAGGTAGGGGTCGAACCTACGGCCTTCTGCTTAGGAAACAGACGCTCTATCCACTGAGCTACAGGCGCCTTTGTATCTTAGAGAACTGATGACACTGTAATATTGTAGTTTGTTTCCTAAACACTTGTAAGCGTTTCTTTCTGTTTTTGTGCTAGAGAGAACGCTGGAAATGGTGTGCACTTACACCAATGTAAAATGGTGAAAATTTCAAAAAAAAAAAAAAAAAACATGTTGTTCAATTAGCCTGTAAGGTTTCATCATTATCATTGAAAAAAGGGAATTCTTGCAACATAAAAGAGGGGTTTGAGAAAAGTTTGTTCTGCAAAAATATGTGTTTAGCTCACCGGACACATAATCAACAGATGGACATCTCTGTACGTCTTTTAGGCAATACAGTTTTTTCACAGTTAGAACGAAATAATACATATCTGCTAACATTTTCTGTTTTATTCTTGCATGCATAAACTATCCATAGTACAGTGCTCCCGATGACTTTAAAAAAAATCCTTGTGATGACAGTCCAAATGAATGAATTGACATGGAGCCGCTCACTCCAACATGTATGCAGAGGACCAAATATGGCATTTTAGTTTTCTGCAGTTTTCATCAACTCCTGTAATCAAACTGTAACCCATGAAACATAAGCCATTCTGAATCGCATACACTTGCAGATTTTCTGACCCATGAAATAAGTTCGCTCAACTCAGGTCATTTATGTTTTTCCTTGTCAAGCACGATCTCAACAAGCTGAATGTTCCCCTGAAGTGAAGCAGCCTTGGATGGTGGCAGGAAGGAGAAACCATCCAGCAGTTTCAAACACTTCAAACCCCACTTGACCATCAAAAACTCAATCAGATGATGACCACTGCGTACACAAACCCAACTGATTTGTCAGAAATAGTGCTTGCCACACTTCTTCCAAGTGGAACAGAGATGGAATGATTTGTTGGTACCTGCGGTTGTGGTATGTGGTTATGAAAACCGCCCCAGACGAATTCTCGAGAAGAAAGGTCACCGTTGCGAATAGATCATCAAAATCTTGCCAAAAGATGCAGTGGTATGTCAGTCAGACAAAACAATGACAATACAAATGGAAATGGGTAGGTAATCAGTGAATGGATTGGACACAAAATGATCATCCACATTTAAGATATAACAGTAATAGACTGAACATGGTATAGATGGTAGCTCACTTGCTGAGTCGTAAAGTACATCAGCTCCAAGAATAATGTCAGGATGTGACTCAAATACCGTTTCATCCCAGTCTCCCCATGTAAGTCCTGCAACCTGAATGATTATGGACTGAGTATAAGTTCTTTGAATTTGGTAGGATGCAACATGTAAAGATCTGTATGCCAAATCAAACCATACAGTACAATTGGCGTTATTGAGAGCACATATGCTTCTGATGTTGTTTAGTACCTATAGTCAGTAAAAACAAGGAGGCAATCAGCCATACTGAAACTCTGACAAGGATAAAATGATAAAGGTTTCTAAGATGGATCGAAGCTCACTTCTGCATTCTGTGCAATGTCTGTTAGTGTTACATCCGCTCCAACCTTTGCAGCTACTAATCCCGGCAGTGACGTCCCAGCACCAAGCTGCAAATGATACGTGCAAATTAGGTAAGAGCGTAACTGTCGCATTGTTCTGTCAAACAATAATGTGCGTGCAGAGGAATGCAGGATTCTATAAAGAGAGGAACTTTTCAGCCTCAGACATGGATTTTAATACCAAGGCCTTGTGTCACACGAGCAAAGTACTCATATTGACCAAAGATTGTCCATTGTTCAGTGAACTGCCATTTACAATTGGCCACAGTAGCAAGTAGTAGTACCTCAACAACTCTGGAAGCAGAGAACCGTGATCTCTGCTGCCACACATACTCTGCAAGAATGACACTGCACGGCCAGACAAACATGCCGCTACCTCTTCGATGTTCTGTACATAAACCCAACCAAAAGGAAGTCAGGACTCAGGACACAAGAGCACAGCAACAAAACCATGGGTAAAAACTAAAGAATCCAAGCCAAGCGCGTGTGCTCCATGTAATCATGTAGCACCACGAGGCAGCAACCGGCTTGGCGGCAATTTATCAAGCACTTGCTAGGCATTCCATCAGCCACCAGTGTATCAGCCGCGCACCGGATCGCCGCATCGAGGTTTAAAGACGCCGCAACGACAGTTCGGCTCCGGGCATGAGTGCGCGCGTACCTCGATGATGTCGACGCGGAGGTTGTGGTGGCGCTCCGACGCGCTGCCGCCGAAGTAGTGCCGCGACACGGTGGTCATACGCGTGGGGGCAACGGCAGCGGCGCCTTCCATCCCTGATGCACGGCAGTCTGAGCTGTGCGTCTCGTCGCAGTGCACGACGGAAGTTGACTGCAGAGGCCGATGTTGTTTCTACGTAGTACAAGAAAAGAATTACTTGGAGCAGGAGCGTTGACATTTCAAGGGATGTAGCGCCAGGCCCCAGAATTATTTTTTAAAGGTTTATAAAGTAGTTTTATTTTTAAATGTTTTATAAATTATGTTTTCTTTTATATGTTTTATAAAATAATGTTTTTTTTATTGCTCTTCTGTTCTTTCGGTGGTATGATTCATCTTTTTTTTTGGCTCTTCTACTCTTTCTGTGGTCCGCCAGGGCATGCAAGAGCTAAATTTGGAACCATACAAACGAATTGGAGTCGAATCATGATTCGGTGATTAAGTAAAGAACCTCCAAACGGTTCATATTGCCTATGTCGTGCTCTGTCCTCTTCCGCCTCGCTCGCATTACATTGTTGATGAGCTCGGCCTACCATCCGCAAACGGACGGACAAACTGAGCGTGTCAACCAATGTCTGGAGACGTATCGGGGTGCTTCATCCACTCATGCTATCTTGGCAGAGTTTTGGTACAACACCATCTCTCATTCCTCAACAAATCTCTCTCCATTCGAGGTACTCTACGGCCACCCGCCCCGTTTCTCCGGTCTCACCGTCAACTCTATTTCTTCTTCAACGGATGTGAAGGCCATGCTATCTGAACGCGCAACGATGTGGGCATCCGTTCGTTGCCACCTTCACCAAGCTCAACAACGGATGAAGGCACACATGCGAACAAGCATCGCTCCGAGCGTTCATTCGTTGTGGGCGACTACGTCTTCCTCAAGCTCCAGCCGTACATTCAATCATCGCTGGCGCTGCGGACTCATCAAAAGCTCAACTTCCGTTACTTGGCCCCTACAAGGTCATCCCAAGATCGGCGCCAAGGCGTACAAGCTGGAGCTCCTGCCATCCTCTACGGTGCATCCTCTCTTCCACGTGTCACTCCTCAAGCCGGCGCCTCCGTCGCCCCCGACCTCCCGGACGCCGACAACAATCTCCAGTACCCAAAGGCAATCCTCGACCGTCACCTACATCAACGCCAAGACAGTGCTGTGGCCCAGGTCCTCGTCAAGTGGTCCGGTTTCGACTCCACCCTCGCCACCTAGGAGGACGCTGAACCTCTGCAACATCAGTTTCCCCTCGCTCCGGTTTGGGATCATGCCGATGACCGGGGGGATGTTACCAGGCCACACCTGGTCCAGCCTAAAGAAGCCCGGCGTCCAAGGTGGAGTTCTCGGGCCCGGCCGATCTCCCACCCAAACTGGAACTGTAACGTGTGCAAGCAGGTGTGTGCGAGTGAACCATCTATCGTCTTGTTTCCCAAGTTGAACTTCTCGAGATACAGGAGTTCGTCGCCGGACCTCGGCGGTGCCGGGCGAGAGCTGCTGCTGTGTGTGTGCGAGTTGGAGTGGAATCGAAGTGTGTTGTTAACAGCATGTCATATAATATAATAACAATATACCAAGCTAAACAAATGCACAATATAATCAAAATAAACCGCACAACTCTGCAATAATAATAATAATCCCTAATAATAACCTTTATTACTATTGTAGCGATTATCGATCGAATGAAACAGCTAGCTCGATCGATCTCCTTGAGCAGCTAGCTAGCTGCAGGCTGCGCGTAGCAGATAGGATTATTTGTACAGCTGCAAGCACAAGCAAGCTCCTTCATTTCACACCCACCCGGCGACGCAGGTCGGCCACGCTGTCCTTGAGCTCATCGACGCGCCCAGTCTCTCGCCCCTGGCGACCACAGCAGTACCATCACGGCCGGTAGGATGAAACCGCCGACGCAGCAGCAGCTGCTGCCTTGGCGGCGGCTGCTCTCAACCTTAGCTTCGATCCTCTTGAGAGCCGCCGACGCCGCCGGAGATGTCAGCTGGGAGGGCGGCGCACGTGCACGCGAACGCGCCATGTTCGACGACGACAGGTGGCGGGGCGGGGCCGGACGGCGGCGAGGATCGCCCGCGGCAGCGGCATCTCGATCGTCGATCGATCGAGGACGACGATATGATGGATTTCGTTCCAAATGTGCGAGGTTGCCTAGATCTTATCTTTATATATACGATACTAATTAAGCTAGCCTAGGCTCTAGCTAGGGTTTATTTAGTACTCCGTACGTACTCCTACAACTAACAGTCCTACGTCGTGGCGGCCATGGTACATTCATTATATTATTTGCCTGAGCCAACGTCTTGTGCGTGAGCCAACCGCCGTGGCTGGGTGACATGGTTCGTATAACATGCTTAAGATCGTATAATATACTACCTCCATCGTAGGAATATCTGTTGATTCCGCTTCTCGAGAAACAAATTTAACAAAAATATATATATTAAAAAATATTAATATTTACGGTATATTTTTTTTTTTACATGAGGGCACCCCCATTTCCATTAATCAAAACAGAAATACAATTTTTGTTTCAGAGTTCGCGGGAAGCAAGAAGAGAGAGCAGTTCAGGGTTACAATTATTTAGAGGTAGCATAACAGCTAAACCTCCAAGCGAAAGAGCTAAAGCAAGTAAACTGCGAGTTCTATATTTACGGTATATGATTAATATTATTAAAAAGATTTTTTGAATCTAGTTTATAAGAAAATTATTTTAAAATATAAATGTTGCACATATTTTCAAACTAAGTCAAAGTTGTGGCATGGAAACTAGAAATAACGAATATTTTGAGACGGTGAGACTTGAGAATATACTTTTTCGGGTTCATACCAAGCGGCCTATCTGAGACACGCTTTTTGGTCCAAGCTTCCAGGACTTCCAGCCAAAATTTACAGGCTGCAAGATACTGGTCCGAAATAGGATCAACGTCAACCGTCTACCAGAGCTTAAAGATCGCACTGAAAAAAAAAACAAGTATTCAGTGAGCGTTAAAATGTTTATGGATTCCGTTGCAAAGAACAGATGAAAATATTTAATTAAAAATGATTAACTGGTGACTTGTTTTACGATACCTACAAATTTCTAATAGACGTGCACGCAATTCTATATATATTAAAAAAACTACAGAATTTTGCGAAACTTTGTCAATGAACGTGACATCCGGTTGGAATTACGGGTGCTTCCGAGTCATTGCTGGTGTGGTCAGATGGAAATTGACAGACTGCACTGGACTCATAGGCAATAAACACATATAAAGAAAATTTAACAATATCTATGGTCTAGAATAGCCTAGGCTCGAAGTCCATGCACATATAGGTGTGTATGAAGTTGCATCCACATAAAAGGGCAATCGCCATCAATTGATTCAGAAGAAATTTCTTCTTGAATCTTTGCGTCAACCACGTCAAGAAGGGGCCATTTCTCGGAGACATTGGCCCTGTTTGGATCAAACTAAGCGCTCTTCAGAAATTTAGATGATAGAGTTAGTAAACTAAGACAAACTAGCCTCTAACTAAAGGTGTTTGGATCTAAGGCCAGTTGGTTTGACAATAAATATATTTTTCTAATCATTTGTCTCTCTTAATCACTGTGGGCCCACTTGTCACTTTATCTAAACATATCCATGTGAGATCTTGTTTTGAAGGATTTATTAAAATAAATTTAATGGTGTAATCAGAATTTAATTTGATATTTTGGTTTATGAGTTATAACATTTTTTAGTCACTTAAAAGTGTGGAGAAGGTGGAAATTACAAAAACTAAGACAAATAAACACCTCTTTAGAGGGCTATTTTTTTTGGGTGTGCTTAGCCAAAAAAACTACTAACAAGACTGTTTGGGTCTTTTGTCTTAGGCCTTGTTTAGATCCCCAATTAGGGGGATGCCAAAGTTGGCATTTCGACACTGTAGCAGACACTTTAGAAGATTTCATTTGTATTTGGTAAAAATTATCCAAACATTGATTAATTAGGCTCAAACGTTCGCCTCGAAGACAACTAAAGCACAGTAATTAGTTTTTGATTTCATCTACATTTAAGACGCCGACGTACGCGCGACATTTTGATGTGATGGGAATCTTCTTTTTGCATAGTGAAATTTGGCTCCAAATTTAGGGAACTAAACAAGGCCCTAGTTTGGCTCAAACTAGCACAAACTAGCTCTAGCACTTGGATCCAAACAGGACCATTGTCTGTTTTCTTCGGTCAGTATATTCATTAAGAACACGGCATGGAATTACCCGAGTCAAAAGGAACTTTAGTGACCATGCATGACGTGTATTTTGGGAGTTTAAGACTTTTGAGATCTATATGACACTCTTGGTTAAGTTTAAGATATGCCGGTGTATTTTATTCTTGAATCTAAATCACTGATGGCCACATTACTACACTAAGGAGTGACTGCTTCAACTACATATAGCCGCCCCCACCCCCACCCACCACCTATTCTCAGTTTCTGCCTCAGTGCATGAAGAAACACACCCACAAATTAAAGACTGATGAAACTCACCTGAGAGAGAAATGGTGCCCAAGTCCATGGATCTGCGCAATCCAAAAATGGCCCATAATTTGATCCAAGTTACAGTAATTCTTTCCATGTGTTACCTCCTCATCGTTGCCCAGCAGAGCTCATCAGCCACAGCCTCGCCTGCACCTGCACCTGCACTCCCACCAACAAGCACTCTCTGCATCACCAAAGTGTGATGTCCTGCTTGTCCTCAAAGCTGGCCTCACAGACCCGGGCAACTGCCTGTCATCTTGGCAAGGGCAAGACTGTTGCCGATGGAGTGGCGTTCAGTGCAGCAACAGAACCGGCCATGTGAAAGGTCCCTTGTTTGGTTTTGATAATTGAGTGACAACTTAGGTGGAATAATTATGTGATCATGAGAATACACATGAGTTTAGTTCACAGGTGAATGTGAGATGAAGGAGCTTCATTGCATATGTGACATGACATGGAGTCATGTGACCGATGGTGAAGATCGAGATGGGGCTTGGCTCGAGACCGGAGGGTGTGTGAAGGACAAGACGAGGCAGTGGAGCGATGGACCTAGAGAGGTGAAGCTCGGGCAAGACTTCGTTCCGATGGACCATGAGGCGGTGAAGAGCAAGTGAGATCAAGATCGATGGACCGAGAGGGTTGCATGACGATATGAAGTGGATCATATCAACTTGAGATCGTGTCGGTGCATATGTTGCATTGGCACTCCGGTGGAAGACGGTGGAAGCGAAAATGCGTAAGGCAAAGGTATTGCTATAGGGCATTTCATTTCACCGGTCATGAGGAGTGTAGAGAAGTTGATGACCGGATTTAGGTTTGATAGCTGTACTATCAAGGGGGGCAAACTTGTTTGCATCCCGGTCATCTAGTGCCACTTGAGCGATCTAACATTGCGACATGCTAGGATCGAGTGGCGGTTTGAGAGAGCTAACCCTTGGCCTTGTTTCTATGAGAGAAATGCTAACTCGTATGAACATGTGGTCTATCTGTTGGAGTTGGCATCCTAAAGGCAAGAGGTTTTGGTTTGGATCATCGATGACGTGAAGACGACGAAGTTTCGACGAAGGAGACTCTGTCTGCATGGCGCCGGACGCGGCTGCCGAGGGGCGCCGGACGCGCGAGGGGGCGCCGGACGCTGTCCAGTGCCGCCCTCGGCTGGCTGGCCCCCCGGACGCCGGCGCCGGACGCCGGGCAGGGAGCGCCGAACGCGGTGGGGGTCCGGCGGTGGTGACTTGGCAGTGCGGCTTCGGGCACTGGCAACTAAAATCTTCATACTCCAGAGGTTGTCATCAATCACCAAAAAGGGGGAGATTGAAAGCATCTAGGCCCTTTGATGTGGGTTTCGATGATTGATGACAATATAAATTACTATGACTAACATGTGTTTTGCAGAAACAGTGGGAGTTAGGTCATGGTAATGGAATCTCAGGCAATTGGTTGGCATGCCCCCTTAACGATGGAAATCGTTTCGGTTTTCAAGGGATGGACGACAAGGTTAAGGATGGTTAGTTCCGATTGTCGATGGTGTTGAGAGACATCGGATTAGTCGTTAGGACTTTGTTTTCTCTTTTGGCTGTACTATTAAGGGGGGGTGCAAATGGGTAGCTTGACCTAGTTGAGTCTTGGGTTTAGGTGTGGTGCACACTGGTGAAATCTTAGCACTAGGTAGTTACTTGAGAGCCCTGAGATCAGTTGAAGTCGTCGCCGTTTTTGAAAGATCGAGGATCAAGTGAAAATGTGCACTTCAACAGGCGCCGGACGCGCCAGCCAAGGGCGCCGGACGCGTCCGGTGCATGCTTGAGCTGGCCACGGTCTACCCTGAGCGGCGGACGCGTCGGCCTGGCGTCTGGCGGGCGCCGGACGCGGAACAGAGAGTTCCAGGCCTTGGGTGTGCAGACCGGCATCGCGTCGGACGCGCGCCGGACGCTGGCCCCGGACGCGTCCGGCGCGAGCACTGTAGCTCAACGGCTACTTGGCCGTTTGAATGCTTCTAAGCGCCGGACGCGTCCGGCGGTGAGCGGCCGGACGCGTCCGGCGCTCACGTTTGAGCTGAAATCAAGGTAACGGTTGGATTTTGGCCCTTGGCTATAAATACAACCCCACCCTCTACATTTCGGCTCTCTTGCTCATTTGTTCAGCTGATAGCCAACTTGTGAGAGCAGGAGAGTTGCAAGAGCCTCATGACTTGAAGAGATTCGCGAATCCATGAGTTCATGAGAGATCGAGAGTAGCTAGTGTGCATCCACTCTTCTCCCTAGGCTTTGCGAGGTCAAGTGAGAGTTTGTGCTTGTTACTCTTGGTGATCGCCATCACCTAGACGGCTTGGTGGTGATTGGAGCTTGGTGATCATCCGGCGGTGCTTGTGGATGACCCAACTCATCTTGTGGCGGTTCTTGGCGATTCACCGCGTCGGAGCGACGAAGAATCAGCCCTAGAGAGCACTTGGTCCTCGCGAGGATCAAGGGAGCTACACCCTTGCGCGGGTGCTCCAACGAGGACTAGTGGAGAGTGGCGACTCTCCGATACCTCGGAAAAAGATCGCCGTGTTCCTTGTCTCTTTAATTTCTGCATTTACTTTCTAGCACTTATATTCTTGCAATTACTTTCATAGAATTGCCATGCTAGAATAGGATTGGAACTTAGGGTGCAAAACTTTAGTTGATCGATTGTCCAGGAACACACTTAGGCACCGAGGGGTGAATCATGGGCTAGTAGGTTTAATTCCGCAAGAATTTTTAGAATTAGCCCAATTCACCCCCTCTTGGGCATCTTGATCCTTTCAAGTGGTATCGAGCCGGTTTGCTCTAAATTAGGCTTAACCGCCTAGAGTAAAGATGTCCCATGGGGATGGACCTCCTCCCATGTTCGAGGGAGATGATTTTCCTTATTGGAAAATTCACATGGAAGCACATTTAGAAGCGATAGATGTTGGATGCTTCCGTGCCGCTTCTCAAGGACTCCCAAAACCCAAGGATTCGGCTAACCTTGTCGGTGAAGAGGCTAACTATGAGAAGTGGAATGCAAAGGCAAGGAACGCTATATTCCGCGGCCTTTGCAAGGATGTGTTCAACCGCGTTAGGAACCACAAGGACGCCCATGCACTATGGTCCGACCTTTGTGCGCTCCATGAGGGAACTAAGAGTGAGCGTGAGGAACGCTATCATCTTGTTATGCGCAAGTTAAATTCTTTTGAGATGAAAGCTAATGAAAGTGCTAATGAGATGTATTCCCGTTTGAACACTATTGTAGAGGAACTCAATGGGCTTGGACTCAATCAAATGTCGCCATCCGATGTTGCAAGGAAGATCTTGTGTGTCCTCCCCATTGAGAAATATGGGCATATTGTCACCGTGCTTCACCAAGGTGATCTTTCCAATGCTACACCAACACAAATATTGGGAAAGATCAATGCTCATGAGATGTACATGCATCTCACCCCGAGGATGGCTCAACATCCAAGAAGAAAGACTTGGCCCTCAATGCAAGTCACTCAAGAAAGGGCAAGGCCAAGGCTACTTATGATGATTCAAGCGATGCTGAAATTGATGACTTGAGTCTTGCTCTCATGGTGAAGAAGACCACCAAGATGTTGAAGAAGCTCAACAAGAATGGTGTCAAGTTTGATGGCAAGAAGAAGAAGTTCTTCACAAGTAGCAAAAGGAAGCCCATCTCTGAAATGGAGTGCTTCAACTGCCGCAAGACTGGACATCTAGCTCATCAATGTCCGGAGCCCCCAAGAGACAAAAAGTACAAGAAGAAGGGCAAGGACAAGAAGGATGACACAAGTGATGATGAAGAAAAAGAAAAGAAGAAGAAAGATAAGCATCACAAGAAGAAGGAAGAAAAGAAAGAGCATCACAAGAAGGATGGCAAAGCCTATATTGTTGGTGATTGGCTCACCGATATTGAATCTTCTTGTGGGTCATCCGATGAGGAAAGTGATGATGAAGGTGTTGCTGCCATCGGCATTGGGTCTTCACCACCTCCACAAATTCTGCCATCATCATCTACTCCATCTCATTTTTGCCTTATGGCTAAAAGTGAAAAGAAGGTACATTCTAAACATGGGGATAGTAATGATAGTGGTAGTGAAAGTGAGAGTGATGATGAGTATGAGTCACCTACCTATGATGAGCTTGTCAAATTGCTTAGAAAGTACTCAAAAACATCATTAAGACTAGAGGAAGATGTGATGAGCTTGATAGTGAAAATACTTCTCTTCTAGAAAAGATGGAAGCTATGCGAGAAAACTAGTGATGAGCTTAGAGATCAAAATGAAATCATGTCCTCTAAACTCAAGGAACTCAAAGCTTCTTCAAAAGAGCTTAAAGTTGAAAATGAGAACCTTGAGAAGAAGCATGATGAGCTCAAATCTAGTTATAGCTCTCTAAAAGAGGAGTACACAACTATTAAAGATGATCATGGGAATCTAGCGATGGCTTATGAGCTTCTTGCCGAAACACATGAGGCTACTAACAATGTTGCTAAGAATGATGTAGCTATATTATGTGATGAGGTCATTGAGCAAGGTGCTAGCAGCAAAGGCAAGTCAGTGGTGGTGATCGAGCATTATGATGACTATGTCAAGATAAAGAATGAAAATGAACAGCTCAAGAAGGATCTTGAACAAGCAAAAAACAGCCACACCGTCACTATTGAAGATGAGGGACTAGCACTTGAGAATGAGAAGCTCAAAGAAGAGAACAAAAGACTCCATTTTGAAATGTCATGCTTGAAGTAATCAACAAATGAGTCACTCCTAGAAGAGAACAAGAAGCTCAAGCAAGAGAAAGAACATCTCAAGATTGGGTTGAGCAAGTTTGCAAAAGGAAAGTCACTTCAAAGTGAGCTCTTGATGAACACCGTGATGAAGACCGATAGAAGTGGCATTGGGTTCAAGGCACATCAAGAGAAGCAACATCAAGCAAAGCAAGCAGGTCAACAAAAGCAAAAGCCAAAGCCGAAGCCAAAGAGATGCTTTGAGTGTGGACAAGAAGGTCACTTTGCTCATGAGTGTCAAACTCCACCACCACAACCCTTGCCCAAGCATGCTAGACCCTTTGCATACAATGCTCATTATGTGGTTAGAAGGGATTCAAAAGGATAAGTGAATGTCACTTTCTTAGGCCCCCCAATAAGAATAGGCCTAGGCAAATTTGGGTTGCAAAGTCTCTAGTAGAGAAAGTCAAGGGCCCTCAACAAGTTTGGGTCCCTAAACCTCAAGCTTGATCTCTTGTGTGTAGGTAAACTACAGGACCGGTGGAAGTCATTGGGTTATTGATAGTGGTTGCACTCAACATATGACCGGTGAACCTCGTATGTTTGCCTCACTAGATGAAGGGGAGCAAGATCAAGATAGGATCACATTTGGTGATAATTCAAAGGGCAAAGTCAAGGGTTTGGACAAAGTTGCAATATCAAATGATCACTCTTTGTCAAATGTGCTTTATGTTAAACCATTGAGCTTCAACTTGTATCAGTAGGTCAACTATGTGATCTTGGATTCAAATGCTTGTTTGATGAGAAGGAAGTGATAGTGTCAAAGAAAGAAGACTCAACTGTGATATTCAAAGGCTTTAGATACAACAATCTCTATCTCGTGGATTTCACCTCCGAAGATGCAAATCGAATGTTTGTTTTTGTCCAAAACTTCACTTGGGTGGTTGTGGCATAGGAGGCTAGCACATGTTGGGATGAGTACACTCAAGAAGCTTTTGAAGAAAGAGTTAGTGAGAGGCTTGAAAGATGTCAAGTTTGAAAAGGACAAACCTTGTAGTGCATGTCAAGCCGGCAAGCAAGTTGCAAACACTCATCCAACCAAAGCTTTTTTGTCAACTTCAAGAGTGCTAGAGCTGCTGCACATGGACTTATTTGGACCAACCACATACAAGAGCCTTGGTGGGAAACTCCATTGTCTAGTGATTGTTGATGACTTCTCAAGATACACATGGACCTTCTTTCTTCATGACAAATCCGAAGCCACCCCTTGCTTCAAGAAGTTTGCAAAGAGAGCTCAAAATGAATTTGATGTCAAGATCAAGAAAATTAGAAGTGACAATGGCAAAGAATTTGACAACACCAACATTGAAGCTTATTGTGATGAAGTTGGGATTAAACATGAAGTCTCATCCACCTACACTCCTCAGCAAAATGGCATAGTAGAGAGGAAGAACCGGACCTTGATCACTCTAGCAAGAACAATGCTTGATGAGTACAACACCCCTGAGAACTTGTGGGCTGAAGCTATCAACACAGCATGCTATGCATTAAATTGATTATATCTTCACAAGTTCCATGGCAAGACCCCCAATGAGCTGCTCAGTGGGAAGAAGCCGGACGTCTCCTACTTCCGGGTGTTTGGTTGCAAATGCTACATCTACAAGAAAAGGCAACACCTAGGGAAGTTCCAAAGATGTTGTGATATTGATTTTCTTGTTGGTTACTCTTCAAAATCCAAAGCATATCGAGTATTCAACCATGCCACCAGTTTGGTAGAAGAAACATATGATGTGGAGTTTGATGAATCTAACGGCTCCCAAGGAGCAATTGAGAATAATGATGATGTAGGTGATGAACCATTGAGGGAAGCAATGAAGAACATGCCGGTGGGAGACGTCAAGCCTAAAGAAGACGATGATGAAGTGCAAGTCATTGACAAGCCTTCTTCTTCTTCTTCAAGTGTGCCTCAAGATGACAAAGAAAAAGATGGGATGATCGAACATGAAGATACTCATGTCTCCCATGAACAAAGAGAGGCACAAGCTCAAGATGTTGACGCTCCCCAACCTACTCCTCAAGTGGTTGAAAAGCGAATTCCTAAACTCCATGATCATCCACAAGATCAAATCATAGGGAGTCCATCAAGGGGTGTAATGACTCGATCTCAAAGACTTGCTAGTATTGCTGAACATCACTCGTTTGTTTCTTGTGTTGAGCCAAAAGATGTAGGTGAAGCTCTTCAAGATCCGGATTGGGTGAATGCCATGCATGAAGAATTGAACAACTTCACCCGCAACAAGGTTTGGACACTTGAAGAGCGTCCCAAGAATGCAAGAATCATAGGTACCAAGTGGGTGTTCCGCAACAAGCAAGATGACCAAGGCAATGTTGTGAGAAACAAGGCAAGGCTCGTGGCAAAGGGGTTTTCTCAAGTTGAAGGCCTAGATTTTGGAGAGACCTTTGCACCGGTTGCAAGACTTGAAGCCATCCGTATCCTCCTTGCATATGCTTCACACCATGAAATGAAACTATTTCAAATGGATGTGAAGAGTGCATTTCTTAATGGTTTCATTAATGAGCTTGTTTATGTTGATTAACCTCCCGGGTTCGAAGACCCTAGCTGTCCTAATCATGTTTTCAGGTTGTCCAAGGCACTTTATGGGCTCAAGCAAGCCCCTAGAGCATGGTATGAGCGCCTTAGGGACTTCCTCATTGAGAAGGGGTTCACCATCGGGAAGGTTGACACCACACTCTTCACCAAGAAGCTTAATGGAGAGATCTTCATTTGTTAAGTATATGTTGATGATATCATCTTTGGCTCAACAAATGAAGAAGAATGCAAGAAGTTTGGTGACATGATGTCAAAAGAGTTCGAGATGTCTATGATTGGCGAGCTCAACTTCTTTCTTGGTTTTCAAATCAAGCAAATGAAGGATGGGACCTTCATATCTTAAGAGAAGTATACCAAGGACCTCCTCAAGAGGTTTGATATGAAGGATTGCAAGCCAATCAACACACCTATGGCATCTAATGGGCATCTCGACCTTGATGTGGAAGGTAACTCTGTGGATCAAACTCTTTACCGCTCTATGATCGGTAGCTTGTTGTACCTCACTGCATCTAGGCCCGACATCATGTTTAGTGTGTGTATGTGTGCTCGCTTTCAAGCCGATCCTAAGGAAGCTCACTTGAGTGCTGTCAAGAGGATCCTCAGGTACTTGCAGCTCACCCCAAGCATTGGTTTATGGTATCCCAAAGGAGCAAGATTCCAACTTGTTGGCTATTCCGATTCGGATTATGCCGGTTGCAAAATTGATAGAAAAAGCACATCCGGAGGGTGCCATTTGCTTGGGAGGTCACTTGTCTCTTGGTCATCAAAGAAGCGAGCAGTGTTGCTCTATCCACTGGTGACGAGTACATAGCGGCGGGGGCTTGTTGTGCACAAATCCGTACATGAAACAAACCCTCCTTGACTATGGAGTGAATCTTGGTCAAGTGACTCTCTTGTGCGACAATGAGAGTGCAAAGTGAAGATTGCCAACAACCCGGTTCAACACTCTCGCACAAAGCATATAGATATCCGCCACCACTTTCTTAGAGATCATGTCTCTAAAAAGGATATATCTCTAGAAGGTGTGAGAAGTGAGGATCAATTAGCGGATATCTTCACAAAGCCATTGGATGAATCAACCTTTTGTAGGTTAAGGAATGAGCTCAATATCCTTGACCTAAGCAACTTCACAAGGAAGAGATGAAAGGTGTTGTCGGTTGCATTGCATTGTATTATAGAGCACGTTTAAATTTCTGAAATGCATATAGGGCTTGTCTAACATGGTTAAGATAACCCTCGTCGGAGGTGTGAAGAAGCTTACCCTTGGTTCAAACCTGACAAGCCACCTAGATTCAAATTCCAATAATTTTAAATTGCTTATGTGTTGCTCTTCGTTTCTTTTCGTTTATCTTTTGAGCAACCTCTGTGTTCGTCCATGAATTGAGAAAGCTTTTTGATGCTTCTATTGGTTTAGAAACTCAAGCTCATGGCCATACGTTGTTCCTCGCTCGTGTTTATTGCCTATTTTCGAAAATTATGTGTAGCCTATGGCAAACTATTTGAAAATCTGAGTGTTTGAGAGTGAGGATCTCATATTGGCTCCAAACTGTGTTTAGTTGACTCTTCAAAAGTTTGGAAACCAATTGGGAACAGGTGCCGCGAAGAAATATTTCTATCTCAGCGCTTTAAGAAGCGCCGGACGCGCATTTGGAAAACCGGCGGACGCGTCCGGCGCATTGTGGAAGGCAGACTCGAAGAAGCCAGTTGGAGATAACTGGTCGGACGCAAAACAGTGTTTTGCCCGCGTCCGGCGCGTGCGTCTGCAGCGAGTCCGGCGGATCAGTCTGAGCAGCAAGTTTTCTGGACTTTCTGTTCGAAGTCCGGCGGTTCCCCGGACGCAGCCCAGACGCGTCCGGCGCGATGAGGAAATGCGCGTGAAGAAAACGTTTCACTTAATCTGACATGTGGGCCACCCCATTCTCTTCTTCCTCATTCGAATCGGCCCGCGGCCCCTTTCCTTCCTCCACCGGCATCCGTACGCCGCCGCGCCGCCAAACCCTAACCTCCAACTGCGCCGCGTCGCCCAGCCGTACCGCGCCGCCCTGCTCCTCCTCGAGCTCGCACCAGCCAGCCTCCACCGTGTGCCACTCCGGCCGCCGCGCTCCCTGCTCTGCGCGCCAGCGCCGCCCTGCTCGGTCGCCTTGTCGCCGTGGAACTTCACCACCGCCGCCCGGACCTCATCTTCTTCGACTAAACTTTTAGCCTTTCATCCGTGGCATATCCCCCTGCTCTCTCTATGCTTTGAAGCTCGCCGATTGGCGTCATCTTCTTCAGAGGGAGCTCCTTCCAATTGATTCCATCTTGTGGTGTGCCCTACATTGTCGTTCTTACCTATTCACAGAAGTTTGCCGTGTCATAGGTATAATGCCATGCTCTATCTACTTCTTACCTAATGCTATGCTTCCAATAGGGCTACTCACCTCTAGAAAATGCTTATGGTTATAAATCTTTCTCTTTTCTAACTCTTGCAGCGAGCCATGTCACTTGATTACTGACAGTGGACAGTGAGCAGTGAAACTCTAGGCCAAGCCTAGGAGTATGGTTTGAGGCCAAGCCTCACAAGTGACAGCTCATCTTCTTGTAGCCTATTGTTTGATCAAGGACAGTGTGAGACATGCCAAGGTGCAAGAATTCAGGCAGGGGTTCAGGGGGAGATGATGATCCAAATAGAAGACCAAATCTTCCTAAGATGATTGAGAAAGCGAAGGGCAAGAAAGTCCTGGCCATCAGGAAGAGGAAGAGGCAGCCACTAGATGCTCAGGCAGCAGCAGAGCATGCTGAGAGGAGAGCTCGCAGAGGTGCAGGCATAGTGATCCAAGAGCCTGGATCAGCAGTAGCACAGGAGGCCGAGGCAGAGGCCGCGAGGGCGAAGGAGGCCACACTTGAGCAGCGGGAGCTTTCTCCTCGACGACGGTCCTCCGTGTCGGGACACTCCAGCAGCGGCGGCTCGCGATCCACGGGAGTCGGTCCTTCTTCTACTCCACGAGGCGCCCAGCAGGGGCCCTACGGGACCTAGATTGAGTACGGAGAAGAGCTTTTGACGGCAAGTGCCAAGAAGATTCGGGCTATCGGGCGGGTGGACATAAACACTGGTTTCCACCTTCTAGAGAGAGCTGGTGCACCTTATTACATTGCTTTGCACAAGTCCCTGGTTGAGGCATACAAAAGTAAGACGAAGATCACCAAGCGAGAGGACAAAGTGATAGCCGACACTTTCTCACATGTGTTGGGCCAGGCCTTCAGAGAGAGTATTTGGGTGCACGGCCCGGGCATGATTGATCTGATTGGAAGATCTGGCAAATATATTCCAGAATGGGTGTTAGAGTTCTATGCTAGACTATGGATTGCTCCAAATCATTCACTCATTTCATTCGTGGTCAGAGACAGAACTTGTCCAGTGAGGAAGCCAGGAACTTCTTGGGGATTTCAGAGCAGCCCATCAAGCTGCATCAGCTGTGCTTTCCAGGGATTGAGCCACCCCGCCGTGCACAGGGAGGAGTAGTGCCACCTCCTGAAATCATGAGAGAGGTCTTTGGACCTAACTTTGGTGCAGGGTCGAGCAGAACACCACAGGATGAGCTACGTCTTGCTCGAGTCCTTGATCAGATTCAGAGGTACACCATTCTTGCTAGGCCCGGTTTCAGGAATGGGTTCACTAGACTCCAGCAGTGGGTAGTGTCACATCTTGTGAGGAAGATTCCTTTTGACATCTGGGATTTGATTCTTTGTGATATGGAGGATGTCATCTATGGGAGCTTCACCAAACACCGCCTGATGCACTATGCTCATTGGATCACTTGGCTTATTTATAGAAATGGTGATCTTCCAGATTCGATCAGAAAGGAATATGAAGATCCGATCATGTATGAGATGTTTGGCTCCTATGATGCTTCACAGATTGTCAGAGTCACTGCAAATGTTCCTCCAGTCATTCCTCGACATGGAGATCCGATTCTGAGAACGGAGAGGCGAGCGGGATGCTAGAGTTGAGCAGGCGCGGCGAATGAAGAAGCGAGCTTGCGAAGGCGAGGCGACGGGATATGAGATCACTACCTCGGACTCGAGGACGATGAGGAGTACTACATTCCAGTTCGTCCCCCCTCGTCGCATGATGCGAGCGGCGGTTCGGGAGCGGCCATTGAGCGCTTGACTCGGGTACTTGACAGATTGGCGCCAACCGGGAGCGTGCCGAGGAGCGGCATGAGATTGTTCTAGGCGAGATACGAGCTCGCCGGGATGCACAAGCATCGGCTACAGCAGCGGCGGCACACGCAGACCATGACTTTGATTGCTTCATGTTTTCGGCGGGACGGGTGCCACAATACCTCGGGAATTCTTCCCTCGGCTCCGAGTCGGCCCACGGGGCCCGGACTTTGGGAGTAGGACCTTCTCGGGTGCCGGTCATGAGTACAGGCTTACCAGCTTCAGGCATAGCACCTTCTTCTCCAGCAGTTCAGGTGTCCCCTGGTTTTCCACGGATTTCTACTGGCTTCTCACCAGTTGGCTCTCACTTGTTGTTCACTCCAGACTCAGGCGGAGCCCATCATCAGGCTTCTTACAGTGCTCTCACAGGAGAGGCGACACCTGAGTACATGAGGCAGCATATCCAGCGGGACTGCATTACGACACAGCAGCCGATTCGGGCCCGAGATACCCCCAGTGACAGGGACAGGCACTTCAGGCACCATTCCGTCCTCAGTGGCTTCCACGGATCCACTTCCTCTCACTGAGACAGTACCCCAGGTGGCTCCTACTCTTCCACTCGCTACACCGTCAGAGCCACAGGGTCAGCCAGCGATAGCACCCGTCACAGTGCCAACCACGGAGGCAGCGGCCGATCACGGTGTCGGTCGAGCGAGACCCGAGCGCTTCACCGCCGGCGTCACGGCCGGAGGGTCGGGCTCTGTCACTCGGTCAGCGAGCTCGGATGGCCGGCCCGGATGATGCGGCATTCGTCATTGCTCCACATGCTCGTGAGACCGGCTCGTCTGCTCCTTCTACCCCTCAGCCTTAGGTTTTGGTCCTTGATGCCAAAGGGGGAGAGTTAGGAGTATGTAGGACTTAGGGGGAGCTCAGCTCTTGGGATTTGGTTCTTTTGTTTGATACATTTGCATGCATCATGTCTACTTTTATGCATTGTATGATATGTGTGAGGTACTTTCAGTATCAGTGACATATGCTCTTCGGTTTGGTATCTCCTTCTATGTCACTTGGCTCTTCGCTCATATGTGCTTGGCTTCCGCGTTTACTCTGATTCCATATGAGCTATGTGTTTGTGTTTGTTTTGTGCTAACTCATTTTTGCAGATTATATGAGCACAAATATTTTGGCTTGGAGTCACATGAGCTACTCTAACCTTTGTTCTTATTGTCAAAGGCTCATGCGAACCAAGCATGCTTGAAAACCTCAACTAAAATCTTCATACTCCGAGGTTGTCATCAATCACCAAAAAGGGGGAGATTGAAAGCATCTAGGCCCTTTGATGTGGGTTTCGATGATTGATGACAATATAGATTACTATGACTAACGTGTGTTTTGCAGAAATAGTGGGAGTTAGGTCATGGTAATGGAATCTCAGGCAATTGGTTGGCATGCCCCCTTAACGATGGAAATCGTTTCGGTTTTCAAGGGATGGACGACAAGGTTAAGGATGGTTAGTTCCGATTGTCGATGGTGTTGAGAGACATCGGATTAGTCGTTAGGACTTTGTTTTCTCTTTTGGCCGTACTATTAAGGGGGGTGCAAATGGGTAGTTTGACCTAGTTGAGTCTTGGGTTTAGGTGTGGTGCACACTGGTGAAATCTTAGCACTAGGTAGTTACTTGAGAGCCCTGAGATCAGTTGAAGTCGTCGCCGTTTTCGAAAGATCGAGGATCAAGTGAAAATGTGCACTTCAACAGGCGCCGGACGCGCCAGCCAGTCCGGCGCATGCTTGAGCTGGCCACGGTCTGCCCTGAGCGGCGGACGCGTCGGCCTGGCGTCTGGCGGGCGCCGGACGCGGAACAGAGAGTTCCAGGCCTTGGGTGTGCAGACCGGCATCGCATCGGACGCGCGCCGGACGCTGGCCCCGGACGCGTCCGGCGCGAGCATCTAGCTCAGCTCAACGGCTACTTGGCCGTTTGAATGCTTCTAAGCGCCGGACGCGTCCGGCGGTGAGCGGCCGGGCGTCCGCGCTCACGTTTGAGCTGAAATCGAGGTAACGGTTGGATTTGGGCCCTTGGCTATAGATACAACCCCACCCTCTACATTTCGGCTCTCTTGCTCATTTGTTCAGCTGATAGCCAACTTGTGAGAGCAGGAGAGTTGCAAGAGCCTCATGACTTGAAGAGATTCGCGAATCCATGAGTTCATGAGAGATCGAGAGTAGCTAGTGTGCATCCACTCTTCTCCCTAGGCTTTGCGAGGTCAAGTGAGAGTTTGTGCTTGTTACTCTTGGTGATCGCCATCACCTAGACGGCTTGGTGGTGATTGGAGCTTGGTGATCATCCGGCGGTGCTTGTGGATGACCCAACTCATCTTGTGAGCGGTTCTTGGCGATTCACCGCGTCGGAGCGACGAAGAATCAGCCCTAGAGAGCACTTGGTCCTCGCGAGGATCAAGGGGGAGCTACACCCTTGCGCGGGTGCTCCAACGAGGACTAGTGGAGAGTGGCGACTCTCCGATACCTCGGGAAAAAGATCGCCGTGTTCCTTGTCTCCTTAATTTCTGCATTTACTTTCTAGCACTTATATTCTTGCAATTACTTTCATAGAATTGCTATGCTAGAATAGGATTGGAACTTAGGGTGCAAAACTTTAGTTGATCGATTGTCCAGGAACACACTTAGGCACCGAGGGGTGAATCATGGGCTAGTAGGTTTAATTCCGCAAGAATTTTTAGAATTAGCCCAATTCACCCCCCCTCTTGGTCATCTTGATCCTTTCAGTCGCCACCTCCTAGACGGCTTGGTGGCAAGAGACTTCTTTGAAGCACCCGTGGAGATTTGCGGTGCTCCGAAGGAGGATTTGTGAGGGGTTCTTGAGCCTTCCCCGCGTGTGCGCGGATTGGCTACTCTAGTTGAGCGTGGCTTGGAGGATCCCGGTCTTGTGTTGATTGGAGTTAGGGCTCCCCAGAGGGGTTTTGGCAGTGAGCCAAATTGAGCGGCCATCTCGTCACCAAGTCGGTGCATCGCCACAACTGGACGTAGCTTGGTGGCGACCAAGTGAACCAGGGGAAAAATCGTGTGTCGATTTGTGATTGCCGAGGCTTCGACCTCCTTGTGCTTGTGTGTGAGGCTTCGACCTCCCTTGAGCTTGTTTGCAGGTGGTTGGTCTCTACGCCCGGTGATTCGACACCGCCGCGACTTTGTGTGTCTACTCTTCGCGGTGGTTTGCATCCCCTCTAGCTCAAGCTTGTATTTACATTTGTTACTTTCTTGCTTAGCTTGAGTAGTGGCTCTTGTGCTTTTTTGCTTGTGTAGCTAGTTGAACATCTTCTTGTTTGTGTAGCTAGAAGTAGAGTAAGTAGCTTTGCTTAGCTTGTGTAGTTGAGTAAATTGTGCGCTTGGGTTCGGCTTGTGTAGCCTTGTCCTTGAGCATCTAGTGAGCTTAGGTGTGGCTTTGTGCTCTTGCTCAATAGAATTATGTAGGTGCTCCCCGGTGTGACTTAGTACTAGTTGCTTAGGCAACCTCTCAAATTTGCTCAAGCTTAACATATTTATATACAATGAAGGTTCACCAAGTTTGTACTCCCCTGATCTTGCCTGGGTGTCACACCTTGGCAAGCTACAGACACTCAGTATGCATGGAGTGAACCTCAGCACAGTCATCGATTGGGCTCATGCCATCAATATGCTTCCATCTCTGTCAGACCTTGGTCTAAGCTCCTGTGGACTTCAGAACATCATTCCTGCCCCGTCGCATGTAAACCTCACGTCCCTTGAGAACCTCGATCTCAGTTCCAACTCATTTTACGCATCTCTCGGAGCCAAGAACTTATTCTGGAATCTACCGAGCCTCCAAACATTTTGGATTGTTGACAGTGGAATCCAAGGTCCTATACCTGACACGATTGGTAACATGACCGCCCTAGAATATTTGAATCTTTACAATAACAGCATCACTGGCCCTTTTCCATCCACCATAGGGAACCTAAAGAAAATACAAACCTTGCAACTACCCAATAACTTCATCAGCATGGACATAGCAGAATTACTGCGTAGGTTGCCCAAGCAAGGGTTGCAAGAACTCTACTTGGATTATAACAATTTGACAGGGAGCTTGCCAGCTCAATTAGAGGAGTTTAGCAGTTTGACAAAGCTTTGGATCTGCTACAATCATCTGTCAGGAGATATACCTGTTGGTATACGGGAACTCGCAAATTTGGAAGATTTGTGGCTCAGCTCAAATAACCTGCAGGGTACAATCACTGAAGATCACTTTACAAACATGTCTTCTCTACGACATCTCTGGATTTCTGATAATTCCTTGACTCTGCGGGTACCGAATACATGGAACACTCCATTCAGATTGATTTCATTAGGCTTTAGCTCTTGTGTGCTAGGGCCTCAGTTTCCAGCATGGCTCAACAGCCAGCCATTTAACACACTAGATATTTCCATACCTGATGAGTTTTGGACTACAACTTTTAAGTACTGACAGTGTTTTGGATTTCGCAAGAAATCAGCTTGTTGGAAGTCTTCCCACATATTTCAATAGTTTGGGAGTTGCTTCATTGGACATCAGTTCTAACCAACTTGTTGGTCCGATTCCTAAACTTCCAAACAATCTATTCTACTTAGACCTCTCTGGAAGCAATATATCAGGCACACTGCCATCGGATATTGGGGCACCAATGCTGAATACACTACTTCTCTTCAATAATTCGATTTCTGGAACTATTCCCTGCTCCTTGCTTCAGTTGCAGCAGTTGCAATTTCTGCAGCTATCAGAAAACCTACTAAACGGGACATTGCCCAATTGCCTTCATGGGTCTGAAGCATCAAATATTCAGTTGCTTAACTTGAATAGCAACAACCTTTCAGGAACATTCCCCTTGTTTCTTCAGAGGAGTAAACAGTTAAAATTTCTCGATTTAGCATATAATAAATATGTTTTCTGGGAGCATACCGTCATGGATTGGGGAAATTTCACCGGATTTATCATTTTTACGGCTACGCTCAAATATGTTTTCTGGTGGGATTCCCATCCAAATCACTAGGATGAAGGGGCTTCAATATTTAGACCTTGGATTTAACAACTTCACAGGGAACATACCATTGTCACTTGGAAACCTGGAAAGCTATGGCTCGTACCCCCAATAACAATGGTGCACTTTTCAGTGTTACCAACACTGGATTTGTTGGTCTATTCCGGTACAGACCTGTTCAAACTGATAGTTTATTAGTGGTCACCAAAGGTCAACAACTTGAATTTGCAAGTGGAATTGCTTATATGGTAAGCATTGATTTGTCTTGCAACATTTTAACAGGGCAAATACCTGAAGAAATTGGGCTGCTCGTTGCACTGCGAAACTTGAACTTGTCAAGGAATCATCTCAGCAGCAGAATTCCCTCAAGTATTGGGGGACTACTTGCACTAGAATCTTTTGATCTATCTCATAATCACCTCTCTGGTGAAATCCCTAACAGTTTGTCTGATATAACATCACTGGTCAGCTTGAACTTGTCCTATAATGATTTAACTGGGCGGGTACCATCTGGGAATCAACTGAGAACTCTGGAGAATCAGGCATCCAGCTATATTGGCAACCCAGGTCTCTGCGGTCCACCTCTCCCCAACAATTGTTCAGCAACTGACACGGCTCCACGTGGCCCTGAAGAGAAAGAAGTTTCCTTGTACCTCAGCATGGGCATAGGATGTGTTGTGGGTCTTTGGACAGTCTTCATTGCCTTCTTGTTCAAGAGGAAATGGAGAATCATTCGCTTCTCATTTACAGACCGCATGTATGACTGGGTTTACGTGCAAGTGGCCGTGAATTGGGCTATAATGACACGAAAAACCTGTCAGAGATCAGAATTAAGCAGAGAAGATTAGTCCAAAAGCAGAAAGGCCATTGGCCCTTTATATACTGGAAAGTAAAATATAGCGCTCTTACACATACTTTTGAGGATTTAATGTTTATTAAGTTTTACATTTTGCAATGTTTACATTTAGTTTCCATATGAGTTTGTACATGCACCATGAATAAAGATGGCTCTGTCCATGCGTTACATTGTAAACTATACTTGTTGTAAACCAAATTTGAATAAAATTTCAGTTGGAATCTTCTCCCCTGATTGTTTCCTAGGAAAGAAAAAACATTGGGCTGGGCAAATGGTTGGGTTATCTGCAAGTCAATCGTTCAGTTTGATGTTTCTCTAGGAGTCCTACCGAAGGATTCAGTAATCCTGAGGAACTTTTACTATAGAAATATTTTAGTTTGTAGAATCTCTAGTTTGCAGGAAAGCATCTTGGGAATTTTTTTTTTTCGAAAACGTGCGTTGCACTTGCCTCATTAAGAAGAGAGTTTTGAAATACATTCTGTCGTTCCAATTAGCGAGTTGCCATCGGATCGACAGACGACACACAATACAAGAGGCGCCGGCTGGAACGGCGGAGCTAAGTGGTTGTACTTCCTAGGCGAAACTATTGTGCTCCTATAGCGTGTGTCCTAGGTAGCGGCTAGGGTCGCCAAGTCTCTGAAGCCCGACGCCACCCAGTCGTCCGCTTCGTCACGGATGCGGCGTAGCAGCACGGCTGTCGTGATCTTGGGAAATTCAAAGGAATACTGTTGGCACCCTACGATTTCACAAGAATATAACAGGAAAAGACAGCCCCCTGGAACCTCCTCTTTCTTTCACTAGCTCACGCTCGCTGTTTTTTGGCATGAACTAGTTAGCCCAAAAATTCATAGGAGCAATCCAACATTCCATTGAAAAAACTGCAGAAAGAATCTGAGAATAGCTAACCTCGTTGTTTCCTAGCATGAACCGGAGGTGCAGCTCTTTCGGAATGACGAAGAGGTGCAGATTCAGTCAGCTTCTAATCTCATATCACGCAGGACATGGTCAGCTCAGACTCAGAGGCAGGCATAAGCAGAGCCATTGATGCCATCGTGGAAGCCGCCTTCTCCATCTCCTTGAGCATTGAAGCACTCTCCTTCAGCTCCTCCGCCATAGAACTATCATGCCTCCATCCATTGACCAAGCAATATAACACTGCCACCACGGATGGGAAGGTCCTCAGGCTGAACCACCCATCATACAGCTTACTGGAATGTAATCATCAACCTTGGCCTCAATTTTCTTATGCTCCTCACAAAGTCTGGCCGCGGACTTCTGCCATTGCAATGCATTGGGATCAGGCAAAGTTCAGAGTTATCACAACCCAGACATACTGCAGCAAGTTAAGGCCCGTGGTCAAATCTTAAGCAGAAATAGATAAAAAAAAAAAAGCAAGAGCACCAAGAAACGTACTACTGGTGAACTAAAACTCCATCAATCAGAGTATCAGACAAAAGAAACAAGGGCAAGAGCTGGCACCTGGCTTCCCCTGTCAGTTCTCAGTGATTTGATTGACCCTCATGGTGTTAAGCAGATCAGATGGTGTCTATATAATTTATATTGATTGAAATCCTGATGCAACCAGCCCCTCCATTTGCTTGGCCATGGACTCCTTAACTCAATCCATGGTATATTCCCGTATCTGTAAGTAAGAACCTGTAAATCGACTTCTCTGATTCTCGAATTGCCTCCCTTGCATTGCCTTGGCCTGGCATTGATTGAAGCACACCGACATTAATAAATTGAAAAAAAAAAATCCAACATAAACAAACCTAAAAAAAATGGAAGAAGCAAATCGAGGCACTCACGGGTGGAGCGTCGTCAAGGAGAGCACCACCCGCGGCCGCGGTCAGGGCAACGGAGCGGGAGCGGATGGGCATCTCGATCGCCGGCGTCCGACGACGGCGAGCCGGCGACATGGCTGCCATGAACTGGGTGGTACGACTTTGAGTTTGAGCTGGTGTGGCAGTGGCTGTGGACTGTTGGGCCGTATGTGTGTGGCTGGCCCAGTACCGGCCTTTCTGAATCGCTCCCTCTTTTAATTCCCGTTTCCTACTTTGCCTTACCTTTGCCATGCCGAGCAAGTATAAGTCGAATCATCTCGCCGGCTGCTTTGGACGGACGAATGATAATTTTATGGCTTCTTGCATGCCACTTGGACTAGTCACTGTTCTTTCATCCTAACCAGCTATACAACAACGGACTAGTCACTGTTCTAGGCGTCCGTCCATCTAGTGGAGGATCCGCGGATATGATGTTTTAGTGATTCGGTTCTGTTAACCCTCAGGTTGGATCACATATTCAATTTTATTTATCCTATTTTTTCATACCATGTAGAGTTAAGAAATACCTAAATAGCCATTTTTATTTCTTCATTGTAGGGGCCACGTGTTTTGCATTTCACACCCGTTGGGGTTCAAAATCATATGTACAAACTTGGACACACTAATGGTCCCTACTAGGCTTATTTAGTGTTTGCATACTCCTATATGCACGCCGCCCCACGGGAGACGAGGTCGTGCTAAAAATGAGGATGACAATAAATGTCCACCGGACATTTGACAAACTGCGGCGCAAGGATAATGAACTGGACACATGTGACAAAGGCAGACTATGCCGCAACTCAAGGAATGAACCAAGGGCGTGTTTGGTAACTTGTATCTCGCCGGCCTGGCTGGCTGGCCTGGCCATGGCCAGCCAGAGCTCGGTCCGGCCGGTGCAAGTGCTTGTGTTTGGAAATGGGCGCTGCAGAGACAGGCTCGATTCAGACTATGTTTGGTTAGGTTGTGGAGATGAATGTGATAACCTAGACTTAGAATATGGTAACGTTACCCACCAAATGTTGTCATTGTCATTTCATCGAACACGTTAAGGGCGAGCGCCATGGGGAACGCCGACTCACCCACCTAGGCCGTCGCTGCCTTCTCCGACACCATTGCAGACCAGGAGAAACAAGATGGGGAGCCGTCGTGGTTGCGGCCGTGGCCGGAGCTCCCAGCGACTGACTCGACGAATCGGCATGAACTTCACGAATCGGCGCACGGCGGCGACCTGACATGGTGGCTTGCTTGCCCCGCTACTCGCGCGGTGCTGCTCACCTTGCTGGCTCGATCCGTCGGCCACCCGCGCCGCCGCGTCTAGCTCGTCATGCTCCGCCGCGCCCAGCTCGTCACGCGCTGCCTCGTCATGGATTGGGGAAATTTCACCGGATTTATCATTTTTACGGCTACGCTCAAATATGTTTTCTGGTGGGATTCCCATCCAAATCACTAGGATGAAGGGGCTTCAATATTTAGACCTTGGATTTAACAACTTCACAGGGAACATACCATTGTCACTTGGAAACCTGGAAAGCTATGGCTCGTACCCCCAATAACAATGGTGCACTTTTCAGTGTTACCAACACTGGATTTGTTGGTCTATTCCGGTACAGACCTGTTCAAACTGATAGTTTATTAGTGGTCACCAAAGGTCAACAACTTGAATTTGCAAGTGGAATTGCTTATATGGTAAGCATTGATTTGTCTTGCAACATTTTAACAGGGCAAATACCTGAAGAAATTGGGCTGCTCGTTGCACTGCGAAACTTGAACTTGTCAAGGAATCATCTCAGCAGCAGAATTCCCTCAAGTATTGGGGGACTACTTGCACTAGAATCTTTTGATCTATCTCATAATCACCTCTCTGGTGAAATCCCTAACAGTTTGTCTGATATAACATCACTGGTCAGCTTGAACTTGTCCTATAATGATTTAACTGGGCGGGTACCATCTGGGAATCAACTGAGAACTCTGGAGAATCAGGCATCCAGCTATATTGGCAACCCAGGTCTCTGCGGTCCACCTCTCCCCAACAATTGTTCAGCAACTGACACGGCTCCACGTGGCCCTGAAGAGAAAGAAGTTTCCTTGTACCTCAGCATGGGCATAGGATGTGTTGTGGGTCTTTGGACAGTCTTCATTGCCTTCTTGTTCAAGAGGAAATGGAGAATCATTCGCTTCTCATTTACAGACCGCATGTATGACTGGGTTTACGTGCAAGTGGCCGTGAATTGGGCTATAATGACACGAAAAACCTGTCAGAGATCAGAATTAAGCAGAGAAGATTAGTCCAAAAGCAGAAAGGCCATTGGCCCTTTATATACTGGAAAGTAAAATATAGCGCTCTTACACATACTTTTGAGGATTTAATGTTTATTAAGTTTTACATTTTGCAATGTTTACATTTAGTTTCCATATGAGTTTGTACATGCACCATGAATAAAGATGGCTCTGTCCATGCGTTACATTGTAAACTATACTTGTTGTAAACCAAATTTGAATAAAATTTCAGTTGGAATCTTCTCCCCTGATTGTTTCCTAGGAAAGAAAAAACATTGGGCTGGGCAAATGGTTGGGTTATCTGCAAGTCAATCGTTCAGTTTGATGTTTCTCTAGGAGTCCTACCGAAGGATTCAGTAATCCTGAGGAACTTTTACTATAGAAATATTTTAGTTTGTAGAATCTCTAGTTTGCAGGAAAGCATCTTGGGAATTTTTTTTTTCGAAAACGTGCGTTGCACTTGCCTCATTAAGAAGAGAGTTTTGAAATACATTCTGTCGTTCCAATTAGCGAGTTGCCATCGGATCGACAGGACGACACACAATACAAGAGGCGCCGGCTGGAACGGCGGAGCTAAGTGGTTGTACTTCCTAGGCGAAACTATTGTGCTCCTATAGCGTGTGTCCTAGGTAGCGGCTAGGGTCGCCAAGTCTCTGAAGCCCGACGCCACCCAGTCGTCCGCTTCGTCACGGATGCGGCGTAGCAGCACGGCTGTCGTGATCTTGGGAAATTCAAAGGAATACTGTTGGCACCCTACGATTTCACAAGAATATAACAGGAAAAGACAGCCCCCTGGAACCTCCTCTTTCTTTCACTAGCTCACGCTCGCTGTTTTTTGGCATGAACTAGTTAGCCCAAAAATTCATAGGAGCAATCCAACATTCCATTGAAAAAACTGCAGAAAGAATCTGAGAATAGCTAACCTCGTTGTTTCCTAGCATGAACCGGAGGTGCAGCTCTTTCGGAATGACGAAGAGGTGCAGATTCAGTCAGCTTCTAATCTCATATCACGCAGGACATGGTCAGCTCAGACTCAGAGGCAGGCATAAGCAGAGCCATTGATGCCATCGTGGAAGCCGCCTTCTCCATCTCCTTGAGCATTGAAGCACTCTCCTTCAGCTCCTCCGCCATAGAACTATCATGCCTCCATCCATTGACCAAGCAATATAACACTGCCACCACGGATGGGAAGGTCCTCAGGCTGAACCACCCATCATACAGCTTACTGGAATGTAATCATCAACCTTGGCCTCAATTTTCTTATGCTCCTCACAAAGTCTGGCCGCGGACTTCTGCCATTGCAATGCATTGGGATCAGGCAAAGTTCAGAGTTATCACAACCCAGACATACTGCAGCAAGTTAAGGCCCGTGGTCAAATCTTAAGCAGAAATAGATAAAAAAAAAAAAAAGCAAGAGCACCAAGAAACGTACTACTGGTGAACTAAAACTCCATCAATCAGAGTATCAGACAAAAGAAACAAGGGCAAGAGCTGGCACCTGGCTTCCCCTGTCAGTTCTCAGTGATTTGATTGACCCTCATGGTGTTAAGCAGATCAGATGGTGTCTATATAATTTATATTGATTGAAATCCTGATGCAACCAGCCCCTCCATTTGCTTGGCCATGGACTCCTTAACTCAATCCATGGTATATTCCCGTATCTGTAAGTAAGAACCTGTAAATCGACTTCTCTGATTCTCGAATTGCCTCCCTTGCATTGCCTTGGCCTGGCATTGATTGAAGCACACCGACATTAATAAATTGAAAAAAAAAATCCAACATAAACAAACCTAAAAAAAATGGAAGAAGCAAATCGAGGCACTCACGGGTGGAGCGTCGTCAAGGAGAGCACCACCCGCGGCCGCGGTCAGGGCAACGGAGCGGGAGCGGATGGGCATCTCGATCGCCGGCGTCCGACGACGGCGAGCCGGCGACATGGCTGCCATGAACTGGGTGGTACGACTTTGAGTTTGAGCTGGTGTGGCAGTGGCTGTGGACTGTTGGGCCGTATGTGTGTGGCTGGCCCAGTACCGGCCTTTCTGAATCGCTCCCTCTTTTAATTCCCGTTTCCTACTTTGCCTTACCTTTGCCATGCCGAGCAAGTATAAGTCGAATCATCTCGCCGGCTGCTTTGGACGGACGAATGATAATTTTATGGCTTCTTGCATGCCACTTGGACTAGTCACTGTTCTTTCATCCTAACCAGCTATACAACAACGGACTAGTCACTGTTCTAGGCGTCCGTCCATCTAGTGGAGGATCCGCGGATATGATGTTTTAGTGATTCGGTTCTGTTAACCCTCAGGTTGGATCACATATTCAATTTTATTTATCCTATTTTTTCATACCATGTAGAGTTAAGAAATACCTAAATAGCCATTTTTATTTCTTCATTGTAGGGGCCACGTGTTTTGCATTTCACACCCGTTGGGGTTCAAAATCATATGTACAAACTTGGACACACTAATGGTCCCTACTAGGCTTATTTAGTGTTTGCATACTCCTATATGCACGCCGCCCCACGGGAGACGAGGTCGTGCTAAAAATGAGGATGACAATAAATGTCCACCGGACATTTGACAAACTGCGGCGCAAGGATAATGAACTGGACACATGTGACAAAGGCAGACTATGCCGCAACTCAAGGAATGAACCAAGGGCGTGTTTGGTAACTTGTATCTCTCGCCGGCTGGCTGGCTGGGCCATGGCCGCCCGAGCTCGGTCCGGCCGGTGCAAGTGCTTGTGTTTGGAAATGGGCGCCGCAGAGACAGGCTCGATTCAGACTATGTTTGGTTAGGTTGTGGAGATGAATGTGATAACCTAGACTTAGAATATGGTAACGTTACCCACCAAATGTTGTCATTGTCATTTCATCGAACACGTTAAGGGCGAGCGCCATGGGGAACGCCGACTCACCCACCTAGGCCGTCGCTGCCTTCTCCGACACCATTGCGGACCGGGAGAAACAAGATGGGGAGCCGTCGTGGTTGCGGCCGTGGCCGGAGCTCCCAGCCGGCCCGACTCGACGAATCGGCATGAACTTCACGAATCGGCGCACGGCGGCGACCTGACATGGTGGCTTGCTTGCCCCGCTACTCGCGCGGTGCTGCTCACCTTGCTGGCTCGATCCGTCGGCCACACGCGCTGCCTCGTCCCGCCTTCGCGCCTCCGCCGCGATGGCCTTGCGCAGGCGCTCGCTGTCAAAGCTGCGCGTAGGATCGTCGCGTGCGTCATCACCTCGCTCGACGGCGCCGGAGGGGGAGGGGTTTCATAGAGGGGTGCGCGAACGGGTAGGGCTTCCCGGCGGGGGAGAACACGACGATGGCGAGCTGCGCGCCGGTGAGCGCGCAGAGCTCGACGGCCTTCGTGAAGAGTTTCTCGCCGCCCAGTGCTGCCTCTCCCCCATGAGCGCCATGAGTTCGGGCTGGGACTAGGAGGTGAAGGACGAGGAGCAGGGCGAGCCCACCAAAATCGCCGCCACCGTCCGACGAGGCAACAGTGGAAGATAGCGTAGGGAGGTGACCAACTTCTTCTGGGGAGGTGATGGAAGACGCAGGGGGTGGCTCCCTCGAGCGCGCGAGGAGCCTGTCCCTCAAAAAACGATCCCCCCGGCGTTTCCCGGGAGCCTGGCTCGGCGTGCTTTAAGTTCCGTGCACGCGGACTCCAAAGCTGGGCCACGGATTCCAAACACGAGCTCTTGCAGCCACGGAGCGCGAGCCACTGGCCAGGCCCTTCCCCAAACACGCCCCAAATGTTCTGCGACGAAACCTATGACGAGGTCTGGCTATGAACCAAACAAAGCCTATGTTTACTAGGTTCCTTTTCCTTTTATTTTCCAGAATTCAACAAAGGAAGTGGAAACAATGTTTTGTTCCTCCACTTTCATTATTTGTGAGCCAAAGGGTAAGAGTGAGATGACTTTCAAGAAATTATCAGACTTCCTCTATAGATTGACATAAGTAACAAGAATATTAACTTAAAAAGAAAAGTGAATTATCAGACTTCCTCTATAGATTGACATAAGTAACAAGAATATTAACTTAAAAAGAAAAGTGGACAGGAATCAGCAAGTTTAACTAGCGAAAACTCACATTCACATCAAATGATTATGACTCCTCGTCCCTGGAAAGTATTAGTTACGGGATCCTCTCTATTTCCTCAAGGGCACATATTTTGTGGGGACGTAGATATAAATTATAAATAAAATTTGCTCATCATTTACAAATTGGGGATGTAGCTCAGATGGTAGAGCGCTCGCTTAGCATGCGAGAGGTACGGGGATCGATACCCCGCATCTCCATTCTTTTCTTTTTTCCTGACATTTTTTTGTTTTCTGTTTTTTCTAGCATTTTTTTTAATGAACGTGAACTCCATTTTTTTTTCTTTTTTCTGACATTCTTTTCTAGCATGCGAGAAGATATAAATTATATATAAGACTAGGTGAATTCCCCGCGCGTTGCCGCGGAAATATAAAATTAATTTTAATAATTAAATTAAGAGAAATATGATGTAGATTGTAGAAGAATCAGACGTGATGTATGAACAAATATAAGAAGTATATATATGTGTGTGTCACATGTATAATAAATTTGTTCAAGGACATACAAAGGCTTATCAATTTTCTGCAATGAACTGTGGTCAGGTGAATAATTGAAGATAAAGAAAATGTATAAACTTCGACTGAATGCATGATCCTGTCATCCAGCTTCATGAACCCCGGCCACCGTTGAGGGTCGTCTCTCCACGACTTAAAAATATACATATACATATAGCTGCCCGGCGTTGCTCCTCCGTGTGACCGTGTCCGCCTCGACGCCGGCAAGGGAGAAGTCGAGGGACACGACATAAGCGACGTGTAGAGCGACAGAGGACGGTGACTCGATGAGCTCGAAGGCTTCGTCACCTAGCAGCTACATGCGGTTGTGTGGTGCCATTCTGCTGTCGCATCGTCACCTAGCAGCTACATGCGGTTGTGTGGCGCCATTCTGCTGTCGCAGCCACAGAGGGAGGGCGGCGAGCTCGCTGGCTACGCACGCTAGCGCACGTGGTGGTGCACGTCTAACCATGGGTGTGTGCCAGACAGAGGGCGGCTGGTCGCTACCGCCGGCGGGCGCGTGCTCTCGGTCGATCACCGGCCAAGCTCATCAGGCGTCCGCCGACGGAGCAGCACGTGTCCGAGCTCGAGAGCCACATATGCCGGACGGAGGACGCGGCCACCAGCCTCGATGTCCGCTTCCACTTCCTGTCTGTCGTCCATCCCCCGACGGACCACACGGCCGGGCCTCGTGGGGTTCATCTCCAGGGTCGGTGCCATGGATGATCTTGTCGGCAAGCCATATGAATCAACAGATGCGGAAGGTATATAAATACTGATCAATCAACCCCTCGACTTCTTGTTCCGTTTCCTAATGCATCATCAAAAGGAATATGAATGCTCACGAGGACGGTTCATAGTCCTGTTCCGTTTCCCATGCATCAATTGGTGGGAAGTGGGATGCGTATATTGATGAGGCCTCGGCTGGGCTGGGCATGCAGGAGGACTACCGGTACCAGCGGAGCGTTTGGGGCTGGCGGCGCTTGCGGTGGAGGATCAATTCGGGGCTGGTTCGGAGCGGGCGTAGGACGGACTTGGTCTTAGGATAGACCGGATCGGTCGTAACGGAAAAATGAAACTGAAAATGCTGATGTGGCGCAAGGAGAGATCGGATAATTAGCTTAGTGGGATTTGTTTATATAGAAGGTATAGATTTGCTCTCCATATTCAAATTGGGGATGTAGCTTAGCTTAGACGCTAGAGCTCTTGCTTAGCATGCGAGGTACACGTCCCTTAGATTTTCATTAAAATCAGATCCAACGCATCTCAATGATTCACCATAATCTGTCGAGTGGACCCGGTGCATAAACTTGTAAACGTTTACGCGTGTTTCCCTCTTGTCAACACCTTACGCTGGATTTTTTTTCCACCGTCATCGACCCATACCCGCCCACCTGTACCCACACGTTCTCCTCCTCCTCCTCCCTATTTCTATCCATAACAAACCCGCATGCTGGCAACGGATCCTATGCAAACTAGGCATCCCGTGCAAACTTGTAAACTAATGATCTGGACCGTAGGATGTTGATCCAAGGGGCGCGGAGAGATTGGGTAATTTTGCACTTAACCACCCGCTCTTAATCACACTTTTACAAATCCTTCCTTCCACCTCTCTCATGCGCCCCATTGGATCAACATACTACGGTCCAAATCGTCAGTTTACAAGTTTACACGGAATGCCTAGTTTGTATAGGATCCGTTGCCCCGCATGCCTCCGTGTCTCTATCCTCTGGCCGCCGCCGCGCCGGACGAGATGAAAGCATGGACGGACCCAACAGGCCATGGAATCAGAGCCCGGATGACACACTGCAAACGCCGAACTCATCTGGCATGGCCGCACACGCGGCACCACCAAGTCGTGCATGATCTACTACGACGAAGCCAATGCAAGAAGTCTTGCACTGCACGAACTCATGGCATGATGCAAAGGTGCGCATGGGAGATGTCATCAGCATGCATGATATATTTTTTGGTGTAGTATTTTTGGTAAAATCCTATCCGTAAAAAAAATATTTTTGGTAGAGTATATTTTTCAACCCCCACCGTTCATATGAGTTTGCTTTCCACCCTCCACCATATTTTTTTTTTCTTTTGTTGATGTCATGCAGACCTAGAGGAGTAAGGGCATATAATTTCTTACCCCTTACAAAGCTATTGGACAACGAGGTGTTCCTTATGATAGGAGCCATGGCTCAATGGCTAGAAGGTGGAGAGTTGTCAATATTTTTATATGCATGGTATACTCCAGTACAATGCAGCAAGCAACGCAGATAGACGGTAAGGACAATATTATTGTGTGAAAGCATAATGGATCTTACTAAAACACAACTAAAAGGACCCAGATATTTTCAAAAGTAACATAATATTTTGAGATTTTTTACAATGCTTGTGGAGAATTTCGACGGCTCACAATGCCCGATCCGACGGCTATAAAGGCCGAAGGAGATGGGAGGCAATGGGAGGGAGGTGACGGAGGGTGATTGATGTGTCTATGGTCGGTGGGCCATATGCGCCAAATCCCCTCTCATCGCCTCCAAAACTGAGGGAAAGGCGACATTTTTCGATACGATAAAGTGAAAGTAACATCGTTCACAAATTTTACATATCTCTCTTATAGTCTATAGAACCCTATGGAACCATATGAGATATATGTAAAATTTGTGAATAGGGCGCTGCACTCCTGGCCTGCTTTGTCGGATGAACAAATGACTATAATACTTGTTGTAGATATTGAAAAGTTATAAAACTTCGTAGTTGGTAACTTTCTGATTTGAAATCATCTTATCAAGGAAAAATACATTTAAATTTCCCAAATTTGAAATTCAAATTTGCAAACAATATTGGATGAAGAATCTACCAAAATGGAACTTGTAGATCTCAAAATATTATACAATTTGTATTTGACAAGTTTTTCATTTAATCTGTTTTAGGGCCCAAAAAACAAATCACACTCAGTTTGTAACGATACGTTAAAGACCAAAATAGACCATAGACACAAATGATTTAGGGTTGTAGTGGTAAACGAGGGTTTGTATGACCGGAGGTAATGGGGTCGGGCGGAGGGGCCCGGTGTGAGGGTGACTGTGCGTAATGTCTAAGATACACTTTACAAATAAAATTAATATTTTGGGTAGGCAATGAGAGGCAATTCCAAGCATTGTAAAAGGTCTCTAATATTTTATTTCACTTATTGGTTATATTTTTTCTTCATATATTTGTAGATGGTTATATTATTGCCATCTTGAAGCTCCAGAGTCATGGCATAATTCAGATTAAAGGATGATCAAAACATGGTGCACACTGCACAGTGGTACTCGGCATAAATCATGTTTGTTGATCATTGTGCAGTTTTTTGACCATTTTTAGGATTCAAAATGTAACTGGAAAAATAGATTAATTACGTACTGTGAATTTTATTTCTGGTGGTTTCATATGAGCATACGCTATGTTTATACAATTAACTGTCATAATAATCTTTCTGTATGCTATGGGAATTGACTACAAAACATGTCTTTGCATGTATATATAATGCTTGGTCCAGTGCTATAGGAGCAACTTTCATCCCACACTTAGATACAATAAGTATGTCTTTACCACAGACACGTGTTGTAAAATAAATTTTAGGACAAATATCTTCTAGGCACGTGCGTGTCGCAGGTGCATGTAAACTAGTTAAGAAGAAAGTTTTTAAAACTTACAAAGCGACTATAACTAGTTGGCGAGGTGCCATAGTCCTAGACGCGATCCGGAATACATGAGTGGATTTTTTTAAAAAAATTGCGACTTGAAAGAGCGAAACTGCGCCCACTCATGCCAAGAAGATCGACATGGCTCGGTAGCCAGCGTCCATGTGCTAGCCTTCTGGCTTCTGACCTTTTGCTGTTAACTTTTGAAATGTTTTTTAGCAACCAGTCAGTGTACTCCTAGGATTTAGCTTTAAGTTTATTCCCTTAAACACGTTTTTTTATTTTTTGAAAGACCAACTCAACAACTAGCTTGTTTGTTTTCGCTTTTACTCTCTCTATCCTAAAATACAATACATTTTTCTTTGTCTTAAGCCAAAAATGTTCTAAGTTTGACCAAATTTATAGAAAAAGCAATAATATTTGTGATGTCAAATGATCATAATTAGATTTATTATGAGATATTTTTATAAAATTTACTTGTTTGATGTGTCAGATGATAATATTCTTTGCTATAGATTTGGTCAAACTTAAACTAAGTTGACTTAGGACAAACTAAAATATACTATATTATAGGACGGAGGGAATAACTTCTATGACCGAAAGCTAACAAAAAAAAAGATGAAACAAATGTACCATAACTAGCCATGTGCAGTTGGAGACAGAGAATCAAGTCTAATCATCAATGGGAAAAAGGAACTAAGCAAGATAAATGGAAAATTATATACACCAAAATGAGGAGGGTTTCTGATACAGATCCGAGATGGATTCGATAGTCCTCGCGTTGTCCAATAATATAGATGGAGCGATCTTTACTTTGAGTCCTTCAACAGTAGAGGTTAGTTGTTATCTATTTTCTCAGAAACCTATAGTGTAAGTTGTGAAACTTATTTAATGTAGATAACAATAAACGATGAACGGTAGGGCTACGATACAAGGATTGGTCTGATAGCCTTCAAGAATATGCACTAGAGCCTTCTTAAAACAGGTGTACTGCTTTTGCAAGGCCAAGAGGACAAACTGTAATAAATCCGCTATCATTACTGGTACTAGGATTTTCGGAGGTTGTACGATTCCCATACCTTGAAATGTGGATATATAAAACTAATAGAAGCTGAGCGCTGCCCACCGGTTTTGAAAAGAAGGTTTCAGAATAGTTTTAGGTTCATTTCCATGAATGGAGAAAAGAATCGGGTGACATTGTTGGTTCAACTCATATAAATCAACATGACTATAACATGTTAAGAGTCCTCATGTACAATCATCACATGTCTCAGAGTCCTCTACCATTTGTCTCAATGGTCCTTACAAGCAGATACCACTCCGAGATTAGCCTATTACTAACCCCGATTACAAGACTTTTAACATTTGTTACAACAAGCTACAAAAGATAAACAACAAGCCCGGAGGATTATCAAGCTTGTAAATGACTATAGCCATGATTTCAAAGGTTCCGAAACTATAAGATTTCAAGTGATGGATAGCATGCCAACTAGAGGGCAGTATTTATAGGCAAACTTGGGTGCACCTAGACCAAGTTCACAGAGAAAGGAATTTGCAAAAGGACAACCACGTGAATAAACAGAAAGAAGAGGACATAGCTCAGACATGACTACACAAGTATGTGTGAATAGAGCAAGCACTCAACAATGATTGCACAAGCATGCACGCACAGTACAAGCACTCAAGAATGACCGCACAAGCACGCGCAGGCATGTCAAGCATCCAAAGCTACCACAAGACAAAAGACAGAATATCCAAGAGCATATTCAGCGCATAAGACAATTAACCAGAAAGTACAGAAGAATAAATTTTTCAACAACCAAGTATGACAAGCAATGATCAGCTAGAAGAACAAGATTGAAGACCCTTACCCGAATTCTTTCTTAAAAAAGAACCCGATAAAGGCTCGGCACTGCAAAGTACCCTCTATCAAGGACAACTTTTAAATTTTTCATGGGCCCTCTAGATTTTTATACCAAAAAGTAAGAGGCTCGGAGGCTACGATCAATGAGTGCAATTTTTCAAAATTGCACTCTTTGAAAGAGAAGAACCCAGAAGGCAACAAGGCGAGAATCAAGAAAGGACCCTTCAAATTTTTGTACCAAAAAGTCAGAGGCTTGGGGACTACACTCACTGAGTGCACTTTTTTTTCAAAAGTGCACATTAGCCAAGGAAGAAGTCGGAAGACCATCCTAAGATTTCACTTCAAAAGAACCCATAACAATTCAACGACAACCCGACTTCCAGAGTTTAACCAAGAAATGCTCAGGGCTGGTAAATGGGAGACCCATAGGACTACCTACACACAATATTGAAGGATGGTAGGGCCCATAAATGGTCCCACCGCTTGACAAACCGAAGCACGAAGCTCATAAACTCCAAGACGAACTATATATACAAGGAAAAGCGTCCAAAACTTAGTTTAGGACTCTATATTTGTATCCGACTAGGACTTAAACAACCCTCAATAGCACTTGGACTATAAAGGGTTGTTGAGGGTACCCCTTGTAAACAACGAATCAATGTAGTACTCATCACAATACAGCGCAAACAAGCTAACACCGACTGGACGTAAAGGTTATTAATTACTCGACCAGGTCGAGGGCCCAAAACAATATAAATCATTTGTCTCTTTGCAACTAACTGTCGTGTTCCACTTTCACTGAAGCCTGAACAACTATCCTGGTACCCCCATGGCAGGGTATTGGTGGTAAAACATCGACAACCACATTATTGCTCAGTTAATGGAAGCTCCATGGGGCAACTGATGACCAACATCAATGTTTTAGCGTGAGGACACGCTGAATGGGGAAGGGGGAGTACTGTCATGCGTGCAACTAGCCCCCCAAGGTTGAAAAACCGGGCCAGCTAAGGCCCAAAAGGAGGTCATAGCGGCCATCGCCAACATACCAGGCACCTCCCATAATGTACCCTAGGAGGGGCGCCCAAGGCACCATGCGCCGCCGTCACCACTGCTTTTGTGGAGTCATCATCATCATTAATCATTACCTTAATCGAGTCCAGGGTTGTTAGGAAGGAAGTCGAGTTTTAAGTTAGGTAATTGAGTTGATTAAAATAGAAAAGGGAGAATCTGCAGGATATCCTAGTTTGCTTTGCGGGCAAGTCTCTAGCCGTTACTTTAAATATTAGGATATTGTAATCAGATCAGGAGGCAATAAAGTAAATCCCTTCCCTATTTTCGGAATTATTTGCTCCGGCAATACTTAGCAATGTGTTGCGAAGATCGAATTAGAATGGTAGCACATGGGACACCATGATTTATACTGGTTTGAGGTATGGCATGTGCTAAACCCTACGTCCAGTGGCTTTGTTGCATGTACTCGGCTACATGATGTTGCTCTCTAGCTATGCGGCGATGAATGTAAAAGGCTAGATATTGAGTCAGGGCCCCCACTCTCCTTTATATAGTCTAAGGGAGCAGGGTTACAAGAAGGACGATTGGGTTTGTTGGAGAGTTTCCATATTGTTGCGTATAAGGTGCTTGTTAGTGTTGCCAGCGGCGCATGTTGCTTGATGCCTAATACTCCGGTCGAGAGCCTTCGTGGGCTCCCTCCTTGATGTCTTCTTGGGCCGACAGGCCTATGATATCGTATATCCAGGTGGTGATAATACCCCTGGTCCATATATCCAACACCTATCTCTTGCTCTCCCTCTGCCGCCGCAACCCTTCTCCTCCTCTCCCACGCACGTGCACATGCCCTAGGCCCTCGCCGCGACCGCCCTCCACACCGTAGGCCACCGCTCCCAGCAACCCTAATGCCGCTGTGCCGGGCAAGGCCCTTGACACTACCACTATATGGAATAATGTATGGTAACCTCTACTTTTATGACTAATCATCGGTTCTCAAGCTACTTATTGCCTATTTGTTTGAGTTGTAGATTTGGTCTACGGGCTCTTTGGCTTTTCACTGTTTGCTATTAACTTTTCAAATGTATCTTAGCTTCATACCACCCTAAAGCCAAAAAATACTTCAGTTTTATCTTTTAGTTTGTTTCCTCATAAGCTATTCCCTATTTTTTCTTTAAAGATCAACTCAAGAACTAGATTGTTTGTTTTAGCTTTAACTTGTTATGACAAAAGCTAACAAAAAATGTGTGTTTATAGGGGTGTCATGTTGAGTGTCTTTCTTGTATGTATAGTTCAAAAAAACATACCATAGAAGCAAGGTGTAACAAGCACAACGGAGACCCAGCATATTGTGGAGAAAATTGGGCCAACTATGGGCTAGAGGAGGGGCCTGACGGCCACACGGGCTGCCGGCCGTGGGCTAGCCGCGCGCCGCCGGTGGAGCAGGGGTGCAATCCCTCGAGCCACCATCTATCCGACATCCAATTGGTTTCCTAAAATTAGGTCTCCTATAACTAGAAGGATTGAATAAATAAGATAAGGGGTCAAATTGTAAAAGAAAGTCCGTAAAGATAAGAGTTTCCTAGTTTGTTTAGGATTGAAGCTAGCTTAGACTATATATAAATAGGAGAGATCAAACCATCAAAGAATAGGGTCTTCCATATCTCTCTTTTCCGCTTCCGCCGCCACCCCACGCTGCCGCCCCCCGCCCCGCCCTTTGCCTGCCCGCCGAGCCGCTGCCCTCCCGATTCCTCCGCTCCTCCATCCGGTCTACGCCCTCCACGTGTCACCGGATCGCCGCACCACTTATCCAAGGAATGATGATCCCGTGTCTTTCGGCAAGACATGACATCATCTTTTCTTTTGATGATCGATACGTATAATAAACGTCTAAACCCAGGAATTTAAACAGTTTCAGTGAAAAAAAACGTAGGAATAGGCCCTATAACGTTCACTATATAGTCGAATAATAAGTACAAATCTGATAATAATAATAAAGTTTAACCATGAAACGCCTGGGTGTAGAGACTGGGCAAGCTTTGATACAAGTGTTCAAATAAAATATGTACTCCCTCCGTATTGGTAAAGAAAGTCGTTTTGGACAAGGTTTGAGTTAAACATTGGGAATATAAATCATCAATAACTTTTAAGTTGTTGAGTTTGTAAATGTGAAAATTATATGAATAGATTTGTCTTAAAAAATACTTTCATAAAAGTATACATATATCACATTTTTATATATATATATATTTTTATAATAACAAGAGGTCAAAGTTGTGTTTTGAAGACCGTGTCGCTGCCCTAAACGACTTCTTTTTACCAAGTACGGAGAGAGTACATGGGTTCAGAGGTACACAGGCTGCCATTTCAAGAACGTGTACTCCCACTCGCTAATTCCAGATTAAGCTTCGTTTTACTCCGTATGCCTTTAACTTGAGCGCACACAACCACAAGTTGCCATTAGCGGAAAGCATAACCAACCCACCACTGTGCCGTGCTACTTGACGGCCGGACACACGCCAAGAATCGCATTCCATTCCCTGGGCCTCCCTTCCCTCTTATTTCCTTTTACGAGCCACACGCCACACACACTCGTCTTCTCTCGCTTCGGACAAGAATCGTATAGATTTAGTAATCGGACGGTTTTCACATAAGAAGACAGATAGAACAAGAAAGTTTGTCGCGTTCCAAGGAGACCTGACTAGTTCTGCCTCCCTCTCGCAAAGGATGATTTTCGGGTTTTATGCTAAGTCAAATTATCTTACTTTCTGTCAAATTTACAGATAAAATTTCTAAATAAAATCATCAAAATACATGTAAGACCAAATAGATATACTATCGAAAAATATATATGTCTTGATGGATTTATCTATTTTGTTCGATGACATAAATCTTGCAATTTTTTACCTCCTTTCATTTCAAATTGTAAGCCGTTTTGTCTTTTGTAGATTTACGAGGCGTTTTTCAGAGGTCTATCCCCAAGCAAAAACACCTTCAACTATAGCTTTACCTTTTTCTGGGTCTAGCTTATAACTTGATAGAAAATGTTTGATAAAATAACTTTTTCTAGTTGTTGAAAGACTAAAATGTCTAAAAGTACTCTCTTTTTGTTTCTTTTTATTCCATCTTTTTTCTCTATATATTTCTCTCATCTTATCTCCCCACCGTATCTTGATGCCTTCTCTCTTTCTAACCACCCACACACGTCCTCTCGTCTTCGAAACCCCATCCTCTCATTCACTAAACTTTTTCTCTGTTTTTTTTTTCCCTAAAGGCATATGCTAACATTTTCGTCATTGAATTCACATTGCATTTTTGGATTTAGACATATGTACACACATCTCAATGCGAACCCAATGAACCACAGCATGAGGGCATATGCCCCTGGGGGCACTTTACCCTGATTCGTCCTAGAGACACCACCCTCGCCCCTAGCATCCACTGAATTTTACAAATATATATAAAAAGGCATCAATATATAAAGACACACAATAGTATCGTTATATACACTATAAATAACATTTTCATAATGTGCTCATTTGGGTGCCACAAATATATTTATATTTTTTCCCATATAACGCAAACTTCGAAAAGTTTCACATAACACATCGTATAACTCAGAACAAAATCAGAATGACGCTCTCTGCACGACGAGTACCTACTAGCTCTCTCACACAAAAGCATGGATGGCACACTAGCATGAGGCCATGAGCCCCAATGCAACAATGCCGGCCGGCAAAGCATTCCACACTACTAAATCGTGATCCAAACTCCAAAGCCCGCGTTGCGTGCACCACAGATCCTCCACGCGCGAAGCACGGGATCGATGTCGTCGTACGGCAGCTCCGGCTCGCCGGAGTGGCTGTGGCTACACGGCGACCTCGAGCTCACCATCCACGAGGCACACGGCCTGCCCAACATGGACCTGCTCTCCACCATCCTCCGCCGCCTCTGCCTGTGCCCACCACTGGCCGGGATGATGTCGCCGGCGCGCCCACGCTCGCTGTCCGACGCCGATGATGACAGCGCTCACCGCGCCCACACGCACCCCCACAACCACCAGCTCCGCGACCGGCTTCACCGTCGTCACCGTAAACACGAGCCCCAGCCGCACGGGCACCTGCTGCACGCAACCTCGGACCCCTACGCGGCGGTTGTGGTGGCGGGGCCGCACGAGACGACGGTGGCGCGCACCTTCGTGTACCGCAACTCGGAGCTGCCGAAGTGGGAGGCCACCTTCCGGCTCCCGCTCGCGCACGCCGCCACCGGCCTCGAGTTCCACGTCAAGGACGCCGACCCCTTCGGCTCCGACCTCATCGGCGTCGCCTCTCTGGCCGCCGCTGCCGTCCTCGCCGCCACCGCCGACGGCGCGCCCATCGTGTCCCGGTGGCTCGAGCTCGCCCGCCCCGACGGCCGCGGCCCGCCCAAGCCCGGCGGTGGTAGCGCCATCTGCATCTCCGCCACGTTCGTCCCCGCGGCTGCCGCGGCGGCGGCGTATCGGCAGCGCGACCGCGGCGTGCCGGCGTACTTCCCGCTGCGGCGGGGCTGCGACGTGCGGCTGTACCAGGACGCGCACGTGGTGCCCGGCGAGGTGGACGGCGTCGGCGGCGTCCGGCCCGGGCGGTGCTGGGAGGACCTGTGCATGGCGGTGCTATGCGCGCAGCGCCTCGTGTACGTGGCCGGGTGGTCCGTGCACACCAGGGTCCGGCTCCTACGCGAGGCCATGTCGCCGGAGATGGCGGCTAAGGCGGCCGAGGTCGAGCAGCTCGGCGGCGAGCCCGTGGAGAACATGAGCCTCGGCGAGCTGCTCAAGTACAAGTCGCAGGAGGGCGTCCGCGTGCTGCTCCTCGTTTGGGACGACAGGACCTCGCACGACACCTTCTTCGTCAAGACGGTTCGTTCGTCTTCAAAATCCAAATTCAAATTCAAATCTCGACGAGATCAGTATTCGAATTTCAATGGAGATTTACATATCGTGTCCGTGCAGGGAGGCGTGATGCAGACGCGCGACGAGGAGACGAAGAAGTTCTTCAAGCACTCGTCGGTGATATGCGTTCTGTCGCCGCGCTACCCTAGCAGCAAGCTCGGCCTCGTCAAACAAAAGGCAAGCGAGATTGTATTTTTTGAACAGAAATTTTATTTGAAACTCATAAATTTGAAATATTTTGATTATTAATACTTTGGTTGATCGAAAGGAGTATTTATGGTTCCATCAAAAAAAAGGAGTATTTATGCAATTATTATTATGGGTCGAAAAACTGAGTGCGACGTGTGCAGCTGCGGCCGTGCAGGTGGTGGGGACGCTGTACACGCACCACCAGAAGTGCGTCCTCGTCGACACGCCGGCGTCGGAGTCCACACGCCGGATCACGGCCTTCCTCGGCGGCCTGGACCTCTGTGCCGGCCGCTACGACACGCCCAGCCACCGCCTCTTCCGCGACCTCAACACCGTCTTCTACGGCGACGTGTACAACCCCACGTTCGGTGGCGATCCCAAGGGCCCGCGTCAGCCGTGGCACGACCTGCACTGCCGGCTGGACGGGCCGGCGGCGTACGACGTGCTCAAGAACTTCGAGCAGCGGTGGCGGAAGGCCACCAAGCTGCGCGAGATGTTCGGCGGCAAGGCGGCGCACCGGAAGGACGACATGCTGCTGAAGCTGGAGCGCATCCCCTGGATCCTCAGCCCCTCCAAGCCCAAGCAGCCGCCGCGCTCCACCTCCTCCGCCGCAGCTGCCCCCGCAGACAACGCTGCTGCCGACGACGACGAGCGGGACCAGCCGGCCCTGCACGTGGTGCCGGACAGCGACCCGGAGCGGTGGCACGCGCAGGTGTTCCGGTCCGTCGACGCCGGGTCGGTGAAGCGGTTCCCGCGTCCCTGGGAGCGCGCCGAGATGTCCCGGCGCCACCTGGTCGGCGACAAGAACCTGGCGGTGGAGCAGAGCATCCACGCGGCGTACGTGGCGGCGATCCGGTCGGCAGAGCGGTTCGTGTATGTGGAGAACCAGTACTTCATCGGCGGGTCCTACGCGTGGCCGTCGTACCGGAACAGTGGGGCCTGCAACCTGGTCCCCATGGAGATCGCGCTCAAGGTCGCCGGCAAGGTCCGCGCCGGCGAGCCGTTCGCCGCGTACGTGGTGATGCCCATGTGGCCCGAGGGGAACCCGAGCTCCGGCCCCGCTCAAGAGATCCTCTTCTGGCAGAACCAGACCATGGAGATGATGTACAGGGTCGTCGCCGCGGCGATGGCGGAGGGCAAACGTGGTGGACACCCGCAGGACTACCTCAACTTCTACTGCCTCGGCAACCGCGAGCCGGCGGAGGATGGTGGTCACCGCGATAAATGGACGGCGCCGACCGCGGTGGATCCGCCCGACGACGACGGCACGAGCCCCGCGGCGCGTGCGCGGCGCCACCGGCGGTTCATGGTGTACGTGCACTCCAAGGGGATGATCGTGGACGACGAGTACGTCATCATCGGCTCCGCCAACATCAACCAGCGGTCGCTGGCGGGGTCGCGCGACACGGAGATCGCCGTGGGCGCGTACCAGCCGGAGCACACGGGCGGCGACGCCCCGCCGCGCGGGAAGGTGCACGCGTACAGGATGTCGCTGTGGGAGGAGCACCTGGGGAAGGAGGCGGTCCGGCGGCCGGAGGTGCAGCAGCCGGAGTCGCCACGGTGCGTCAGGCTGGTGAACCGGATCGCGACCAAGAACTGGAGGAGGTACGCGGCCGACGACGACAAGGGGCCGCTGCAGGGTCACCTGATGAGGTACCCCGTGCACGTCGAAGCCGACGGCAGGGTGGTGCCGATGCCGGGGCACGAGTTGTTCCCGGACGTCGGCGGGCGGGTCGTCGGCGCGCCCAACAACCTGCCGGATTACCTGACGCTGTAGCAGCCGGCGATGTACATATATTACAGTGTGTGTGTGTCAAGGAGCAGAGCAGGAGATGAGCAGCCAGTAGTCATGCATTGGTGTATATTTTGATGCCAGTGCATAGGATTTTATCGAAGAGTGACCTAACGGTAACCCTTTTAGCCCTCTTTGGAGCATGCTTTTTTTTCCTCAAAATTTATGTGTTTTTCCCGTGAAAATAAACTAATTTTCATGAAATCTCTACGCGATTCTTGTGAAATCCAGGAGAGCAATTATTGTTATTGCTAGGGAGGTTAAGGAAAATTATTTTTTGTACTTCTTTTTACTGATTTCATTATTCATTTCATGGTAGACGATGTGTTTGTTCTTGTGCTCCCTCCATTCAAATTATAAGGTACTTTGGTTTTTTTAGATTTTTTTTAAAATTTAAATGCATAATAATAAAAAAATATCACAAAAGCTATAATGACATACAATTTGAAATGGAGTGAGTAGTTTTATTTGTAAGATTGTCTGTGTTGACATTTAAATTGGACAAAAGCTTGTCTTACAATTGATCCATGTCTTTTTTTTTTCACGATTGGGTCTTCACCTGTTTTTCACAATTGATCCATGTCGATTTTGGCCAAATTCAAGAGGAGTGCTGCAAAACATAGAATTGTACCATATTAGTTTTCTAACTAGATAAGATCACCCCCTCCTGAGTTATTCCACTACATAATTGATAAAACAATCTATTGCCTCTCTTTTTTCCCTTCCAACCTCTTCGCTATGTAACCACTACATAAATGTTGCTCTAAATCGGGAAAACGTTCTGGTTATTCACGCGTTATTTGGTCTTTGACGATTTGGACTATCGAGTTACTAGCGTGTGATCGATCTTTACGTCAACAGCCTTCAATCGCCCTTGCTCGTCACTGCAGCACGTATTTGTTTGGCGCGTCACGACCACAGCAGTTGCCTTTGATTTGTCTGCGTGGATGGACAAAACATAAGCGTGGAATCATCTCACGTACCAGCAGCTTGGCCCGTTAATTACAAGGAACTTTGGGCTGGCACGTCAAGGCCCAGTCCAGCTGTCCCCGGATTATGCAGATTATGCATATTGGGCTGCATTGGGCCACCGACGCTTAGTCCTACCTGATTCAGAAGCCGGCAGCGACGATATATATTTTGCAGTCGTCTTGCTTCGTTTATCGAATTTGATCTCTCAAAATCATGTCTCACAGACAACTTAGCGACAAGTCTCTGAATTTGAGCACTCCGATGCAGGCAGTCTTGCACGTGTGACCTCTCTCGATCCCATGTTTCGCCTGATTTCATTATTCATTTCATGGTAGATGATGTGTTTGTTCTTGTGCTCCCTTTGCTCCAAATTAATTATAAGTATATTCATTTTGCTATATATCTAGCCATACTTTATATATAAATACATAGAAAAATTGATGTAAAAAAAAGTTAAAGCAACTTATAGTTTGTAGTAGAGAGAGAGTAAATTGTTATTGAGCTGAAACTAGCTAAATTAACTTAGCTTTAGCCCATCCAAAAAAGAAAGACTATCAGGAGAGGGATTGCCTCCGAGGCTTCGACTGAGATTTATTAAACAAGAAGTAAATAGATGTTAAATGAATACATGCTCAGGGCTAAATTAAATTTTTTTAGCTAAGTGTAGTAGTATCTTTTTTTTTTTTTGAATTCAAGTGCAGTAGTATCTAAGTAGTTGTGTTAGCCAATATCTGACTAAACAGAGACGCGTGCATATATCCACATGCGGCAGAGTCCATCTATCTACGTGGCCTATGCTGCCGCTCTCAAGGCAGCCGTCGGTACTGTCCATCCCATTTCAGCCCCCATGTGGCCATGCATATGATGAAAAGAAATTGAAGGTGGTCAACGGTCGAGGCGAAGCTGCATGCGACGCGGCCAGAGTCGAGCCTGTCCAGTTACTTCCTACCACCCCCACGCCCTCTTAGCAGTAACCATCACTGATTTTTCTACCATATCCTACAAGTATATTAAGTACAAGTATTTGTATATACGCAGCATCTACGAACCCGGACACCTTCTACTGGACACTTTCGCCAGACCTCCAGTATTCTTCTGCCTCAGCTTATGGTGCGATGTTCTTTGGCTCATCTACGGTGTTTGGCGCCAAATACATCTGGAAAATGCTAGCACCCCCAAGAGTGCGCTTCTTTTATTGGCTGGCTATGCACAATCGGTGTTGGACTGCTGATCGTCGCTTCCGCCATGGCTTGCAAGATTCGAATTTGTGTATCATCTGCGATCAGCAACTAGAGACACTGGATCACATTCTAATGGGCTGTTGCTTCAGTCAACAGGTTTGGCTCATCTGCTTGGCAAGGGTGTACATTCAGTTTGATGCACAGATTCAGGAACGCTCGGTTCTCGAGTGGTGGATCGAGGCGAGGAAGCTCATCCCGAAGCTCTTCCGGAGAGGTTTCGACTCGTATGTACTCCTGATTGGTTGGTGCTTGTGGAAGGAAAGAAATGTCAGGACATTCCATGCCCGTGCCAATATGGCTGACAGAGTTGCCTTGCTGATCAAAGAGGAAGCCGAGACATGGTGCGCAGCTGGGAACGCCCATTTGTCTAGGCTGCTGGCGCGGGCGCAAGAGTGACACTTCGGTGAAACGTCTTTGAAGCAAGCTTGGAAGTCAATCGGTTAAAATGTAATGCTACGCTTTGGATCCAGTAGAAATAGGTTTCTTGCTCATTTTGTAAGTGCCAAGTTTCTCCTCGGTGTAACCTGACTTCTATCATCTTAATGAAATACACATTCTAAAGAAAAAAGTATATACGCAGCAGGCTAGCAGCTAATACATTGTCGGTCGATCTCTAGAACACCAGCAAACGACGGTCGTCCTATAGTCTGGATCCAACATAAACTAGTGCTAATTAGGAGCCTATATATATTAGCACCAAAGCTTCAACTAAACTAACCCGCATTTGAATCCTACAATGTATATGTGTTTCACCTCCAAATTATTGGACACTTCCAAATTCGATGTATTGGAAAAGTCAATGTAACTTATAATTTGGAATAAAGGGAGTATATGTGCACCTCTCAATCAAGTTTGCATAGCATACATTCCCCTCAATCATAACTGGTATTATACGATAAAAAGTAAAAGATAGAACTGATTGAACAAATAATATATATACTATCGTAAAAGGTAGACTCCAAACCCTAGTCAAAACTCCAAGTGTGCATGACAAAATGTGGCCACTCTTTTCATGCATGCACCCAAACTCCCAAAGTAGCACACCACGTGTCATCCATATTTTGTTTGGCGCTTGCTTTCCTCATGCATGATGTCATGCATGCTACGGTAATTAACTTGTATATATACTGACTAGTCATACATATCTTTTTTTTTTTTTTTGAGAACGTTCGTTGACACGTTATTAATACATTATATAAGTGGAGACATAGGTATCACAATTCTGAATTATGAAACCAGCAATGTTCTTAACGAACCTGAGTACTACACAAAGTCATTCATGACATGTACATGTGTATGTGTGTTCGTTCCTTTATCCAATTGAAATGCCATAATATATTATATATATTGGGGGTTAGAGCGAGCATGTGTCATAATGCCAAGGTGTTAGCTTTGTATTGACGATGCATGGAGTGCCCATCCAACAGCTCATCGATAGACTAATTCAATTACACTAGGCATTCACAACGCAGACTCTACTGAGTCAAAACTATTTATTACCCTTCTATTTATTGTGTTTTCTTTGATGTGGCGGTATATTTATTGAAGAAAGAGACAGAAAAACCAAGACTCCAAGTCATATTTAGACTCTATGTCCACAATCTTCGAGATAAATATCCACATCAGCAAAATACTGATAAATAGGAGGGTAATAAATAATCTTGGACTCTGTGATAGAGTCTTTGCATTACGGACTGCCCTAAGTAGTGTCGGCTAAAAAATACTAATTAAATACAGACCATTTGAGATGCGGAGATCCGTTTGAAAGCAGAGGCATATTCTAATTTCTAGTCCATCCAAGGTGTGCGCGCGTACTGCGTCGCGATGCTTATCCTCGATTAGATTAAAGTTTATTAACCGACCAATTAACTAATCACATTTTTAATCCATATATCTATACATGGAATGGTCTGTGATGCGGCGGATCGGTATTGAGCATATCCTTCACTGCGCCAGTTTTTCCCCTTTTTTAAGGGGGAGCGTGTCTGCGAGCGCCAAAAGTCATGATTTTATTTTACTCTATTGTATCTCACTGGAGTATAGTACTGGACTTTGATTTAGAAAACGAGAAGCATATACTAGTACATAGAAGATATGCCACGGACCACGGTAATGGCCACGTTTACCTATCGCACCTCTACACTTCGACTACTTAGGCCATTTTCAGTAAAAATTCATCTGTATTTAAAAAGTTTTCAGTGATATGGGGACATTTTAAGAAGAGAGAGAAGAATTGAGTTTTATAGGCATGAAACTCTCATTGCATGATTATCAACCTCTATGAGTCGTGAAATTAAATGTTTATGAAATCATAAATGAAACTTTCCATTAAGATGGTGTGTTCCATTTCATGTTTTGCATGGCATTGATAGTCTTAGAAACAATGCCATGAACTCCTCATATAGTCTGGCTTTGTAAATCTTAAGGTGGCCCATGGCTTTTGTTTTTCCTACTTCACTGTTTTCTCACATTATTTTTCTATTCTTTTTTACATCCTTTGGATTTGGATCTCTTGTCAATTCGCCATGTACTCCATGTTCATATATGTTGCTCATTCTCGGTGTTCTTTCCCTCATAAGAGTAATTAGCGCATCATCCACAGTAACTCAGAGGGACAAGACACAAATTCATATTGTTTTAAGTACACATATCTTATGTCCAGTACTTGAGAAGAGATCTATTGCTTGTGCGTCGTGTTCTGAGTTGCAGGGGTGTTGAAGCGAGTTGCAAAAGATATGTGATGGGATGCTTCGTGTCGATTACGACGGTGCAGCTCTCCACCTCCATCAATTGTTCACTCAACCACGTCGACCCCCACCTCCTTTGTCTCCCCCACCCAGATACCAACCTAATTTCCTGACCATGATGCCCTCATCCTCCTCATTCATAGACTCGCAGTGTCAGAGCTCCCACCCTCGCAATCTCTCCCTTAATTTCCAATCTAGCTAAATCAGATGTCTCCGACATTGGCTCCATCCATCTAGCCAAACAAATTTTAGAAGGAAAAAATATGTCAATCTATTGACCTCATGTTCATGCACAAAGATCTGTGTAGGTCATCTCCTACAAGCACCACATGAACTACATCGAAGTTAGGTTTTCCGGTTTGTGGTTAGGGGAATGGGGCTTGGGTTTATTTTGCCCTTTGGCAATAGAGGGATGACTAGGAGGTTGTTGGTCCGACGAAGATGGTGGATTGGACCAGATGGGTAGGTGGTGGAGTGCTATATGTCATGGTGCTGGAGCAAAACCCAACTTCATTCCCAAGATGGATTTTTTTTCACTAGTACTTAATATGGTACGAAGTTGTATGCCTTTTCACTTTAGGCATATATGTTGGATCTTTTTATCTAGCTATTTGCATGCATGCTTTGCTTTTTTTTTTCCTTCTTTAAACAATACGAGCTTAGGCGAGTCTCAGTGAATGTTCCATTAGTTTTATTGTAAATAAGATACCAACTTAGTAGTAAATATGATAGAGCATGGTAAGATGATCATAGTTTTATAGGATGAAATGAGTCCATACTGTTTAGCTTGTAAGGTTGTCAAATTAATTAAATTGGTCTGGCACTGAGTCATACAGATGCTAGCTCAAGTTTCAAAAACTTATGTGGAGTTTTAACAAACCATTATTGCCCAAATATTCAACAATATCCTTGGGATTTATCTGTGCTGTCATGCTGTCTTTGGTATCCCTATCTTCGGTGGGTGTCCAGGAAGGATGAACCTGCAGCTACTTTCATCGCTCGCTGACCGTGGGATTAGTGCATCGCATTACTACTACCACCATCCACACCAGCTCTTGGAATTTCCTTTTGCATGCGTGTGTACCTGCTGGTTTGCAGACGCCTAGCTTGCATGCAGTGGTAGACCTAGCAAATATACATGTGCCAATGTGCCACTGAGTGTTGACCTGTTTGTTTCTTGCAGTTTGCAAAAACAAAGAATGGCTTGTCGTACATCCATGCAGAGCAACTTGTTCGGTTCTCCACATCACATTTGACTTTGTTTGCATCCCGGTTTAGTTTACTTATTAATCCTGGGCATCCAAATCCCACCAAAGCAAGGTGAGACAGCCACCTCAGCTCATTCAGCTTTTATCTCCAAAATTTAATTCATTGATTTCCATGTTTCTATAAAATATTGGAAACATGCACAAACCACTACAATTTTTTTATATAAGTCGACAGAGGAGGAGAGGATTCCAACTGATTTTGCTGGCCTTTCAAGGCCTGAAGAGTCAGAGAAATTCTATTTTGCACTAGAAATTAAAATAATAGACAGTAATTTCTGTCCCAAATCTACTCTGATTTCCTTCTTTCTGAAATCTACTCTGATTTCCTTCATTCCTCCCCAACCTCTAAGATTGGATCTCACTAATTATTTTTTCCTTCATTGATAATTCAAAAAGGTTAAGGTCTACGTTTACTATTAGTATATTTATATATTTAGGAAGAAGCTTTTGTCTCTTGTTTGTCTCCTCTATTACGAGTAGTGTTCTTCTCCGGATTATAGCCAAGGCGACCGTCTCCGACTCACTACTCTCCGTCCCGTCGCTATAAAGCTCTCGCCTTTGTCGCCGCTTCTTCACGTGCGCGCCACCACCTCCCATGCAAGGCCAGTAGGCGCGCAGCACGGCCCTCTCGTGTCGCCGCGCGCTGCTTTTCGACCGACTCGCCGGCTCGCCGCGCGCCCGCAGCTAGCCGTTCTTCGGTAGATCGATCCATGGCCGTGGATAGTCCCCGCCGCCGGCATCGCCGCAGCAGCGGCGGCAGTCCGAGGCCGGCGCGGGCGGGCGGCGGACGGACAAGCACGGCCGCCGCCTCGAGGTGTACAACGAGGTGCTCGCGCGCCTGCGCTCCTCCTCCGCCGCCGCCGCGGCGGCGGTCTCCCCGGCCTTCGAGGACGCGCTCTGGGCCCACTTCCACCGCCTCCCCGCCCGGTGAGCCGCTCGCTTCGCAAATCGAGCGAGATTTCCCGTGATCTGGCAGGCCCTGACGGCACGCATGCGTTCGCTTGCGCAGGTACGCGCTGGATGTGAACGCGGAGAGGGCGGACGACGTGGTCACCCACCAGCGGCTGCTCCAGGAGGCGCGCGATCCGGAACGCCGGCCGGCCTTGTCCGTCCGCGTCGTGCAGGTCAGAAATCCTGTAATCCATATCCATTCGCCCGTTAGAATTGGATCCACTGTAATCGCATGCTTGCATGTCGCACACGCGTCTTTTCTTGATTTGCGCTTCATCATTCAGAAATGTGTGCGTCGTTTGAAGTAACCTGTTCGATAATACCAAAGACTACGATCGTAAAGATGCACTTTTTAGGATGTTTCCTTTCGTTCCAGGAGTTTACACACCTTTTCGACATGTTTGATCCTATCAATATGTGTACTGTAGATAGAGCTTGTAAAGATGCTCCTTTGTGTTGAATGTTTTTGGTTCAGCAATTAATTTGTACATCCTAACCTGTTCGATGGCACCAAATAAAGTTTGGAGGTTACAAGAGTATTGATTTTCTTTCGTTAAACTCATTTCTTGGATAGTATATATTAATTAACACTTCTCCTATGTCTCAGGTCCATGATTTTGTTGTTGTTGTTGTTGTTGACAACATGCAATTTTGTCATTTTGCATTGTTTGGCTACAGAAAAAAAAACTGTAAATTGTCTCTTGTGAATTGCCCTTTTAGTTGTACTTAGTTCTTTATGTAAGATTGTTGTCTGAAAATCTCCAAAAAATCCAGGCGCTTGATACACCACATGATCGATATGTGACCATATGGTCCATATCCATGATTTCTGAAGCAAAATTGTTATTTGCATGCTTGCTCATCAGGTTTCTAGGGTTATTGATTGTGATACAGCCGATTCTTGTGATCCTGACATGGAGAAGGTTGCTTATAATGATCATGTGGCTAGCCAGAGGTATGTATATCATGGATATATAGATCCGGATAAAGTTTGTTTCTTTCATGCACTTATAGATCTTCTTGGTTACTTTTGTATGTTAATAACGTCGTGCACAACGTTTCAGGGCTCACCCACCCCTGCATTTGGTTCTTCCTCCAATCTAGAGGCACTCGGGCTTGAAACAAATGATGATGGTGATGTAAGGAGCACCGATGATACTGATCACAGTGTACATCTCATCTCCAGGTAAACAATTAATTTCCTATGCGATGCTGGGTTTTCGGTTTTTTCTTTCCATATTTGTTTAGCATTTCATTTCATGATGTATATTATAGACAGGTTAAAGATGAATAAAGACCCCGGCCCAATAGAATGTTTATGATATTTCAGAGTTGCACAGTTTTACAAATGGCTAACATGGCTAAATTGTGGTAGTATTTACGTTTCAAAGAATACAAATGAGAGCAGTAGACCGTAATCTCTGATGCTTTGCTGCGAATCAGAGCTTATATTTCTTGACATGCCTTTTCTTTAAAAACACTGATCTTAATATGTGGATATGTACTATTTTCCTTGAATACAAGAAAATCCACACTTTTTTAAGTTTGATATATATACATGAATCTTGGTTAGGGTGTCCTCGCAAAAAAAAAAAAAAAAAAAAAGAAGAAGAAGAATCTTGGTTAGGGGTGGAAGCATCTCCAAAAAAGCTGATACTTGCCTTAGCTAGCATCTTTAACCTTTTTGTCTCATTCTGGTTTGATGACGTTGCCTGAAACTGATAGATTATCATACGTGCAGGCCTTCACTTTTCCCGAGTACATAAAACTTAAGATCATAATATATAGGGACTTAGAGCCTGTTGATATACAAACCATTTGAGAAGTTATATTCTCTGTTAACTCATTGTTCTCTCTGTTCTTGCAGGCCGATGCATGAGATAACTTTTGCAACTATTGATAAACCAAAGCTCCTTAGTCAGGTAGTCACACTTCTTTTTCCTTGGAGTGGAAATTCTCTGACACGGCTACTCACAGAATTAGCCCTAGCATATTGTTGATAGAGCTACCAAATTCAGTAAATTAAGAAGCCTACGTGCAATTATACGTAATGAATGAAAAATAGTTTTAACAAAGAACTTGGTAATAGTAGGAAGAAACTAACAAAATACATTAAGGCCATTTCTAGAGTAAACTTCTGTTCTGAACTGGTAACTACTTGCCACCTGACACTCTGTCATCTATACATTAATTTACAGCTGACCTGTTTGCTTGCGGAGCTCGGTCTTGACATCCAAGAAGCACATGCATTTTCAACAAGTGATGGCTACTCATTGGATGTATTTGTTGTCACTGGATGGCATCTTGAGGTACATAGTTTCTCTCTGCTTCCATTATATTCCTGAAATTGGTTATTTTATTATGAAGGTTTTTTTCAGTTCAGCAATGTGTAATAATTTTTATGCTTACCTAAAAAAATAATTTTTATATGATGCTATACTAATATCAATGTATTATTTTGCTGCATCTTGCAGAGTACTGAGCAGCTACAGGGAAAGTTGCTTCAGAAATTTCACAATGCTGAGGTATAAGCTTCCTTCTTCCCTTTCTTTTGTGAAGTTGTTAACTTCAGATAAAAAGCAACCTACGGTCTCTTGGTATTACTTAAATTGTTCTCTCTGCATTTTTTGAGAAGTTAGTTTGCTGAAGCAGATAAAAACGTTAATCTATCTTGAAACAAATAAATACAAAAGATCTTGTGATTGGCAAAGTGCAAACCTTGATGGATACCATGAAAAGTGTTACTTTGAATGTTTCACATGGACACAGTGCTTCTATAGTCATATCTTCTGAAATTATGAACGATTTTAACTGTGGTAAGTTAGCTGTCTACAGACACGAGCACCTGTATCAAGCTCATCATCACCACCATCAGAAGGTCCGCAAGGTGGACAAGGTATGCCATCTACAAGTGTTGAAATTCCAACAGATGGTGCAGATGTTTGGCAAATTGATCTTAAACTGCTCAAGTTTGGAAGCAAAGTTGCTTCCGGATCAAATGGCGACCTGTAAGTTTAAATTTCCCTTACTCAATAACATGGAAATGGGAACCTATTCAGAGCTTCATCTGATACTTGGGCTTGCTTAGGTACCGTGGAACATACTGCAATCAGGATGTGGCCATCAAAATAGTGAGGCCTGAGCGCATCAGTGCAGATATGTACCGAGATTTCGCACAAGAAGTGTACATCATGAGGTCCGTTTGAAATTTTTTACTTACATGATCTTTCCAAGACAGAATCCCAGCTACAATTAATTTCAGTAATGTTGAAGAGAAGATGTCAAATCCCTAGTGTAGATTTTAATGATAGTTCATAAATGTTCGAGAAAATAATAGTTTATAAATGCCTCTCAACATTGTTAATCATGGAAATGTTTCTTATACATGCTTGCAGAAAGGTCCGTCACAGGAATGTCGTGCAATTTATTGGTGCCTGTACAAGACGACCAACGTTGTATATAGTAACAGGTATACAAAGAGATTCATCTCTGCAGTAGGCATGTCAATAAATTTCTATGGTGTTTGATCCCTTGACCCCATTTTTGCATTTCCTTGTCTCAGATTTCATGTCAGGAGGGAGTGTCTATGATTACCTCCACAAACATAATAATGCTTTCAAGCTTCCTGAAATACTGAAAGTGGCAACCGACATCTCTAAAGGAATGAACTACCTGCACCAAAACAACATAATTCACCGTGATCTCAAGACTGCAAACCTTCTCATGGATGAAAACAAGGTCAGTTTTTTTTCCAAAGCCCTAAATCATGTTTTTTAAGAAAAAACTTAGGATAAGGACATGGAGTTCCTGGACTTCACTAGAGGAAAGACTTAACCCAGTTTACGACTATACTGAGTGAAACTGGGCACCAAACCATACATCTACACAGTTAATTAAAGGGAAACCAGTGAAAAACTTGAGCATGGCAGTCCAGATGGCTAACTCATCAACTCACAACAGAATCATATTGTTTGTTTAATTTAGAATGTGCAAACCTGTCTTTGTTGTGATTAATGATTGATAGAACTAATGTAAGGAATATATTTTGCAGGTTGTAAAGGTTGCAGACTTTGGTGTTGCACGTGTGAAAGACCAATCTGGAGTGATGACCGCAGAAACCGGAACTTACCGTTGGATGGCACCTGAGGTGCACTGTCATGAATATGTATTTCAAAAGAAAAAAAATGCATATTTGTCCGTTTCTTAAATAATTATAATGATTTTATTATTGAAACTTCAGGTCATAGAACATAAGCCCTACGATCACAAAGCAGATGTTTTTAGCTTTGCTATCGTTATGTGGGAACTGCTAACCGGCAAGGTAACTGCAATTGCATTCTTCTACATGATTATGCACCAGTTTTGTATTTTCTATTTTTAGTTTGCACATATCTATTGATTTTTAAACTTTTGATTTCTCAGATCCCTTACGAGTTCCTAACACCACTGCAAGCAGCGATAGGTGTTGTTCAGAAAGTAAGTTCATTTGGCTTCCTTAGTAGCAGCCCTAAGGATATGACCTAATGGAGACTATTCGATAGATATATACACATCTAGGAGATGCTGTAGTATTTTATTCAGTTCTTAAACAGGTAATGGCATGTGTAGACACTTGGGAACAGGGAGCAGTGTAATTCTGTTAGGAAACAATCTTTTAGAAGTGATGCCAGCCTCTGCTCTTACAGGAAGAGCCATTTAAATACTGGACCATCATCCTTGGCTGTGCACTTGTTTATTAATAGATTATACATAAGATTAGGAGAACAGGTTCATTCTGTATGCTACAAGTTCTCATGGAAATAAGAAAAGTAGAAAACTTTATCACTAAAGCACATATTTAAAGCAATGGGATTTGAATTACTTATTGCCACACAAAAAAATAATAATTACAAAACATACTCTTAATGGTTGCCTTCAAGTGAAACAGGCAGCCATGACAAGCTAGTTCCTCTTTTCTTTCTTTCTTTCTTTTTTTTGAGGGATTGTTAAAAGAAATATTGAAACCTTTTGTTTCAGAGCTTTTTGTTGAGATTTTTACAATTTCTAGTAACTAGTAATTTTTGGGTAAGACCATATTATCTGCTCATGTGGAGACTCACATTATGAACAACTTGATTCACCCACACGCGTTCTCTGCAGGGTATTAGGCCAATGATCCCAAAAGACACCCATCCCAAGCTTAGCGAGCTGCTTCAGAAATGTTGGCATCGAGATCCAGCTGAAAGGCCTGACTTCTCTGAGATACTGGAAATCCTTCAGAAACTCTCCAAAGAGGTCAGTCAGTCCTGCATTTCCGGTTCTCACTTCTAGTTTAATCAATCACACGTGTAAAAAAATATATCATGATTTTATTCTACAACAACAAAATCAAGTCGTCAATGTTTCTGCTGCCTAATATTACTCTCCAGAACTGAGCATTGTGATGTCTTAACTTTGAAACAGGTGAAAACTGACCCTGAGGGTCGCCACAAAACAAAGTCAGGTTTTCTTGCAGTGCTGAAGAGAAGCCACTGAAGGGCACTCCACGATATTCACTCCAATGCAATGCTTGAGGCACACTGTAATCACAGCATGCTTGTGAAGTTCGGATGCGAATGGAATAGTATGCTGTAGTTGGACAGTCACGATATTCTTGTGTAATTGCAGTTGCTTTTCTCTTTCTTTTAGCTGCTTTGTCTTATGTATGTAATCTTAGTTGTTTTTGTTGAATGTCCTAACTGACTAACATAGATGAAATGTGCTGAAATAAATTCATGTTGTTGATAAACAATCCTCTTCATGCCAGTAACTCTGAGATTCATCATATATAGATGATAAATTTTCTGCTGCAGTTGTACAGATTTGTCTGCTTGAAACAACTGTTTCAGCGATCAATCAAGCGTAGCTCTTAGACTGATACATTTTGACTTCTGGCACAATCTCAAATGCAGGATTGTAAACAGACTGAACAATGATTCGACTACATGTACAACTGAATTCTTCATCCTACTCCCCTAGGAAATCCTAGCTAGCTAGTACTATGATTCATCACCTTTGAGCTTCCTGACCTTGTCGAGGAATGATTGCCGGCCGGGGAAGGGGCTCGCGCCCTGTCTGCCTTTCCCCGGCGTCCTCTTCTCGTCGTCGTCGACCATCTCGCCGGCGCCGCTAACCCGACCCCGACCCAGCCCCAGAATCTCCTTCTTGGCCGTCCTGATCTGAGCCTGCTTCCTCGCCGACGACGACCCCAGGACGCCGCCGCCGTCCGCCACGCCGGCATTGACTCCGAGCATGTCCATCTTGGCCGTCCTCACCTGCTCCTCCCTCCTCATCCGCACCCGCTCCCTCCTCTCGTCGCGCTTCCCCCCGGCGCCGTCTGGGACGTCGAACAGGGAGCCCTTCTTGGCGCCGCCGTCGCCGGTGGAGCTGCTGCTGCTGCTGCTTTGCTTCTTCCGGGCGCCGCCCTTTCTTGGGATGCGGCCGCCGTAGGACGTGCCGAGGAGTCGGAAATCGAGGCGGCCCCACCCCTCCTCGTCGGCGAGGTCCCACCCGAATCGCTCGGCCATCTCCTGGAGCGGCCCATCACCGCCGTCATCGTCGTAGGCGTAGTCGTAGCCGTCGGCGTCGCCGCGGAGGAAGCGGTGCGCGTGCTCCCACTCGACGCGGTCGACGTAGACGGGGTCGGCGAGGACGTCGCGCGCGAGCTCCGCCCACGCCGCGGTGTCCCCGTAGTCGAGCTCGGCCGCCACCCACCGCAGGTACGACGGCGGCAGCGTGCCCAGCATCTGGCCCCTGTGCTTGCCGAACTCCATCACGCGGTCCCTCGCCGGCCGCGACGACGGCGCCGGCGGAGGCGGAGGCCGAGGCGGAGGCGTGGGCCCCGGTCCCGCTCGCGGCGGCCTCGCGCGGCACCGGCACCGGCGCGCGCGGGGGTGGGTGGTGCGGGGAGGCAGGCGGATGAGGTGAGGAGGCGCCGGTGTGGACGTGGGTGTCGCCGGCGGAGCCGGGGAGGAGAGGCAGCGTCCGGCGACGGTCGGGACCAGCATCGTCGTCGTGCGCGCGGCGCGGCGGCCGGCGAACGACGCGTAGTCTCAGGTGGGGAGTGAGCCGCAGCGCAGTGGCGAGTGGAATTATCTGCTCGTCACAGTCACAGGCTGTGGTGTGGATAAAAAGACACGTCATCGTGTCATCTCCCACCTCATCCATCAGGCAGCTCCGCCAGCCCAAGAAGCGATGCCAGCGGTGGCGTCCCTACCGGCGCCGCCGGCGGCAGCCCAGCAGCGGCGGAGGTTCTCCCCGTGGCTTCGGCGTCGCTGCGCCGGGTGGCGTCGGGCGGGGGCTCCAGCTGGCGGAGCGAGCGGCGGCTCATGTCGGAGCTGGAGCGCACGGTGACAGCAGGCGCGGCCGAGCGCGTCATCCGCAGCTACGTCGGCACCAAGTCGGAGCGCGCGGCCCTCGCCGCGCTCTCCAGGCTCCTCATGGACTCCGACCCTCTCGCCATCCCGGTGCGCCCCCTCTCTGCCCTTTCACGCAAGCCGCACCAAGAAAGCTTGAGATCGTCAATTTGTCCCAAACAAAATAAATTTGAAATTTTATGCTTGTCCTTGTACCTGCCACTGCAATCTATGAACAGTAGATTCAACTTTCTCACTTTAGCTAGTTGTTACCTCTGAATTCTGGTGACCGTACTATCTGAATGCCTTTTTCTGATGAACTGTCATTGCATTCATCATTTTTTTTTTTTGACAACAAGCACATTGCATTCATCATTAACTTGTGCTTGTGCATTCCAAGTACATTTGGAAATGTCTTAGCGTGTTGAACTATATTCCAAATTCCAAAATGATCTGCGCAGAAACAAAAAAAAAATATCACCTGATTCGGTACTCAACTTCAATTGCTGTTGCAGTTCTATGAGGCGGTCACACAGGCCCGGTGGTTCAAATGGAGCTCTATCCATGCCGCTGCGGTTGCCGCCTTGCTTGAAGCCAATGGAAGCACTGCAGAATCAAGGTCCCTCATCTCTGACTCCATCTCGCAGCACATTCAGTCCACCAATGAGGTAGCTCTCTTCTACTGCGACCTCATGGCGGCTTTCTCCTCTCGAGGACTGAAGGACCGGGCAATGGATTTCTACGCAGAGCTACGGTCCATGCCGCTCTCCGGGCGCAAGACCTACATGGCAATGATAAAGTCCTTGTGCCTGATGGGTCTGGCCACCGAGGCTGAGGAGACACTTAGGGAGATGGTTTCTCTGGGGTACCAGCCTGAGGCGTTCCAGTTTGGGTCAGTTGCGAAATGCTATGGCAAGTCTGGATCGCTGGCCGACATGGAGAGGGTTATTGCGTCCATGGCAGATGCCGGCATCCGCTTTGGCACTGGCGCAGCGGACACTGTGCTTTCATGCTACAGCTCCTGCCGTGATCATTCCAAGATGCTGGCATGGTTAAAGAAGATGCGGAAATTGCGCATCGCACCGACTACGAAAGGCTACAACTTTGTGCTCAACTCGTGTTCCTCGCTCGCTTCGGTGGTTCAAGAGCTGGGTCCTTCGCTTCCACTGTCAACGACCAGGTTGGTCAGGAGGCTCAGGTCTGTATCTACACCGGCAGCGGAAGTCGAGCTGGTGCAAGAACTCCTGTCCTCCTCATCGGTGCTGGACAAGGCGATGGAATGGTCAGAAACAGAGGTGAAGCTGAATCTGCATGGGTTCAGTACAGTATCAGCTTATGTGTTGATGCTGCAATGGGTGGACGCGGTGAAGGGTCGCGAATTGCCATTGGAGGTGTCAGTGGTGTGTGGCATTGGAAAACACAGTGATGTCCGAGGTGAGCCTAAAGTGCGTGAACTGGCACAGGAGGTGCTGAGCCGGATGGGGAGCCCCCTACAGCTGTCTACAAGGAACAAAGGGCGGCTTGTGGCAAAGCGAGACAGGGTGAAGCAATGGCTGGCCAGCTTTCCAGTGCCTGAGGAGGGCACAGATCCATCGCCTGATGCAACGAACCAACAACCATTTGTGTTTACACTTTTCAGAAAACTTGGACAGTTTTTTTCCAACCTTGTGTAGAATTCAGATGAATAGCAAGGTAGCTCATGCTGTAGAATAATGCAAATTACATAGTCTAGAGTGTAGACTAGGGGCTCAAAGATGCCCTGGCCTAATCCTTGTTCTGATGTTGGAGTATTATGCCTCAACTAGCTGCTTGATGCTGATGGGACTGACAAACTGTGCTGATCCGTCATAGAAGGCAAGTCCCGCAAACTTGGAGGTAGCTTGGGTAGGGTGCAGCAGGTCCCAGAAGAGGTATTTGCTGCGATCACTGCAGCACCTGGAGAAGGGGGTGCACCCTATCTCAGCATTGAACCTGCCACGACCGCAGCATGCACTCTTCACTTCCTCCAACCCTGCAGGCAGAAAGTGAGCAAATCTGCAAATATACTAGAGAAAGAGGCAGCTAATCACTGGCATGCATGTTTCGTATCTAGAATGCTCCTGCTCAGTTGTTGCAACTTACCAGCGGCTTGTGGGTTTTTAATCAGACTAGAGACAATCTGATAAGCACTGCCAATGGAGTACTTCATGCCCTGCATTTCTGAATTGAGATTGCTGAACAGATCCTTGATTCCATCATTTAAGCTCTTGGCTATCTGATTCAGTTGCTCAACACATTCTCCTGTTGGGTTCTGACTTCTCAGGAATGGACAGCACCCAATCATTGGCACGTTGATCACTGCGAACTTCCTCGCCCCCAAATGGTATAATGTCTGCACAAAGAACATACAGTTATAAGCATCGACTGGTTTGTCAGCATATCAGCCCTTATGCTTAGAGTTGAGTAGCGAGTCAGATTTGAAAAGAATATGTCAATGGCTGGGTTGCTTGCTAGGACAGCATGTGGATTTGTCTGCCTTGAAGAACATAGGCCAGAGTTCTTACTTTGACATGGCTATCATACGTGGAGATCATAGCTTCAGAGAATTGCTGAATCGCAGTGGAGTCTGGTGATCTGTTCTGTGTGAAGAAATCAAAAGCATCATTCGACCCGGCACTTATGAGGAAGATGGATTTTGACAGCGAGTCCGCCACTTTGCCAGCACTCAATCTGGTTGACATCTGGTCTTTAAGGTCTGAGAAGTACCCTATCTGCTGGGTCATGCTGATTGAAGAACCCTGGCGTAATGACCATTTGGACTTTGTTGTTAGTATTTTTCTTTGAAAAAGTAATCATGCTGTTACTTGGTAATGTTGATTGTACTGGTGATTTAATTTGAAAAGAAAAAAAGTTCTTGACAGGCCCAAGCGTGCTTCACTGAGTTTATGAGCTGAGTACAAAAGTTGTTATAAATGGTTGAGCTTCTGTGAACAGTCTTTTCAACTTTATGCAGTAACTAATCACTTGATGTATAGGACATTTAAAATTATCTACCAAAAAGTGTATGCAGTGATGACTCACATACATAGTACTTCAAGCGTACCATAAAGGCAGCCAAATAAGCCTAAATTTGCTAAATGCTTTTTGTTTTCAGAATTAAATTGCTTAATAGCTTCCTAGACAGCAAAACCAAGAATTGAGATTTGTTTAATCAGAAATGGAGCAAGATTTTTTACCTCAGGTATCTGTTGAAGCAAGATTAACAAGTCCTAAAAAAAATTGATGCAAGGTGAAAACAAATGTAGAGATAGACATACTGTGGAATCAAGAAGACCAGAGCCTCCGGAAGCGAAGTTGGCTCCGTTGATGTAGGCTGCAGCAGCTGCCATCGTCGTGTTCGTCGTCACCTCACTGCTGCTTCTGCTGCTCGCCATGAGAGACATGTAAGGTGGTGGGCTCCCACTGAACCCCATAGACATGGCTGCAAATTTTATCAAAACAAGAAGAAAAGGTACCCTATCATTAGAATTTTTTTCTGTCAGAAACTACTACTTGGTGCTGTAAACTCGTCACAATTTTGCAGTATATTGATCAGTGAGACGTCTTAACAATACTCGATCTACTACTCACCTAGGAAGTCGACGCCGATGAGGCCGTTGCTGAACCTGCCGGTGGGCGTGCCGCCGGGGAAGTCGACGCCGTTGTGAGGGAAGTCGGCCCTGGCGATGCTCCACCGCAGGTAGTCATTGTTCCCCACGTCGGCAGTGGAGTCGCCAAAGACGTACATCGCCGGGACCTTCGCCGCTGCGGCGCCGCTCGCCACCACCACCGCCACCGCCAGAAGAAGAATCCCGTGCAGGTGCAGCGCAGCTCGTTGCACAGCCATGGATGGCCACGACCACGACCGGAGTAGTGTGTCTGTCACTGTGTTGCAACCTGCACGATGGTGTCGAATCCAGAGAGCATGTGAGCATATTTATATAGATGTGACTGCACTGATTAATTGGCCAGAGGTAAGTAAACAAATACACAATTAATAACCGAATGAATTGATCATTAGCTGTCGTGTTCCGCTTGTGCTTGTAATGCCATTGGCAGTGCCACTCGTGACTCGTGGTTAGTTCACTGACTGCTATGTTACTTTTTCATGTTGTTTTGGTACTCTATCTACTAAATCTATCTATTCTATGCTATAAAAGAGTGTTGAAATTGAAATCATTTGTTATCCAGCCTACCCACCTTAGACTGACAAGTGGACCTATAAAGAGATTGACGGGTGGACCAAGAGGTAGAGATGACAATGAAACACAAATTTGTTTCACTCTTCCACGCCTCAATCCCACGGTTTTTTCTCACCCCGCGCGGCCGCGCGTACCCCATACACATCGAAGCGTGATGGTCAGTCGCGACGATTCACGCATTCCGGTCTCCGCTGCGGTTCCCCGGCTCCGCCCGTCGGCACACCACTCCAGGGAAACCCATCGCCGTTGCTCTCTCCGACGACTCGCCGTAGCTCTCTCCGACGACGTATCCACAACGGGCACCACCACAGCCAGGCGACCAGCAACGTACAGAAGGCAGAGGATGTCGCTCTCTCCGGCAACGAAGCCACAGCAGGCACCGCCACCGCCACCGCCAGACGACGTCCAACGGACGGCCGGCCGGTCGCAGACTCGCAGGGCACTGCCAACCGCAATATCATTCGGCCGTCGTCGGTCTCTGCCAGCGACGACGCGTCCCCAGCGGCCACCCTTGCGAGTCCGGAACAGCAGCCTGGCAGGGCACTGCCAATCGCAATCCTTCGGCCGTCGTCGGTCTCGTAGCGGTGGAGACGGACTCCGGCGAACAAGAACGTTCGCAGCAAACAGGTGCGTGCTCGCCGCCCGGATTCCTTTCATTGTCTATTCATTGTTACGGCTAAAGATGAACAGTGCATGCTATCGTGTACTAATCCATGCTGGATCTTGTGAAATTTGGAAGAAAATAATAATAGATCTAGATAATATAAAATTAATTTCATTACATTCATAACTTTATTCTCTAACTGTGAAAAATATGGTTGCATTTTTTGTTTTAGTTCCCTGGATAAAGATGAACAGTACAAGCCAATAGAACATGTGCAATCGTGTACTAATCCATGCAGGATCTTGTGAAATTTGGAAGAAAATAATAATAGATCTAAATAATGTAAAATTAATTTTATTACATTCATAACTTTATTCTCTGCCTGTGAAAAATATGGTTGCATTTATTTTAGTTCCTTCATGTTTCCCAAAAATATTTTTTTTGAATTTTTCCCAAAAATATTAGAATTGTGTAGGAATGATAGAAGCATCTGAATTAATTACTCTAGCAAAAAAAATTCTTCATTTTATAATGATTTATGTGCTTTAGTTTCCTTATGTTGGTGAAAAACTTAAATTTGTGAAGGAATATAGAATTTGTGACAAAGTTTGTGTAGGTATGCCTAACAAAGAGGAGGAAATAAGTGCCAAAAAACATGAAAATCAACAAGAAAGGTATGCTGCATTGCCTAGCAGTGCAAAGGATGAACTTCGGGCCAAAAACGTGAATATCAAGTAGTCGCTGAGGTCGTCTGAAGGCCGAGGCTGATGCATCCAGATTGATTGCATCATCTCAAATCACTGCTCAGAGGCAGGAAGCTAGGGTTAAAAATCGTGAGTATCAACGAGTACCGACCTATCAATGTGTTTGTGAATTTCTACTCAAGTAAGCTTTTGTATGAATGTTGAGGGTCTTCGATTATTATTCACCAGCTTATCTGTAAACGGTGGTCGTAGGTTTCATCCAAACTTGATAGTATATTTAGTGTCTTATCTATTTGTTTCATATAAAAGTTATAAATAGTGAGGCTTCTGAGTACCCTTCTGAGTACCCTTTTTGAATGAAAAGCGATGTTATCTATTTGTTTCTACCCTTGTTGAGGGTCTTCTTGAGCTTTAATATTATTGTGTAGTTCTTTTGCCACACTATCATCAGATGCATTTTCTTTTTCTTTGTTTAGGTTGATGGTCCAAGGAAGAGGATATGCTAATGTCAGAGATGAAATCTAGATGCATAGAAGCGGTTAATTCTTTCAGTGTTGCTGCAACTCTGAAAGAAACAAACCGAACAAGTTGATTAGGTACTGCTAAGTCATTTATCTTGTTCTGGTCAAGTCTACTAGGATATAAATACTAAGACACATTATGCTGTAATACATATATCTGCACTCAAAATTATTGAACATGCAAGTATGAAACTGAACTAAAAAAAAAAAGCTTGCATCACAGTTTTGGTTTTACTAAATACACTGTTTTTGCTATGTATCTAGGCACAGTGTATATCTAAATGCATAGCAGAAATCTTTGTATGTAGAAAAGCAAAACAACTTATAATTTGGTAAAGGAGTACTATTTTAACCTTTTTCCATAATAGCCAAACTTGTTATCTCTTGAATCTTAATTTTTTGTTTCATAAACACTATATGATGGGTAATCAAAGTGGCTTGGTGCAATATCCAATCTATGTTTCAAGGATACCTAAAGTTTTTATTTGGTTTTGTACCATGTCAAAATATATTTCCTTTTATTACAAGATAAGTTTGGGGCTAGAATTTTACTAAAAATGGAACATATTTAAATCTAGGATACTTGGTTGCAAAATACTTTTATAGCCACGTGCGTGTCGCACGTGCATTTACGCTAGTACTTTCAAAAAGCCATAATAGAATTAAGATTCTTAAGATGATGACAACTCTTTTCTCAGAATAAGACCCCTTTAGAACCCAAGATATTCACAGAAATCATGTAAGAATTCAGTTAGTTTTGCATAGAAAAAAAAGGAAATTGGAATATAATTCGCGTTCTAAAGTGGTTCCAAAAAGAGAGCTGAATCATATGATCTCTCTTGTTGCATTATTTTCATAGAGTTTTTCAAGAGATGATTTCAACAAATATTTTCCCCCGGAATTAGAATGTAGTATGGGTATGAGTTGGAACCTGGGTCAGTCTTGCATATGGACTAACCCCCTCTCCGAGTTTGTAAATGTTTTGGCTGCTCGCGATTTGGCTGAGCAAGCGTCTATTAATTAGAGCTTGTCCAGTATAAAAAAAATCCTTATCTAGTGTGACGGTGCTAGATGAGAGACAAAAGGTCTATTTTACCCCTTGACATGAAAGCACCTTTTTGATAGTTTGCCATTTAGTTTTTGATATTTTATAATCCAAACTGTGCACTGCACGTTTTGTAGATGCTTGTAAATTGCATACGTTTTGTAGATGCTTGTAAATTGCATATGTTTCATTCCGAGCATAATTTTTAGAACACATCATAATCGCAAACATTTTTTCCCAGACATGGAGCCAAATGCACATATAAACTCAGTTCGCACATTTTTGACATCTCTAACAATTCTAATCGCACGTACTGGGCATCTAAAGCAAATAATTCAGCTCGCACATATATAAAGCATGGAGGTTGACAGACTGCGCCGTGCCGTCACGTTATCAGGTGGCTTCCGGAGCACGTACGTAGTACGTACTCGTCAAAGCAAAGTGTGCACGAGCAAGGAGCGGCGCGTTAGTTCGCCGTGGGCCGTGGGCACGTCCCTGCCGGCCGGTGCCCGCGCAGCCGGCTGGTGGCCTCGCCGCCCCGCCGGAAAACGACGCGGCTCGGCGGGCGCGCGACAGCAACGCGCCGTGCCGGCCCCCGCACTTAACCCAGCAACGCCCGCACGTACTGTGGACGTACGCATGGGGACGACGGGGCTCCGCTCGCCGGCACTGTGCACGCCGCCACGGCTTAACCCGGCCGCCTAATTAGGGGCCATCATGAGCCCTCAGCCAGACTCCGCTGGTACGAAGACACCAGTTTGGTTGCTCAGCCTGGCTCTGTGCACGCAGAAATCGATAGTTCCTGCAGAGCCAGGCTCCCGTGGTGCAGATAATTAACCGTCTAATGACGTTATTAACATATTTTGATTAATATTAAGGAGTAACAAGATAAACTAAAGAGCTATAAGATCATTGCCCATAATAAATGTCATGGTGATGATTATTTAGTTATTTTTTTTTATCTCATACAACCTATCCTCATGCGAGTAATCTATCCGGAGCCAAGCTCCTCTCATGCAAGTTCGGCTGTGAGATAGAACCAAATAGGTCGAGCGGGCACAGCCGAATGTGGCAGATCGCTCTCTATCGATCGCCGGCCGGCGGCCCAGCCGCCACCGGGGAAGGTGAAGGGAGTATGTTTTTTCTCCATCCAATATCGAGTTATTATTCACAAATGAATTATCAGTAGGATCTATTTTTAGTTTACCAATACCAATGCGTTCCAATTTTGCAGGGGATCGATCGAGATGCTGTCATCGGGATAATTTTAAACTGTGGAGCTGTTCTCTTGGTAAGGGTTATCCCAATGTTTGCTTTGGCGCGCTAGCTTGAACATCATATACTACTAGTATTATCTTCTGGTCCAACTTTTAAGAACACATGCTCATTATTTGAACACAGGCATGTCCCTGTTTTACCATCTCTACGCTTGTCGTGATTTCGAATCAGCTGGTCTTGATAAAACTGGACTTTATTTGTTTATTTGCACAAAAAAACATGATGATGGTGTATTTATTGAAAAACACGCTTAGGCATGATAAAAAAATGATGGTGTATTCATTTAAGACTTTAGATGCTACAGTAATATTTTTGCTATAAAGTGGATTATAAACTTTAGTTTGGAATGGATGTCCCCTAACGATTATCAGCCATGCTTGTGCTTTGACGAAACACTAGGCAGGTCTGTTGAAGAGCGATGACAAGGAAACCAGGGTGGCCGGCGTTGATGATATGTACAAGAAGATGCTGCTGCAGGAGAGCCATGAAGTTGCTGCAGGAGAAGCCCTAGGAGCGCTGCTGCTGTTACTAGCTCAACACATGAAGATGGAGAAGAAGACCATGCTGTGCAACTGGTAATCCCAGAAGATGGTGAGAAGAATATCGGGCAGTAGTCGTCTGGAAATCTAGAATGACCAAGCAAGTTTGCGCCTGGAGTCCTGTGCTGACTCATTGCTGGCTGTTATCAGCCCTAGCTTGTTTTATTATCTCTACGTTTGTAGTTTTGCTTGGTTGGCTGATTGATAATCTCAGTCACAGCACTCTGTAAACGGTCACATTCCTGGGCCACTCTCTTTGCTTCTTCTAAATTGTCTAAAACTCTGTATTTCCGTTTGAGTAATGGAAATGGGGATCCCTTAGTTAAAAAAAAAAAATGGAATGGAGGGAGCAATTTTATTGGGAGAGATCATTTTTCGAAGATATTCTTTATTCTATCCAATTTTGTAGAGCACGAGCACCTCGACGACGCTGAATATCTTTACTATACGAAAGCAGGGTCCAAGCTCGCGCATGCGAGCCTACCCACGTCGCTTGGAAATCATCGGCCATTGGATCGTGATCGAACGGATCAACCCACTCCGCAGGTCGCTTTCATGTACACTATTAATCACTGTTTATCTAGAAAATTGCTACGTGCACACGAGAACCGTACCCAAAAGGATCAAAATAAGCTCTTTCCCTTCCAAAAATTTTCTAAATAAACCACAAACAATCTACAAGCTACCCAAATATTTTTCCAAACCTTGTTTTCATCCAAAAAATATTAAAATAATTTTCAAATTTCTCACATACGAGTTTTGTTGAAAAACTTAAGAAATTTATAACTCATTCATCCTAACTCCGAATCACGTAATTCTTGCACCAAAAATCTTCTAAAATAAAACACCACGCATTAAATCTTTTTCTCTAATTTTCCACTCCTTTATCATCATCCAAAAAAAAACAATTTTCAATTTTATCTCACTAGCGTTTTCTCAATAAACTTAGGAAATTCATATCTCATCCAACCTAACTCTGAATCCCATAATTCTTCAACCACAAAACTTCTAAAATATAACCATACACGTTCAAATATTTTTCTTAATTTTTTGTGATACCCTACTTCATCATAAAAAAATACAAAATTTCTCTCACTCAGCCACATCGTCAGGGCCAACCAAGTCACAACACGTCATCGTACAGGCCCCACACGGTGTCCACAACACGTGGATTGTTGGTATACTGTATTATTTTATCAATTCAATAACTTTCCTATTTCCTTCTCATCTCCCTGTCATGTGCTTTCTGATGCTTACTTAAAGCTACATTTTTATCTATGCTTTCAAGATTTTCCAACAGAGAAATGAGCTCTCAAAAAATTTAAGAAAGACATAAAAAAAGATTGGGCTAAGGCCAAAACCAAAATGAAGATTTCATCTCCATGGATTGTTACATTGATATAATATTGCTTCGTGTCATTTTTTATGCCTCCTACTATTGCCGGACATCATCTCTCCTTAAATCACATATATGTAGAAACTCTCTCAAAAGATATCAAGACTGGCGCGCCAACGGGGTGCCCAAATTTCTAGTAAATGATGATTCCAGAATGTCCAGAGGTAGAGAATTCTCGAGCATGTTACATACAGGAAAAAGTCTGGTTTTCCTCCCTCAACTATCGACAAAGTTCGATTTTGCTCCCTCAACCGCAAAACCGGATATAAAAGCTCTCTCAACTTTCAAAACAGTTTACTTTACCTCTCTCAGTGGTTTTGAGCCTGGTTTTGACCTACATGGTGCCATGTCAACACGCCACATCATCTCATCTTCTCATCTCTATCCTCTCCCCTTCAGGCAGGCACACGGAGCTAGAGCGTACGAGTATAATACCATAGCAGGTGGGCTCCGGGCACAAGGAGACGCAAACCTGTTTGTTGCGCTTAATTTGTGGTTGGTTTCAGACTCACGCCATGGCGGAGGCGCTCCTGCCGTTGCCACTGCCGCTCGTCGTCATGGCCGTCGCCGTCACCGCGTGCGCGCCCGCCGCGCCGGCAGCCCGGCAGCGGCTGGACTCAATACCTACAGCCGTCTCTGTTCGCATTCGGCGTCCCGCTCACCGACACGGGGTGTGGGGTGAATGCCTCTAGTCGTTCCGGCGCCATAGCGCTCGGTGGGTGGAGGCCCGACGAGAGCTCCAAGGCAGTCAGCGCGCTCTTGGTGTGCGTGCACCTGGGTTCATTCGACGCCGGCCGGAGCATCCACTGCGCGCAGCTGAGGAACACCGCGAGGCTGAACACCATAATGCAGACGTTCCTGCCGCTGATGACGGCGCACATGGTCGGCGGGCGTAACATGACGCTGGTGCTGCGGTCGTGGTCCGTCGCCGGCGAACCGCTGAGGCTGGGCGTCGGCCATTCATGTATTTTTGGTTTCATTTTCAAGAGAAAAAATAAAGTATATGACATAAGCACAACATCATGATGACTTCATCAAGCTAATACACATGCAGCGGCTCATCAAGCTAATACGCATGCCGCTCTTAGGCGCTTGCAGGGAGCAGACACAGGCTGACAGGCATCATCGTCGATTAGCTCCCACTCCTGCACCGGCACCTCCTCCTCGTCGGAATCACCATGGAAAGCATCATCGTCGCTCGTCGGAGTCAAGAGCTGTTAGGAATCCGGCGAGATGGTGAACACACACGAGACACAGCGGACACGATGAGTTTGGTGCTGTAAGCGACAGCTTTTCTATTGATTGTTCATTCTCATTTATAGGTATTTGTTACAAGGCCGTAGCCACACACTCCACTCCACCGTACACGCTATGCCATCTGACTGATTCATGCCATCCCATGAACGACAACTAGCGCACACGGTCACTCCTACAAACTGAAAGGAAGCTAAGCCAATGCATGGAATCCATGCACTAAACTGCTACTAAGATTAGGGGCTCAGGACTTATTCAAACAAGAGCGACGAGTGAGACGAGCTTGTGGCCACGGCGAGGGGAGCGGCAACGAGCGCGTGCCGCCGCGGGTGCTCATCGCGATCTTTGGCACGGCATGCTTGGCACCACCCCGCTAGCACGCAGGCCGCCGTGGGTGCTCGTCGCGCCCTCCGCTGCTCGCGGGCAGGCCACTGCGGGCGCTCATTGGGCTCGCGCTAATGCTCTGTTCGCGTAATGGCCGTCTCGGGTGAGCTTGTTCTAACTCTGTCAACGTTGGGCTGACCGGGTGAATCAGCATGGGCCTAAATCCAACGTGGCGCCAACAGTACAAAAACCAGCTTGTATACCAGCTATGGGGTCATTTGGACGGATTTGACAAGATGAGGGAGTGTGTATGTCTGGTTTCTGAGTTAAGGGAGGAAAATCGAACTTCTGCAAAAGTTGAGGGAGGGAAAGTAGACTTTTTCCTTACATATATACGCCTCCAACAAAGCCCACAGATCGTTTCTTGGGCCGAAACCTCAGCACTACACCTCAAGAGCCTAGCACAGCGAGTGAGCAGCTCGCCTTCTGCGTTCAGCGTTCCATTCCACACTGGTTGATGGACAATTTATTTATTTTGGCCATAGCAAGCCTCTTTGTCCTGTGGTGAATGACAACATTTTTCACATAAAACGACCCTCTTCCTCCCAACTCTATGTTCACGTTCACCCTGTTTGTGCTTGTGATTGTGAAAACTCTACTGATTTGGGGGATCTTGCCTAGAATGAGCTGAGCTGATTGATTATGCCTAGTGTGCTTTAGTTGTTTTATTTCATGGTTTTCACGAACACCACCCTCCTACAAATAAAACATGGATGATGCATTTGGCAAAAAGATAGCACACAAAATGTAGGAAGGGACATTCCTTTAACAATACCAAGTAATTCTTAATTTGCAATATATCACTATCAGCCAGCTCAACAAACTCCACAAAATTTTTGCCGAGCACATGAGCAGATGCTCAATATACAACATGCTGTTACTAATTGTTTCAAAAATACACTGTCTTCTCATCCGCAAGTTCTTCATGCTGATGTGAATTTTCAGGGGAAGCACTATCCCCATAATGGAAGATGCAAAACGTGATATGGGGCGCAGCATCCATGTATAATGGAGATAAATATGAAAAGTTGCTTGTCTGGCAGGCACCACTTGTGATTGATTACAGTTCAGGGCAACGCTGATGTCCATGGATGGAGAACTATGCCCTTTTCCTAGTGATCCTGTCAAGAGACAAACATTGTGTCAACCAACTAATGATACTAACATGTGCAAAAGAAGATGATGGTCATGAGGATTAAAAACCTGAAGCAGTGAATCCCAAGTGCATTAGTGATCTCATGAATAACAGACGTAGCAAAATGCATGTACAGAGCCACTGCAAAATTCGAAAAAAAAAATAGTCAGGTCAGAGCCATGTGCTCTTACAAGGTAAGATGAGTGCAATCCTACAGTCAATGAATTTTTTAATGTGGTCAATTTGATGTAATGGTAAGCTTTGAGCTACTGATCTAAAGTTTTCAAACAATCAACCAGAAACACTGTAATCATGATGATTTAGCAGGGTTATTCTCCATAAATAGAACACCAAAAGGAATATTGCTCTTTGAGCAACAAACACACACCTAAAAGGTACTTTAGCGCACAACTACCCACTTGTTGCTAGAAAAGAGAATTATGAGAATAAATATCGCAGTACCTGTAAATAAGCAGTACATCAGGAGAACTAGCTGCTCATCAACGAGGGGATTTCTGCAACAATCAATGAACATAAAATTAGATGGACTATGAAATTATTACTATTATTATTATTATTACAAAAAGGATAATAGAAGGTGTCCAGGTGCAAACCCATCATCAAGCCGGGCAGTCAGCGCATTTGCAATTGCAAATGGAAAATACGCAAGGGCCTGTAGAAGGATAAAGATGATTTTTTTTTAGCAAGGCCATACATGAGGATGGTGTAAAAAAGAAATAAAAAGAATAATTGGGCTTTCCAAGAAAGTACCATGCACATCCCTGTCTTCAGACCTTTGGGTTCATCACATAAGTGAGCCAGAATCATTCTTCCCTGTGGAGCAATATAAGCAGATATCAAGAAATGTTCATATTTTTAGTACACTAGTATAGTAGTATCTGAAAAAGGGCATCTGCAAGAGCAAAATAAAATCAGCATAAAAGATCAGGGTCTAAACTATATTTTTGGCATAAGGACACAATGCTCTTAAGTATTGAACAGGGAAGTTCATTTACAAATGATCATATACACAAACAAGCAAAGAAAAGGCATTGATTGTACAAATGCAAATATAAAACCAGTTACAACAATTGGCCTTACCACAAGAAATCCAAATGCAAAACCAGTTCCAATAATTAGCAAATGTGGTTGATTTCTCATTATATCTGAAGGAGAAAGGTAAGACCTGCATAAAAATGCAATAGCCTTCAGTGATAATACTAGAGGCTACTAAACTGGTAGCTTATATTGCCCAGTTCAAGTTTCTTGGTAGAATGATGCATAACTGCATACACGTGAAGCAAGGAAGGGTCTCAAAAGCCTTACCAGACCAGAACTCCAGCCAAGAGCAAAACAAAAGGAAAGAGCTGGCACAAATGAAGAATATCAGATGTTGAATGAAAGAGAATCACAAGAGTTAAAGAAAAGGAGATAAATTTAGATATTACCATGGCTAGTGCCAGCACCATGCTTCCTTTTCTTGCTTCAACGACTTTATATACATTGTGAATGCTGTACAGTTGCAACATTAACTTTATCAACCTTATATTATATTTCAATGATACAAAAATTCAAAATTATAAAATATAATAAGCTCAAGCATTAAGTGAATGAGGTATTGTTCCACTAGATTGGCAATACTTGCTTCGCTAGCGATTCAAAAAAGGTACTAGAGCATCTAACCAAGAGTCCAAAGCCTAGATCTTAGATGCAACGTGTATGCTTAAGCACCTAGAGTACATAATTCAACAGTTGGTCTATTATGCCTTTCCATCCATAGATTTATACACAGGCGTTAAATAAACGAAAAGGCAAAAACAATAACTGAACTAAGGTACCTTTTGTGCAAGTCCGATAATGAATTCAACTAGGGCATTAAAATCACTTGGTATGACAGGGGTGTTTTAGATATACTGTACAGAAACATGTATCAGCTAGAAGGGTATCAATTCATTCAATTGGTTCGTTTGCAGCATTAACTAGCTCTGGCACTATAATATTCATGTATCAGCCACCAGGTGGTCCATTTTGCAACTGTAATTTCACTTTAGTCATTTCACTTCATAGCCAGACATCAATTAAATATTAAACTATTCCTTTTTTACCAAAAAGATAACATATGAAACAATATACAGAAATACAGATTAAAATATACTTACTGTTTCTTTGTACTTTAAAATTGACAAACAATATAATAGTGAGTGTGATTTTAGAGGGTTTTACAGATCAGATTACAGGGCCATATAATATACAAAAAATGATATAGAACACCAGGTAGCACAAATAACGAATTGAAAGTAATACATGTTGTCGCACAGTACTTACTTGGATCCAATTGTTGGGATTACAGCAAAAGCAATCATAAGACATAGCACAATGTCGTACACTCGGATTTCTGGGGAAAGAGGCAATGAGTGTAAAACCTCAGTATAGGTAAAGTCAATTCGTCTTCTATTTCACAATGAAGCTTTCAGAGTACTAAGATGAAGAGAAACAACAGGAACAGGTGACATAGATGGCGCTAAAATAAAAGAAATTGGTGACCGCATGATAATATATAAATATAAATACAAATACAAAAAATAAATCATTATTATGGTAGCATCAATACCAGAAATAAGAGGAACCCAACCCAGCAGGGGCATTGACTTCTGAAAATCCTGTGCCCACCACTCGGCTCCTACAAAGGAAAGATGAGCTATAAAGACCACAAACCACATGGCTTTGAGTAAAGGCCCCATACATATGACAGTGAATTAGCAGAGGAACACCCCTTATTTAAAGTTCAACATGGACCTTATAAACATGAAAATTGACAATTCAAACCAAATTATACCTGTGAAAAAGGTGAAAAAATGGCACAAGTAGATCAGCATAAGGCCTTCAGTTGGTCCATTGACTATAGGAAGAATAAGTGTATTTGTAAAATAGCTGCACAGAGCAATGAAGCATGAAGTTATACAGGAGAAAACAAGAAATCATTTCAACAAAAAAATAGAAAAGAAAGCATCATGATAAACAACAAAATGTATATAGTTGTGAAGCTTGACAGGAGTAGTGCTTTGCACTTGCAGAAGCTAAGTTATGCAAATCTAAGCAGGATAGTGGGTTAGCTCATAGTATCCCCTATTCATAATTACAGAAGAGTGTTTTCACTTTCCAGAAAGCATTGAAGCACTTCCCACGCAACAACAGATATTATGCACAAGAGCACAGGACCAAATGAACCACTAGAAAAGAAGAAATCAAATTTTGAGGTCCATACAGGATAATAAAGGAAAATATATTGTGTTTGCTTTTTTCTAAAAAAAGAGAGACTCCAGAAGACTTTAAGTGTCACATGGGAGGGTGGGAGACAATAATCTATAGAACTATGACCCGTTTGGAAAGATATGTATAATGAAAAATCATTAAGTGCATTGGTTTAGAACAATGATTGATCCTACGACAACTTGATGTTTCATTCACCACTGTTGGGCAAGGCAAGAACACAAGAACTCACTGTTCCCAGGTTGCGAAGTAAAATGGGACAGCTGAAATGAACCAAAACCAGAAGGTAGCCTTTCCACACATTGCCGTGCTTCCAAACGCCAAGGACTCAAACTGATAGATAAAATAAAATAATCAGTTCACGACGATTTCAGAACTATTGCACTTAAAATAAAAAGATTGATACGTGGCCTTACAGCACAGGCAAGCGCGTCGCATCCTGCACAGGATGCATACTTGTCAGCATCATATGAGATTTCTTAAAACTGAGTACACCAGCTTAAATTCCAATTGGAGATTACCATGGTCAAAAAGCTCGCCTAGAGGACTTGATGAGTTGGTACGCCTTGCTTGTTTTCCATCCACTGCATCAAAAGTCTGCATAAACACCATTCCATGTAAATTTAAAAGGTGGAAGGTTTGACAGGATATTTTAATTAAAAAATGAAGCTACTAGATTAGATCCCAGGAAAACAGGAAAACCCAATCAGATGTTCAGAAAGATATTCAGGGATCCTAAGATCCACAAAATAGATTACGAAAACATAGATACCGTGGGTCAGTAGATGCCTTGATTTTTTTTTTTTTTAAAAAAAAAAAGGTGCTAGAAGCACAGATTGACAAATTGAAGTACTAGCAGAATGCCAGGTTTGTGTAATGCTGTGAAGGGAAAATATGGCAGTAGAACAATGCATATTTGGGTGAGCATATAAAGATTGACAAACCTGGTAAAGGAAGAGAAGCAGTCCATGAGCAAGGTGAACCCATCTGGGGGGTGCTGTATCTAGATGTGGTGAATATAACTGCACACAGAATGGAAGCAGTAATAAGGCCCAACCTTTCTGAGTTTATTAATGTTATGATCATAAAGAAAGAAAAACTCACACATATACATACATAAGAACGATACAGTATCATATGTATACAAAGTTTTACTGCAGTAAGATACTTACAAACCCAAGGAATGCTGATGTCAGTAGAAACATGAAACCTGTCAGTGTAATCTGAAAAAAAAAAAACATCAATACTCTCTATCAGAACTTCAACAAAAGAAGCATATTTCACTGTAACAGCATGTGAATTGAACTCTCACCATGTTTGGTCTGCAGATCATCCCAGCGTCAACCAAAAACCAAACAAAAAAGATAAGGTTAGCACTCAGCACAGATAGTTACTAAGAAAAATAAGCTACTTGATGGAAGAATGCAAACTTGATTTACTTCATCAGAGTGGTAAACTTTGCAGGCGAACAGCAAAATAGCAAATGGCAGGATACAATTTAAAAAAAACAAACAAACAAGGCATACACCATTTCCATTAACCATGTAAAGCAAGCAACTGAGCAGTAGAATCAACGAATGGCAAGGCTTGATTTAGTCTCTATCGCATAAAGTTAAAATGACGATGTTAAAGTGCATGGGTCAGAATAATGTTCAGATGCCACATTGAAGGCATGTCTCTTAAACTAATCCGGAAGATCTTGGTTACAGAATATATGCGAACCAAACTTTTTCAGCTTTGCGAGATAGAACCACCAAGCAAAAGCCGTTGCTTTGTGGCCGTGGTGCAGTCCCTGGAGAATGCTCATCAAAGCTAAAGATGATTCCTCAGGCTAAGCTAAAGGTCGGGACTCCGCATTACAGAACATCAGTGCCAGGTAAGCTTGAACTGCCCAAATCAAATCGCACACGCAAGATGCAACATTTAGAGTGCCAGGTAAGCTCGAACTGCCCAAATCAAATCACACGCATGACAGATGGCACACAAATATGCGGTAACTGGAGTTGTCGGCATACAATGAATCAAGACCAGATCAGGACAGTGTGGCCGATAGGAACAGAATGACAGCAAGATGGTGGACGCAGGCAGCCACCATCGGCGTCTGAATTCTGAAAACAGTTTTAGCTTGTTGCCGGAAAACCAATCACTCGTACGACGCATTTAGCAACGGAGGACACGGACGGAGAAGCAAGAATCAAAGGGAGAGAGAGGAGGTGGCGGCTTACGGGAACCATAGCGGGAAGATGTTGACGAATCGTGACCAGAAGGGCTGGAGGATGTACTTGGCGACGAGCGAGTGGTCGACGCCGCTGTACTTGTAGCGCCGCAGCGTGGCGACGCCGTGGTGCCCAATGTAACCCATCTCCCTCCCCTCGCCTCCTCTTCTCTTCTCCTTCCTTCTTCTTGGCACGCACAGGACAGACAGAACAGCAATCCCCAAATCCGAATCCCAGAAGGAAGGAGGCAAAGAAAGAAGCGAAGAAGAAGAGGAGCACGCGCGCGTGGGAGGGGCGGCGTGCCGTGCGGTGATTGGCGGGATCTAGCGGGGCCGAGAGAGACGACCGCCGGCGCCCCGGGTCGCAGGGTGGGGGATGACGGTCTGACGGGGGACGACGAACTTGACTGGAGGAGAAAACGAAGCGGAATGAATGGAAGGGAACCAAACCGTGCGCTTTTGCGGTTTCGTCCCTCCGCTTGCGCCGTATTTGTGTCCGCTCCACCAGGCACATGTGCCTTTCCTTCTAGTTATTATTATTATTCCACGTTACTTTCTCAAAAAAAAAAAAGAAAGAGAAAAAAAGGAAGAAAAAGTTATTCTCTCTTAGTATTCTTGCGAAGAATGTAGTATGCATATTCCCAATTGGAGAGAAATGCAACATGTTTGGGTATCTTTTCTTTTTAGTAGGCAAGAGAGAAGAAATATGGAAGTACGTATAATTTTTTCACGGCCTAAGGAAATACTTATGTGTGTATTTTTTTTGTGGGGAAATATTATTAGGGGTGTCATTAGAAATAAATTTGTCAAACAAGAGAAGTGGAATTGAAGGAGGAGGGACCAAACAATGTGTGAGTAGTTGTTGTTATTGCTCTCCAATTTATTCCCTACTAGTATAGTCTTGTGCGTTGCGCGGTTTCATTTAAGGGATGCATTTAAAATTAAATGACAAGATTTTTTTCTGTAGTTTTGTCACGCAATTGTATACGGCCATACACCCGACTCAAAAGATTGCCAAACATGGCGTCAACACAATTGCCAATATTACTTCCGTGAAAATTCAACAAGGTCGGCCTATTCTTTGCATCGCCGCATATTTTGATCCAAATTGCTTCCTGACATCATTTACAAAAAATATGCCACCAGAGAAACTTCTAACACCACATAGATGTGTTCCTACAATACCTTCATGATCAATGAAAAACTGAAAAGGAAACAGACCTTGAGAACTTGACATAGCAAACACACACACAGACACTCCAAGGCCATGGTAGAGAGAGGCATTCTTCTCCTCAATCTTGTATGTCGTTTGTCATTTTTATTTTGTTGCAAAGGATCAGTTATTAGGTAACTAAGGTCATTTTTGCTCGGTAGCTTCCAATGCTAATTAATATAAGTTTACAATCTTGTTCCATAATATTTACACAAATTTGTTGATTGTAAGTTTAGTGCTAGGCGATGTAAATTTAGGTTATTGAATAATATAAACTTCAAATTTTGTTATGGATAATTTGGATCTGCTACTTTGAATCTACACTCTTTGGTCCATGTGGCAATTTTGCCAAACCTGTCATATGTGATACATAGAAAAATTCTGTTTATTTGGATTTTGACCATTTGTTCTATTTGTATATTAGTTATGGTTACCTGCTATCTCGCCTTCATTCATGCTATTTCGATTGGTTGATTTTGCTAAATTATCTGAAATGGTTTGTCAAATCTGTCAACTAGTGATATCTTCGTATTTTAGATTCAAAATTTATGTTAGGGCAGTGTGCAAAATCTGCAATAATCTCACAAATCTTTGTTTTGACAACTTTTGTAGGTATCATAACTATTGAAATCTACCTCAGTTAACAATATATTATTTTGTAGTATATAGATTTTCAGTTGGAGTTGTAAATTTATATAACTATTTGTTCATTCTAAGTTCTCCAATTGTTTGGTGTAAATTTAAGTTCGATTCATGTAAATCGATTTTGTTTCATGTAAACTGAAATTGTATCTTTTCTGGAATTTGTTGGCTATTTTATTTGTGTATTTGTACTCTATTTTTTCTATTTAATTTGGTCCATTAGATTTTAATCTCATGGGTATGAAATCCGTGTATTTCTATGTCTCAAAATAGCCGGATTTTGCATGGTTTGGAATCCGGCTATTTCGTGGCCTCAAATTAGCCGGCTATTCAACAACCTTAAAATATCTGGTTGTTGTATAGACAGATTCTATCTTTTTCTATCTACTGTATATATAAAGAAATTAAAATGACAAACAAATATAAAGAATCCATATTAGATATAGATATAAATGAAAGGGTACTTGAGAAGAGATTTGAGATTTGCTACTCTGCCGTGCCGCGTCGTGTCTCATGATTTTCTTTTTCTTTCTCAATTAAATGTGCAAGCGTTGTTGTTGTGGTCTGTGTTTTTCCTTTTTTCTTTTTTTTTTTTTTTTTTTTTAGGAATGTGAGAAGCGGGAGAGCCGAATGAAATTTGTGGAAAGGCGAGGGGGGCGCCGTCTGAATGTGCTCGTGTAAATAGAAGCGGTGGCTACCATGTAGGCCCGGGGCCGTGGGACCCACGTGGCAGTAGCACAATCGATAACCGTTTGTACGGGAACCGTGTCTCACAGCCCGTGTCTCTGAATTGTGCAGTACTGCAATGCAGGCTGCAGAGCCGCCGCCGCCGTGGTTGTCGCCGGCGGCCGGCGGACACGACCGGGACCACGGGCCAGCGGCGGACAACCAGAGGCAGAACCCACCAATGGTCATCAATGGCCAAGACAGCAGCATTATCGAGGCGATTTTCTATTGCCACTTGGCCCAATCTCTGACTCTGAGTGGATGTGGTGTGGATCGGGTTTTTCTAATGGTGTTGTCGGATCAGAATGAAAAAATAAATAAATCACGGGTAGTCAGGCTCCTGTTTTCCCAACTTTATTCCCTGCATGCACGAGGAACGGAATCTATCATGAAAAAATGGATCACAAAAGTCGTACAGGTCCGGCACACAAAATCTAGGAGTGTTTTTCAAAGGAAATTAGCAGAGATTTTATATGTATACACAACAAAAGTTGTACCAAAACTAGCAGTAGTATAAAGAGTAAATTAACATATAATTTTCAACTAGAGAAAACCTGTGTAGAGTACATGCATAACGAGGGGCAGTAGACATGTCCCGTGATTTACGAGGCAGCAAGGGGCCAAGGGCCGGTCGTGAACCACGTGAAACCGATGAATATATTGCACAAAGTGCGGCGTATATATATTGCACAAAGTGCAGCGGGGCCGATCTGAATTTTTCTGAATTCTGAAGCGAGGACAGGAGCCAGTGACCAGACCTGTGCGCGCGCGTGCAAAGTGCCTCTCGCCTTTTTGTTAAGGGCCGGCACCGTCAGTGAGTAAGAGTTGGCGAGCTGCCGTGTGTCGTCGCGTGAATGGTATCACTCGACCATTCCCCAACTACTGAAAAACAAATAAAAAAACAGCCTTGGACCATTAGTCAACTCGTGCGTGCGATGCCTGGGCGTGTTTGGACTATTGCTAGTTAAACTATTGTGTCTTACTTGGTTGGGTGAGTAGCTAAATGCTCTCTGCCTAATAAAATAAGTACACAATTTATATTTCGAGAAGTGATTGATACAGATAAGTTGTTTAGATGTACAAACACCCAACTCGCCACGACATTCATGGTTTTGCAAATTTTGTGCCCATCGACAATCGACAAACTTGAGTTAGTTGGATCGTCTCCTCAGTCTTTGCAAGACTAGGAACTGGAGTCCTCCTACATGCAGAGCCACGTTTTAATATGATGCTTCGACTCAACATACGAAAACAAACATTTGGTACAAACGACTTCATATAAAAAGATGTTGTAGGAGCCGCATCAGACATGGGTAAACTTTGTTGAGCAAAGCAAAGTGAGAAAACCGGAACAAGCCCTTTAATAGTTGCTTTATCCATGTCACTCTCTTCATGCCTCACTCTCCTTCATTATGAACTACACCTCACTTCCTCAGTTTAATTTTGTTGTTTTTATAAATATGTTTGTACTGATGGTGTATTTATTTAGAAATTTAGGTGCTATAATCTACTTTTTCTATAATCTTTGATCGAAAACTTTTTCTATAACCTTAATCAAAGCTAATGAAATTTAACATAAGTCTAGAGACAGCTAAGGGTATATAAGCCCACTTATCCGCTTAACTATGCGGGTTGCCCACATAATTTAAGGTAACTTTGGCAGGGCTCCGTTTGCTTGACTTCGGTTCCAAGATCACCATATATGTTCTTTTTTTCCCATCGAACAAACTGAGCCATCGTAAACGCGTTTATAGGGCTCCTCGAGCACGAAGTCAGAGCCGAAAGGAGCTAACTCACTTGCGTGCCCACAAACTTTGCCGAGCACCTACACGCTAGAGATAAATTGATTTGAGATAAATTGGGGGATGACGGTCTGACGGGGGACGACGAACTTGACTGGAGGAGAAAACGAAGCGGAATGAATGGAAGGGAACCAAACCGTGCGCTTTTGCGGTTTCGTCCTTCCGTTTGTGCCGTATTAGTGTCCGCTCCGCCAGGCACATGTGCCTTTCCTAGTTATTCCATTCCAAGTTGCTTTCTCAAAAAAAAAAAAGGAAAGGAAAAGTTATTCTCTCTTAGGATTCTTGCGAAGAATGATGTAGTGTGCATATTCCGTATTCGAGAGGAATGCAACACTTTTGGGTATCCCTTCTTTTGCATCGAAATATGGAAGTGTAATTTTATTATGGCTTAAGGAAGTACGTGTGTAAGTCACAAAAAAAAAGGAAGTATGTGTGTATTTTTATGGGAAAAGACATTATTAGGGATGTAATTAAAAAGAAATTTGTGAAACAAGACAAGTGGAATTGAAGGAGGAGGGACCAAACAATGTGTGAGTAGTTGTTTTTATTGCTCTCCAATTTATTCCCTATCTATCTACTACACCGATGCCAAATTCCATTTGAGCGAGCGTTCACTCGTTTCGCTTCTGGCGAACGATCCAACCACGGAAACACTTCCTTTCTTTTTTCTCGTTTCCATTTCCGTCGGCCGGACATACGCGCGCATGCATATGGTAAAGCACTGGCTTAGTCTGCCACGTCAAATTGCATGCTGATGTCATTATAAAAAAACAAAATATTTTTTCTAAATGCTATAACTTTTAAACAAGTGCATCCGTTTTTAATTTCGTTTTCACCGATGTGTTCTATGCGATGAGACAAACAAAACTAGATCCCACTTGAATATATTTCGAACAAATTTTTTATTCACTTTTTTGTATTGTTGTTATTCTCTATATAAGTTCTCTTTCGTGTTCTAGTACCTAAGTTACGGTGTAAAAATTATGTGTATAAGTTAGATTTTCTAACTTTGTGTCGGATACCTAGATTAGGGGTCCTAAATGGGGTGAATTAGAGATGAGCAAATCAGCCTCATCCCTCTCTAAGAATCCCAAAAGACTAATTGACCAGAGAAACCCCAATCCTTCTCACACTGGGCCGGCCCACTATCAGGCCCACAAAGCCTCAGAACCTCCTAAACTCGAGCGCGGCCACTCACCCGCTCGGCGAGAGGTACGGAAACCGCTCGAGCGAGCAACCGCTCGAGCGGGACGGAGAACGCTCGAGCGAGCAACCGCTCGAGTCCCGCCCCCAATCATTGCACGACCCGAGCACGCACGTGGCTACGGGGCTCGAAGCAGCGCCAAAGTACTCGACGCCGCCTAACCCCATGGCTACGGGGCACGCAATGGTGGGACGTGCGCCGGTCGCCTCCGCCATTACGCCACCCATCCCCGGATTCAAGGATGGCGGGTGCCACCGTGGAGCCACGCTACGCACTTTGTGCCACGTGCGACGTCCCCTTTAGGCGCCGTAGTCAAGCCCCGCACCGTCAAACACGTCGTGCCGTCCCATCGCTCGGGTCGACGACCCCTCGAGCCGGCCCCCAAGGCGCTCGAGGAAGTGATGGCGGACGCGATTGGCGTACGGAGCAAGCGGTGCAAAGGCCCTGTCTTTCCCACCTCGACGACCATACGCGGGGTTCCGGGCGCACGTGCTCGGCTACGCCGGCACCGCGCCTCGACTACGTCGCCCACGACCGAGAAGGACGAGCGGGCCATCAATGACCATACCGCTACGAGGCTCGAACCGGACCCGGAGGGAACTTCTACAAGTCTTGACGACACGACACGGCGCATGTACCTCGGCGTCACACCCACGACGGCCCTATCTACTCGTACACCCGAGCCTCCCTTGGCCTATAAAAGGGGATGCCGGGGCCTAGCCTAGGACACGTTTTGACGCCTTCACTCACACTCACTCACTAAGTCTCGGGACTACCTTGTACTCACCCGGTACAAGCACCCCGGTGCAAGATAATACAAATCTCTCCCCACCGCCGGACGTAGGGCATTCTTTGCCCGAACCAGGATAAACGCTTGTGTCCATCTTGCATCACCATCCGGATTAGGGAGCACGCATAGAAATTTACTCGTTGGTGTTATACCCCGGGTACGAAACACCGGCGGTAGCGCGCCAGTAGGGGTAATGCTGCGTGTTTTTCGCTCGATTCCCGCCATTTTCCGGATGGCATCACCCGTTTCCTCGTTTCCGTTCGCCACGGTGATCGGTTTGGGAGTCTAGAGTTCGTGTCGCTCGGCCCAGGCCACGACATGGCTCTACTCTCAATCGGTGAACCGGGAGGGACGCTCGTCACCCCCACGCGCCTGGTGGGGCCGCGCGCCGGCCCGCGCCACCACGGCTCGCCACCACGTCGCCGACGCCACCGGCATCGGCATCACCACCCCGCAGCACGGGGCCTTGAGCACCCTGCTCGTGTGCCCTCCGGCCAGACGCCACGATGCACCCAGCCGGGGTGCCAAGTGTACGGCAGGGGGTGGCACGTGGACAGGGAGTCCTTGACGTGGACCCTGACTTCACGTTCGCCATGCGCTCGCCGAGAGAGCCCGGCGGGGCGCCTCGAGCGCGCGCACGGCCGACGTCGCCCAACCTGTTGCCACACGGGCTATACCGAGCTCGGCGCAGGCTCCCGTTTGGGCTCGCCAACACCGCCACTACCTATGCCAACGCGATCCGGCCTGTCATGGGACCGCGGGAGGAGAGCCCCGGCCCCCTCCTGCGTGCCACTATGAACTTGGAGATCGTATGGCCTACGACGATGGACCGCGGATTTGTGAGCACCGGGCTCACAACGCCGCAACACGGTCGGGAATATGCGTCGCCGGATCGAGGAGGAGAGCACGGGGGAGGCCCGGACGCCGTCCGGCGCTAGCCCGACTCCGATGACTCGGACTCGGGGTGCTATGACCCGGCTCGCGAGTGTCTTCATCTCAACGACGACGTCCGTAGGATGAAGAGACCGAGAGATGGCGCCGCCATGGCCGTCCCTATGACCAACCGGCGAGACGTGACCCCAGCGATCGGGACATCGGCAGCTGGAGCCCTGCAGGCGATCGAGCCGCGCGGACCGCCACCACAAGCTCAAGACAATCGACGACCCAAAGATGACGCCCTGGCAGCTCAATGGGCCCAGATCCGGGAAATCGAGACCAAGATGGAGGCGGAGCGCGCGAACTTGGACTTGCTCAAGAGGACCCTTGAGCTAAACCAGCTCCCTCCACCTCGACCTCTTGGCGCTCGAGGAAGGGCCCGAGATGTCTTCAACCGCATCGTCAACGACGGCGGCCGAGGCGCCGATCGAGCCCGGCCCATTTCCCCGAGTAAGCCAAAATGTCCTTGCGGCGGCTATCTTTGCTGCGGGACATCGGCGCCCTCGAATCCGCATGCATTGCGGATACGAGATGAGATCCAAGGGCTCCTCCAAGTCGCGGCCGTCCGGCGGGCCGAAAGCTCGGCCTCGAGACGGCGTGAGGTAGCCCCGAACAACCACGGCACGAGCGGGAGGGTTCCGTCCACCGGGAGGCACCCCTCGAGGTGGTAGAGCACCCGCTCGAGAACGCATCCTCGACAACCGCGCGCCTCAAGATGCGCGTCATGACATCAACGACAACCGACGACGCAAGGCTGCGGGTGCCGAGGACCGTGGCTACAAGGCCCATCGAGGGCGTTACGACGGCGCGACGAGGACCGGCGGGCTCCGAGCCGCCAGGCCCTCGAGTCTTCAGTCGAGCTATTCGCAACACGCCGTTGCCAAACCCGTTTCGACCCCCCACGAGCGTGGTCAAGTACAACGGAGAAACCAAGCCAGAGCTCGGCTAGGCGATTTCCGGGCGGCTCGCCGGTCGGGAGGGCTCGAGAGGATAGGGCAATCATACGCCGGCTTCCTCTATTCTCTCTCGACACCGCTCGACGGTGGCTCGAGGAGCTTCCCTCCAATCGGATCTACGATTGGGCCGTCCCTGGTCCCAGATTTTCGGGAACTTCAAGGGCACCTACATCCGACCGGCAATTCGTGGGATCTCCGTGAACCGCAAACAAAATACCACGGAATCTCTCGGGACTTTGCTCGACGTTTCTCAAAGCGCACCGAGCGCCACACATTCCGGATCACGACGTCATCATGGCATTTGTCTCGGGCACCACTTGCAAAGAGCTCGTGCGGGAGCTCGGGCGCAATCGCCCAAAAACGGTGAACGAGCTCATGGACGTCGTCGCCGACTACGGCTGCCGGCGACGAGGCCGTGGGGGCCTTCTTTGGTGGGGGCAGGAACAAGCCGCGCCGTCCCCGGAGGCTGTGAAGGCTCGAGCAAGGCCCCGAAGAAGAACGGGAAGAAGAAGAAAGGCAACCAGCAAGGCAAGCGTGCGGTCGTGGAAGACGAGGTGGCCGCGGCCGAACGCAAGAAGCCTAGACCCCACCGGATGGGGGCGTCTTCGACAAGATCTTGGCGGCCCGCCCGTACCACAAGGAACCGATCAAGCACAACCTCGAGGACTATCGAATGCTTCGAGGCTACTTCAAGCGGCTCGGGATCGACAAGGACGACGACAAGAAGGACAAGGGCGGAAACGATCAAGCCAACAACAACGACGACGATGGGTACCCGCCCATCACCGAGTGCTTCATGATCTACGGCGGCCCAACCACCCAGATGACACGACGAGAGCGGAAGGCCGAGCGCGGGAGGTTTTCGCCCGAAACCCGCCACGCCTCGGCTCGGCGGGTCGGATTCTCCCATCACGTTCGGCCGTGATGATCATCGAGCACGTCACCAATCCCGCGCATACCCTCTCGTCGTCGACCCGATCATCCTCAACGCCCGCTTCACCAAAGTTCTCATGGATGGAGGCAGCAGCCTCAACATCATCTACATGAAAACCCTCACGCGGCTCGGCCTCACAAGAGCTCACCTCCAGCCGAGCGCTGGGGGCTTCCACGGAGTGGTCCACAGTAGAAAGCGCTCACGATCGGCCGCATCGACCTCCCCGTCGTCTTTGGGACACGCTCGAACTTCCGTCGAGAGGTCATAACTTTCGACGTGCCTAGTTTCGAGGGGACCTACCACGCCATCTTGGGCAGACCGTGCTACACCCGGTTCATGGCGATCCCCAACTATGCCTACCTCAAGATCAAGATGCCGGGGCCAAAGGGAGTCATCACCGTCGACTCCACGTACGAGCACGCCAACCACTGCGATGTGGAGTGCGTCGAGTACGGGGAATCACTGACAAACGTGATGGGAACATCTGAAGACCTAGCCATGATGCTCGATCACATGGCGACTGAGCCCTCTGCTCCAACACCCAAGCGACAGCCGGCAACCGAGCCCGCGAAGACACCAAGAAGATCCCACTCGATCCAAGCTCCTCGGGGAGAAGACGCGGGTCATCGGCGCCTCCCTCGACGGCAAATAGGAAGCGGTACTCGTCGACTTTCTCGCGCAAACGCCGACATGTTTGCGTGGAGTCCCCTGACATGCGGCATACCGAGGGATGTCGCCGAGCACGCCTTGGAGATCCGTCCGGTTCAAGACTGTCAAGCAACGCTGCGCCGCTTCGACGAGGAGAAACGCAGGATCATCCGCGAGGAGGTCGAGAAGCTCGAGAAGGCCGGATTCATCAAGGAGGTACATCATCCCGAATGGTTAGCTAATCCTGTGTTGGTAGAGAAAAAGAATGGAAAAATGAGGATGTGTGTAGATTACACTAGTTTAAATAAAGCATGTCCCAAAGTCCCATTTCCTTTACCTCGGATAGATCAAATCGTTGATTCCACTGCGGGTTGCGAAGTACTTTCCTTTCTCGACGCCTACTCTGGCTACCACCAAATCAAAATGAAGGAGTCCGACCAGCTCGCGACTTCATTCATCACCCCCATGGGCATGTATTGTTATGTCACAATGCCTTTCGGCCTTCAAAACGCCGGGGCAACATATCAGCGCTGCATGCTCCATGTCTTCGAGAAACACATAGGAGAGACCGTCGAGGCCTACGTCGATGACATCGTTGTCAAGACTCGAAAAGTAGAAAACCTTGTCGCGGACCTCAAGTTGACGTTTGGATGCCTCGGGCTAAAAACATCAAGTTGAATCCCGAGAAATGTGTCTTTGGTGTGCCTCGAGGCATGTTGTTAGGGTATATCGTCTCCGCGGCATCAAGGCCAATCCCGAGAAGGTCGCGGCCATCATGAGAATGGGGCCAATTCGAGACGAAAGGGGTGCAAAAGATCACCGGATGCCTAGCCGCACTCGGTCGGTTCATTGCGCGCTGGGAGAAAAAGCCTTGCCTCGTACCGGCTCCTCGGAAAATCCGAGCACTTTGCATGGACACACGGCGAGAGGAGGCCCTCTCAAAGGCGAAGAGCATGCTCACATCTCCTCCTGTGCTCGTGCCGCCTCGGCCGGCTCGAGACGGCGTACCCGCCGAATCCCTCCTCCTCTATGTTGCCGCAACCACTCAGGTGGTCAGCACAGTCATAGTGGTCGAGAGGCAGGAAGAGGGGCACGCGCTCCCCGTCCGGCGGCCGGTGTATTTCATCGCCGAGGTGCTCTCGGATGCCAAAACTCGATACCCCCATATCCAAAAGCTGCTCTACGCAATCGTGCTCACCGTCGAAAACTCCGGCCACTACTTTCTTAGCCATCCGGTGACGGTGGTAACGTCATTCCCACTTGGGGAAATTATCCGAACCGGGAAGTCGTGGGTCGAATCGCCAAGTGGTCGGTCGAGCTCATGGGCGAGACCATCACGTACGCCCCACGAAAGGCTATCAAATCCCAAGTCGGCTGACTTCGTCGGCGAGTGGACCGACGTCCAACTACCCCCTACCCGAGATCCAGCCGAGTTGTGGACCATGTATTTCGACGGGTCGCTTATGAAGACGAGGAGCGGCGCGGCCCTGCTCTTCATCTCACCCCTCGGAGTACACATGCGTTACGTGGTGCGCATCCACTTTGCCGCCTCGAACAACATGGCGAGTATGAGGCGCTCGTTACGGGTTGCGCATTGCCATCGAGCTTGGGGTCCGACGCCTCGATGCTCGAGGCGACTCGCGGCTCGTTATCGACCAAGTGATGAAAGCCTCGAGCTGCCATGATGAAAAGATGGAAGCGTCGCAATGAGGTGCACAAGTTGGAAGCCGGCTTCCATGGTCTCGAGCTCAACCACATCCCAAGGCGCTTCAACGAGGCCGCGGACGAGCCGGCCAAAATCGCTTCATCCGGCGCCGCTACCCCCGACGTCTTCTCGAAAGATCTTCACGAGCCATCCGTGAAGTGGGACTCGGTCTGGGCTGGGCGGGACCCGGCCGTTGAGCGCTCCTACGGCCGAACCCCCTCGACGGGGCCACGGTCATGGAGATCGGCCAGTCACGAGCCCACCAACCGACCGGCGTGCACCATTCCTCGAGTATCTCATTCGAGGGAGTTGCCCAGGATCGAACGGAGGCGAGGCGACTAGCTCGTCGAGCCAAAACTTACGTCCTTTACGGGGACGACGAGAGCTCTACCGCCGCAGCCCGCGGTATACTTCAACGGTGTATCTCGATCGAAGAAGGCGAAAGCGCTCGAGACATGCACTCGGGGCTTGTGGCCACCACGCTTCACCAAGAACCCTTGTCGGGAACGCATTCCGTCGAGGCTTCTGCGGCCCCCGGCGCGACGCCATCAAGCTTGTCCGAGCGTGTGAAGGATGCCAATTCTACGCCAAGCAAACGCATCTTCCAAAGACACGCACTCCGGATGATCCCCTCACGTGGCCATTTGCGGTGCGGGGGCTCGATCTGAGGGTCGGACCCCTCAAAAAGACGACGGGAGGCTACACCCACTTGCTCGTGGCCATCGATAAGTTCACCAAGTGGATCGAGGCCAAGCCCATCACTAACATCCGCTCGGAGCGAGCGGTCGAGTTTTTCACCGACATCGTCCATCGCTTTGGAGTCCCCAACGTCATCATTGCGACAATGGCACCCGGTTCACGGGCAAAAAGTTCTTGGACTTCTGCGATCGGTACCACATCCGTGTGAACCGGGTCGGCGGTCGCCTACCCTCGAACTAATGGCCAAGTCGAACGCGCAAATGGCATGATCTTGCAAGGTCTAAAGCCAAGGATTTTCAAACGCTTGAACAAACACGGCAACAAGTGGGTAGCCGAACTCCCATACGTCCCGTGGAGTCTCGCGGACGACCGAGAGTCGAGCCACTTGGGTTCACCTCGTTCTTCTTGGTCTATGGGTCCGAGGCCGTCCTCCCCACTGACCTCGAGTACGGGTCCCCTCGACTCAAGGCCTACAATGAGCAGACTAATCAGGAAAGGCTGACAAACGCCATCGACCAAGCAGAAGAGGCTCGAGACACGGCGCTCCTACACTCTGCGCGCTACCAACAGAAGCTACGGCAATATCACGAGAAGAATGTGCGCAAGAGGGATTTCAAGGTCGGCGATCTCGTACTCCGTCGACGCCAAGATAACAAGCGGCGCCACAAGCTCACTCCTCTTTGGGAAGGCCCTTCATCGTGGTCAAGGTGCTGAAACCGGGGACGTACAAGTTAGCCGACGAGAACGGCTCGACCCTCACCAACGCGTGGAACATCGAACAGCTACGTCGCTTTTTCCCCTAGACCTCGATGTTTCGTACATATTTCGTCTAAATGTACCGCTAGTATGAATAAATAAGTCGGTTTCTTACTTGTTGTTCATACACAAGGTGGGCTCGACTTTGTTTCCACAAAGTTAAGCCCCCTCGGCTAACCAGGGGGACCCCCGAAGTCCTCGAAAAAACGCACCTAGTTTTTCGAAAACGGTGCTCGACGTAATCTTTCCCTCCTCGCCTCGAAATTTTTCGTAAGCTAAGTATTTGCGTCACCTCGAGCTCGTCGAGCCGGGCGATCGAGCACAAAGGCGTTCCACGCTCCGAGCTACGGCACCCTAACTCATCCCCTCTCGAAATGGTTCGAGCACGGCGCCAACACTTAGCTAAAACAAAGTAAAGGCGGGAAGTGGAAAATGACATCATGCGCAAGGAAAAACTAGAGCATAACGGTTTAAATTACAAGCATCAAGATTTTAGGCCGCTTAGGCCATTCCACGACCAGAATATTTTGATTCTTACAAGGGCCTTGTTGCCCAGATTTTGGCTCGCAGGCCGGATGAAAACTACTCCATGTCAGGCGGGAGGACTTCTCGCTTGCGAGATCACCTCCAAGACGGGCGCCGGCTCCTCGGCCTCGGCCTTGAGCGCGCTCGATCCGGGGGTTGACCCCTCCTTCTTGTTCGCCCTCGGCGTAGGTGAAGCCGCTCGCAACGGCCTCCATCCCGGCCCGGGCGTCCTCCCTCGAGATGCTAAACCCCGAGTAGAAGATGGCCATCGTCCGGCGCGCAGCAAAGACAAGGGCTTCCGAATACGACCCCGCGAGGCGCCGAACTCACGGACCCGGCTAGCGTAGCTCAGCGGCGCATCCGGCCCTCGACGTCCACCACCGGCGGAAGCCCCGGTTGGCGCTAAGGGTGTCGATGGCGCCGGTGATGTGGGCCTTGGCGAAAGCACGCGGTCGGCCGGCGCATGGGTTGACTTTGCGTACTCACGCGCGTCCACCAAGTCCGCCTCCAAACCTGAAAAGGACGACAAGAATCAAGTACTCAATCAAGTACTCGAGCAACACGTATGAATCACGCACGAAAAAGAACTAAAGGACTCGAGCACTTACCGGTGCGCGGGAAGAAAGCCCTTGCTCGCGTTCGAGCGCCGCGCGAGCTCGGTCTCCTTTTCTCCGGAGGCGCGCTCGATGTCGCGTTTCTCCACGCGCAGCTCCTCATAAGCCTTGCCGGCACCCTCGGATGGCGAGGTCCTTCTCCGTCATCTCTTGACGGAGGTTGACCGCCTCCGTCGGAGACCGCTCGCCCCGCTCTTTCTCCGCTTCAAGCGCGCTAGCAAGGGCCTCCTTCTCGGCGGCCTCCCGGGTGACCGTTGCACTGGAGCTCCTTCATGTAGGCCTCGGCCGGCCTTGTCCTTTCCGGAGCTGCTCCATGTCCCTAAGCACTTGGCCTTATAGCCTTGCGGCGCCGTAGCCGCGTCCTTCTTGAGCGCTCGAAGACCTCGTGCGGTGCGCGTACTCCCCGACGAGCGGCCTCGGCCTCTGCGTGGCTCGGGCGAGCCTCTCGCCCGGCCTCCCGTGAGCCGCCTCGGCCCCCTGTGCCACTCGAGCGAGCTCGTCCTGAGCTCTTCCGGCTTCTCCCTTGGCGGCGTCCAGGGCGGCGTTGGCCTCTCGAAGGAGTCGGGCGGACCCGGTGCGGCTCCGCCTCAAGATCCCGCCCCATGCGCACGTATCGCCGGATCTCGTCCTCGCTCTCGCTAAGGGCGCGGATGTGAACCGACTTGGCGTATGAGCAACTCTGCGCCGTCGAATCACGAAAAAGAAAAATCGAGATGCAAGCTACGATAAGTCCGAATAAAAAATGGCCGTGCTCGAGAATACTCACGGAAGAAAGCCGAGGCGGGTCCTCGGAGACAAGTGACGAGGGCGGTTTCGGGGCATGCTCGAGCCACCGCCGGCGCTCCTCGGCCTCCATATGCGCCTCGAGCTCCTTTTGATCGTTCATCACGATCGCGGGGGCCTCGTGGTCGGGGGTCGGGAAGCACCGGCGGCGGCCTTTCCCACATGGGGAACTCCTCCCGCATCTCCTTATCGACGGAGGAGTGGAGTTTCCTCACCGCCTCTAAGTCGACGCCCGCCGTCACCACTCATTCGGCCCGGGGTTGCCGGGCGCGTGGTTGACTCCGGGAGGAAGATGCCTCTTGGCGAGCGCCGCGCCTCGATCCGCCTCCGCTCCTCGATGGATACGTCGGTGGGCTCGGTGCGTCCAAAACCGACCGTCCGCATATGATCGTCTATGATGGCGGATGCCGTCAGCTTCCTTTGGGCCTCCTCCCAGTGGTCAGCCTCGGACATGACGGTGAACTCCACCTCACCCGTCGTCGAGTCAGGCACGAGGTGAGGCACCATAACCTCCCTTAGCCGCCGCAGGGAGCGGCGCCTCGATACGGCGCCGAGTGGAGTTACGCTTGCTTGTCCCACCCGCGGCCGCCGCTCCCCTAGCTCGGCCCGCAGCTCCACTGCGCGGGCCGGCGCTCATCGCCACCCGTGACGGAGGGCCGCTCCACCACCGGCTCCTTCTTTGCTCCACCACCGCCGCCCGGGCGCGCTCCGCTTGCAGTGATGCTCTTCGCCGCTCGCGGTGGTAGGCCTGCACCCCGCCGGCTCCGCCGTCGCTCCACCGGCTCCTCCGCCTTCTCCTCCTCTTGCGTGACGGCGGGGTGCTCCTCGAGCGCCCCCACTCGAGCGGCAGCTTGGGCCTCCCCGTCCTCGACCCTTTGCTCAGCAGGAGTCGACCTCCATATCTCGAGGAGGGGTTGGGGCTCGGCTCGGCTGAGGCTCAGGCACCGTTCCCGCCTCCTGCATCTCCACATCCCCCGCCGGCCGATCGGCGGCTGCCGGCGTCTCCTCCTCCTCCTTCTCCCTGCGCTCCTCCTCGAGCTGGCGCAGCCGGTGGGCCTGGGAGGACTCGGCACCCGAGCCCGGACTCGTCTTCGAGCGTGATGGGGCGGGCCGCTCCGATCCGGCCCCGTCGCCGCCGGAATAGAGGCCGCCGGCTCGGGGCGCCATCGCCCTTGGTCGCCCGCCGCCGCGTCACCCAGGCACGCGCCGACGACGTCGGGTCTCGAGCGGGAGGGCGGTCGAGGCCATGGTGGTGGTGGCGTCCTCATCCCCGTAGCCTTGGTCACGGCCCCGCACTCGCACGGACGCGGCGCCATCGGCCCGCCACGCCTAAGCGCATCCTTGGCCCGCTCTAACCAAACCGGAGTAGAAGGAGGAAGGGTCACTCCACCGGCATCGACGGGGTGCCGCTCGACCCCCGTGGTCCTCGGCCTCTTAGTAGGCGGCATGGGGGGAGGGACGGTAACGTGCGAGGGACGTTTAGTCCCTGGAAGAAAGAGAAAAACAAAAATTCGTTGTGACAAAATACTCACACACGAACAAAATGGTACAATAAGGGATAGGTCGACCGAAGACTTACCCCGCGGTCGAGGTGGCGTGCCCGAGCCACCCGGCTCGCTCAAAGCGCTCGGCCGTCGAGCCTCGCCGCCCTCGAGTCACTCGAGGACTTGGGGACCTCGAGCCCGCCGCTTGCGCCGCTCGGGGCTTCGAGACCCCGGCGGCCGCCCCGTTCGCCCGAGCCACGGTGTCCCTTACGGGATCCCGAGTCCTGCGGGTCGAGGTCCGCTCGGCCGGCCCGCCGGGGAAGGAGCCCGGCGTTGCTCGCCGGCCGCGCGAGAAGTTGAAGTGTGCACATTTGCGGCCTCATGTCTTTGCCGGGTGTGCGCGCCCGTTGAAGAAGAATGATGGCGGGCGACTCCTCTCGCCGCCCGCTTGAGCCGGTGACGCGAGCGAGCGCGGTGGCCGGAGCGTTGAGACGCCCCCCCCGCTTCGGGCCGGCCGGCGACGGTGCTCGAGCGCCGCGGCTCGACGACTCCTCCTGCTGGCCTGCCTGAACCAGCGATGAGTCGACGCGCAGAAGGCCTGGCGCCAAGGCTAGCTCCTGCACGCGAGAGCGGGGAGGCGTCAGGGCTCGGGTGGCGGTGGCGCCATCGGCGCCGGTCGCCTCATCGTCTCCCGTCGTCATCGCCCTCGTCCTCGTCGGTCGACTCGAGACTAGGGCTCCGGCCGGTCGGGTCCGCCGCGGACGTATTTCACGCTCCCGGCGGCGCCTAGCCTTACGCTTCTCCTTCTCCTCTAGCGCACGGGCTTTCGCGCCTTTTTCTCCCTCCTCGAGACCACGGCAAAGCATGTTCTCGTTCGCCCTCAGCGTCTTACCTCGCGGTCGGGCGCGTCCTCTTTCACCGGGGGCCTCGACTCCGCGTGGTCATTGATATTCTGAAAAGAAAAAGGCCAGGCCTCGATAAGGATCGCTCGAGTAAAAGAAACGACGAGGGAAGAGCTCGAAAAAACTTACAAAACCCAGCAGGTTGAAGGCCGGACGCATGCGGAAGAGGCCGACTTGGTTCTCGCCGAAGTTCCTCCCACCGTCGATCGCATCGCGCACCCGAGCCACGATTGTGGCGACCGGGAGGGGCGCGTCCGACATCCTGCTGGCCGCGAGCGCCGCCGGATCGGCGTCCTCCGTCATCTGGTCGAGCCGTAGCGGGCGCTCGGCGAGCGGGAGCACCCGGCGGCTGTGGAACTCGGCAACCACATGCGCAATGTTGAAGAAGAGGTTGCCGGACCTCCGGTTGCGGAGGCTCGAGATGGCGTTGAGCCCGAGAGTCCATGCGGGGCTGGCGTGCCGCCGGCCGGCCGTGCGTCCGGTTGAAACCGGCGCGGTTAGCACGGCGCCGGTGTATTCGGGAAGAGGCCCTCCTCGTTGCGGAGATAGAACCATTCTCGATCCGGCCGGCGTTGTTCGACGACCACGCGCCGGATAGCCAAGCACTCTTTCCTCTTCGGCCCGTCGCGCAGAACCCGCTCGAACGTAGCGGCGGACCTTTGGTTTCACCGCCTTCTCCTCCTCCTCCTCGTTCTCCTCTTCCTCCTCCTCCTCGTCATCGTCATCACCGTCGTCGTCGGCGGCCTCCTTGTCCTTCACCGCCTTGGTGAAGAGCGTCGCCTTAAAAATGTGGGTGAACAGGTCCCACTGCGGCGCCATACCAGTACCCCTCACACACGGCGGCGTAAGTAGCCGCGAGCGAGATGGAGTTGGGGTTGAAATCCGGAGCTCAACCCCGAAATGGTGGGGCGCCCGCATGAAGCGGCTCGGCCGCGCACCAAGTCCCCCGCCGGTGGAACCCGATAAAGCTCGGGATGTAGCCCGGGGGATTAGGCTCAGTGGTCGTCGTCCGGCACCCTCCACTCCGGTAACCCCTCCGCCGGATTGGGCGGAAGCAATCCACCATTCACCAAGTTGAGCAAAGATCGCCTCGGTCACCGTGGACCGAGGCCACGGAAGCGCCTCCGCCATCACCACCGGCGTGGGAGGCTTGGCGGCACTCCCGCTTTTGCCCTTGCCTTTGCCACCGGCACGGCCGGAGCTCGGCCGTCTTCTGGCCCGACCTCCTCATGTCGGTGACGGGAGCGGGACGGTGGAGCAACGGCGGCGGAGCACGAGGAACGGTGGCGCGGGAAACGGTGGCGCGGCCCGGGCGCGATCGCGGGCTAGAGTGGCGCCGGCGGTCACGGGCGGCGGCGGGGCGGTGCGAATGAGGGCAGCGGCGGATTGAAACGGAGAAGGGCGCAAGCGGCGCGCGAGAGCGGCGAGAAGGGCGAGAATGCGGGGAAGAAGAACCGGGAGCCTACTCCTCCATATTTATAGCCCAAGCCGATCCGCGTGAATCGCATCCGACGGCCTAGATTACGCCATCCAACGGCCGCGCGCCCGGGCGGACTCGACGAAAAACGGTAACCGCATTTATTGCCCCGACAAACCGCCACCTACCTCCACTTACGGGCGCACGCGTCGCGAGACGGAGCGGCGGAACCGTCGCCAAGCCACGATCACCACGATGCGCCGGTTTCCGCCTAAAAAAGGCGCGCCGCTTGCAACGGACGGATGCGTAATGACGGGACGTCTCGACAGACGGTCCCTTACACGGTAAGAAACCCAGGGACCCCGGTCCCACAAGTAAGTCTCGAGGGAGCGGAGGCTGACCCACGGACGGGTTCGAACAGCCGCCCTCGAGCACCCGAGTCAGGGGCGCCTATGGGAAGGAACCCTCGAAAGGTTCCGCTCGAGAACGAACCCTCGAACCCAGATGGCGTGTCCAAGGCGGGGCACTAGGTATCCAAGAGATCCGCCGACGGGAGGCACTCGAGCCGCCGGTCCCCTCGAACGGGGCCGGTCCTCGGAAACTAAGCACCCGGCTTTAATGAGAGCGCCCCGGGCCACGGCCGTCTCCTCGAAAGGAGACGAGCTCTCACTTGGACTACCCGCCATCGGCTCACGGGGAGGTATGGCGCTCGCTCGGTCGCGAGTAGTGTCGGACCTCTCACCACTTGGATCGATCCAAGAGATCCGGCGAGGCTGGATCACGACTCCGGCCCGGCCATTCGAGGCTCGGGGGCTCGAGTCACACAAACAACCTCCTCGACGCGAGAGGAGCGGGAAATACTCGGGGCTCGAACGGTTATCGAAATCTCCTACCTCGAGCCGCTACAACTCCAGTTAATAATACTCTTACTTAAACCCGTTCATCTCATTCCTCTGGGGCCTCGGGGCTACCCCCCGCAGGGGAGACGCTCGCGCGCCCCACGGAGAAAGGACGAAACGACTCCTCGAAACAACATGACCCTAAGTCTAGGTACTTCAACTCCACTTCATGATCCCTTGCTTGAAGTTTTTTCACAATCAAGCAAGGGCTCGGGGCTACTTTGTCGGATACCTAGATTAGGGGGTCCTAAATGGGGTGAATTAGAGATGAGCAAATCAGCCTCATCCCTCTCTAAGAATCCCAAAAGACTAATTGACCAGAGAAACCCCAATCCTTCTCACACTGGGCCGGCCCACTATCAGGCCCACAAAGCCTCAGAACCTCCTAAACTCGAGCAGCGGCCACTCACCCGCTCGACAGAGAGGTACGGAAACCGCTCGAGCGAGCAACCGCTCGAGCGGGACGGAGAACGCTCGAGCGAGCAACCGCTCGAGAGTCCGCCCCCAATCATTGCCCGACCCGAGCACGCACGTGGCTACGAGGGCTCGAACAGCGCCAAAGTACTCGACGCCGCCTAACCCCATGGCTACGGGGCTGCAATGGTGGGACGTGCGCCGGTCGCCTCCGCCATTACGCCACCCATCCCCCGGATTCAAGGATGGCGGGTGCCACCGTGGAGCCACGCTACGCACCGTGCCACGTGCGACGTCCCCTTTAGGCGCCGTAGTCAAGCCCCCCCGCACCGTCAAACACGTCGTGCCGTCCCATCGCTCGGGTCGACGACCCCTCGAGCCGCCCCCAAGGCGCTCGAGGAAGTGATGGCGGACGCGATTGGCGTACGGAGCAAAGCGGTGCCTGTCTTTCCCACCTCGACGACCATACCGCGGGGTTCCCGGGCGCACGTGCTCGGCTACGCCGGCACCGCACCTCGACTACGTCAGCCCACGACCGAGAAGGACGAGCAGGCCATCAATGACCATACCGCTACAGGCTCGAACCAGACCAGAGGGAACTTCTACAGTCTTGACGACACGACACGGCGCATGTACCTCGACGTCACACCCACGACAGCCCTATCTACTCTGTACACCTGAGCCTCCCCTTGGCCTATAAAAGGGGATGCCAGGGCCTAGCCTAGGACACGTTTTGACGCCTTCACTCACACTCACTCACTAAGTCTCAGGACTACCTTGTACTCACCCCGGTACAAGCACCCCGGTGCAAGATAATACAAATCTCTCCCCACTGCTGGACGTAGGGCATTCTTTGCCTGAACCAGGATAAACGCTTGTGTCCATCTTGCATCACCATCCGGATTAGGGAGCACGCATAGAAATTTACTCGTTGGTGTTATACCCCCCGGGGTACGAAACACCGACACTTTGCATATGTGTTTTGACATGATAAGTTAGATGTATATGTTAGATTTTTAACTTTGCAACGTGTAAGATTATGTAAGTTATATTTAAGTTAGATTTCTAATTTCGCAACGTGTAAGATCATGTAAGTCATATATATATAAGTTAGATTTTCTAATTTGCAACGTGTTTGATTACATAAGTTAGATTTCTAAGTTACAGCTGATTAAATTTGACTACTAACTTAAAAATATAAGTTATATTGTACAACTTAGTTTGATCTCTAACTTCTATGGATAAAAGATGTTTTAACTTATAACGGTTAAGTTTGACATTTAACTTACATCTCGTTAAGTTTGGCTTCTAAGTTTCGACCTTTTAAATTGGGCATAAACATCGTACTCAAAAAAGAAGTAAAAAAATGTTGGCGCAAAAAGAAAAGTGAAAGAGAAAAAAAAAAGATAGAGAAAGAGAGTGTTGGGAGCGCATGTAAGAGAGGTTGCCAAATAGAAAAAGTGGTGGGATCTCATTATTTTCTAGTAGAACGGAACGTATGCATGTTACCAAATAAGGAAAGTGGTGGAAACTCATTATTTCCTAAAATAGAAACACTACTCTCTGTCGATCGTTCGCTACTTCTTGTTCTAATGAACGTTCGCCGATTAGTCGTGCCCACCGATGGGGCATAATGGATTCCTTATAGATAATTCTATTTTATTGCATAGATAGATAGAAATCTATAGCACGTTTGGGGGCATGATATCTTTTTCTATCTATATTTTTTCTATCTATAGAGAAATTAAAATGGCAAAACGAATATAAAGAATCCATATTAGATATAGATATAGATGAAATAGTACTTGGGAAGAGATTTGCGACTCTGCCGTGTCATGTCTCATTATTTCCTTTTTCTTTCTCCTTTATTATGTACTTCAGGAAATGTGCAAGCATTGTTGTTGGAGTCCTTTACATATGTGCCATTAAAAAAGTTCGCAATTTTGTCAGAGCCTTGAAAGTTCATTCTCTCATCACTCATCAGTGTCCAAGTTCTAAACTTTTTTCTCTCCGTGCCTCTCCGCAAATTACGAAAAAAAATTTAATGGCGCACACGTACAGAGCTCTTATTCTTGTGATTTTTTTTTCTTTTTTACTGTACGAATGTGAGCCGAATGAATAATTTACGGAAAGGCGAGGGGGCGGGACGCAACCATCTTTCATCTGGCTGAATTTGCGCGTGCAAGTGCAAGCGGTGACTACCATGTAGGCCCGCGGACCGTGGGGCCCTTGTGGCAGTAGTACGTACGATCGGTGACCGTATGTACGGGAACCGCGTCCCTCGCAGACGCAGGTGTACTGTACTGTACTAGTATAGTGCCCGTGCTAACGCTACGGTTTCCTTTCAGAGACGCACATGAAAACAACCAAACAATAATAGTTTAAAACAACCAAACAATAATAGTTTAAGTCCACACAATTTATATAGTATAATGCCGGTGCTAACGCCACGACTTATTTTAAGAATGCACATGAATAAACCAAATGATGATTTTTTTTTCATAGTTCAACTTGTACACAATTATATGACTGTATATTTGATCTGAAGGACACTGATTAATAACAAACATAATAAAGTATAGTGCCGGTACAAACAACAAATCCTTGACAAAGCGGGGTACTATCTCCCAAATGGTCTGAAATAACTGGGATGTTTACAACCAAACGCCGCAAGGGCATTAGCAACTTTATTACACGATCTAGGACATATTTGAACTCTAGCATCTACAAACTCCGACATCACAAGAAGCCTCAGCTCAGTAACGATGCCACCCAAGCCAGCTCAGTAACGATGGCACGCAAGCCAGATAGTCTGTACTCATCACTCTCCAAAGCTCTCTTGAATAAAGAAGCATCTGAATCCAATATAATTCTGTGCAGCCCTAGCTGAGCCGCTACTTTGACTGTCCCCAAGCAACTGAGCAGTTCCACATGGAAGGCATCTAGCAAGAATGGTTCTTTTCCAGACCCTGCCAGGATCATCAATCCTTGTTAATCTCGGATGATGAAACCCTAGCCACCGGATCTTGTATGTGGATCAAAGGCACCATCTGAGTTGATCTTGAGCTCTCCCTGCTTCAGCCTCTTCCAGCACTGAGCCTGACAAAAATCCGACAATGCAGAACCTGTCCAGTAGAGCATCCATCAGAGCAGTAGCAACATATGAGCAGAATTGCATTGCACTTTTGCTTCCATCTTCATAATCATTTCCGCCATCTCCTTAGTAGACTTAGCTGGAGCACTCCTGCAAAAGGTAGCCTTTAGACACACAATATAGTGCTTAAGTACATGTTAAAGGAGAGAAGTATATGGCAACCCATGATTGCCCATTCCTAAAAAATTATATAATGTCTACCATTAAAGTTAACTACTAAGATAAAATTGTGTGAAAAAATCACGCTGAAAAGGATCGCAGGTTCCTCTGGATCTCATCTTCACCTTTGTTGCCACCATTTTTCTAATTTACAACTTGTAAAATTTTTCACTCAATTATAGTTAGCCCAAACTGAGAACAAAGTATTTTGTTGCATAAATATATCTTAAGTTTGCATAGAAAAAAATGTTTCTTGATCTATGATTGTCTGGAGGTAGAAGAAGAGGTGAGGGCTGTTGGACCTTCACCCTATGTCTAAAAAATTCATGTGTTGGAATGCTAAAAAACACATGGTTTTTGTGTAGACAGGCTCATTAAAAAAAGTGGCTACTCAGTTCAGGAATTGAAACCACAATCTAATATTATCCAGAAATATTAGCACCAAGTCCAAATTCTTACTACCAAATGGGTTGTTCTATAACAAACAAAACTTTCCTAGTTTGGTATCTAAATTTATTACAAAACAACACTACTTGGTATAAGATAGAACCTCTCCCAGGTTTCCAGAAAATTGCCCATCAATGTACTCCTCAGTGTTGGCAGGCAGCAGGCTCAACGCAGTATGTCATTCAGCCCCCAACAGATGACTTAAAGTATCTAATAGAAAGTTTCAAAAAAATAGTATATCTAATAGACGACCACTCTAATATTACGACAGCCAAACTGCTAAATTAGTACCTAGAGATTCATATAGGAATCCATAGAAGCAAGGTAACCTGGGAATGTATAATAAAAGTTTTTTAATTCGATTAAGAGCAGGTGCCGTATTTGGGAAACAAAATGTTCCGGTTCAAACTGAATAATGTTCCAGTTCAAACCGAAGAAAAACAGGAGATAAATTACCTATGTACTCCATACCGCACTTGAGTTTGACAATTACGGTCTTCCCTAGCTGTCAGGTTGTTTAGGAATGGTTTTGGGTTAACACAGTCTGCATATAAATCAAGAGTTGATTAGTGAGTACGACCATAAGGTCTTCCTTTATTAGCTAGCGAACATAAATAGTTAGCAAACTTATTCCATTCGTTGGAGTCCCGCAGTTCATTATTACTGAAGTAATAAACTCCTACTGTAACCTCTGAACTTCTCATACTAAGATACTGATGCACCCTAAACATTAATCTGCCACAATTTCCCCTCTTCCCAATTGCATAGCTCACTATAGTGTAGATGAAAAGATACAAGTTTTCTTTCTAAGAAAAAAGAGTTCAGACCTTCAAGAGATTACTGTTCTGAATTATGATCTCATGAGATAAGCAACAATGATGGAAGCACTGCAGTAAATTTGAAACAAATGATGATTAAATAAATATACAAAAATGCAAAAGGGAGTTGACAGTATTACAAATGGAGATGCTACATGGGAAGGAAAATTCCAATTTGCAATTGCCTAGTAGGCAGCAGGCCAGCAGCATACTCCAAGTGGTTTGTGTGACAAACATTCAGTTTCATCGCACTACCAATTGGATGGTCAAATTTCACACCTACAAATCAAAAAATGGTACTGCTATGTTATTATTACCACGCGGAACCTAATTCCATAACATGTCAGTTTCTATCCCATTTCTAACAGATTTATAAACAGCAAAAGGGAATTGGTTAAGGTGCCTAAGCCTAATATGTATTCGATTTTTGCATATCTAATAAAAATATGTAATAACGACTTGAAATGTCATTTCCTCCATCGATTCAGCCCCACCAAATCCAGCACACGAGAGACAAAATTCCCACAACGATTGCAGATCTACCTCACCAGCGTGAGAAAGGAAGAGGAAGTACTTTTGCAGGGAAACCAATGGTAAATATTCTCAACATACCTTGATTTTATAGCTTTTGCCATCAGATATTAGAAAAATGAAATGCCGCCACCTACGACGGGGCGCTCCCGAGACCTGCGTACATCAATACAGTCAGTGCCATGGCAGGCCGGCGTGCGTGCAGGTGGGTTGCTCAATCAAGAATTCAAGACGGCTGGTGCCAGGCATGTACCGTGGGTGAAATCGCGGAGGTCTCGCCGCGCCCAGCGGCCGCTGCGGCGTGTGGGGGCGGAGCCGGAGCGCTCCGACACGCCGACCCCCGGCGGTTGGCTTCGCCACCCGCTTGCGGCAGCGTGGGGCGGTCGCCCAGCCGCCGTGCCCACCAAACCCTAGGGAGTTCTTGCGTTTAGAAGGACATGAATCGTTATTAGAAAAGAAAAATGGAATGTCCGCGTGCTGTGAGCGGGATTAGATCCCCGGTCTCCGAGCCTGTGCGAGCGAAAGGATGTGTGGGGTGGCTGTGGACAGGCTTTTTACGCCTTTATAAGATTTGATTATAGTATAGATAGATGATGCAGTGCAGTGCAGGCAGCAGAGCCGCCGCCGTGGGTGACCGGTGACTCCGACCCGCCGGCGCCCGGCGGACACGACCGGGACCACGGGCCAGCGGCGGACAGCCAGAGGCACAACCCACACCATTGGTCAATGGACAAGACAGCAGCAGTGTCGAGGCCATTTTCTATTGCCACTTGGCCCATTTCTCTGACTCTGAGGCCTTGTTTAGTTGCCTCAAAAAGGCTAGAAATATGACTCTCTCTCCATCACATCAAATGTTGTGTCGTATGTATGGAAGACTAAATGTTAGTAAATTAAATAACTAATTACACAGTTTAGTTATAAATCGCGAGGCGAATCTTTTGAAGTTAGTGTGATTAGATAATATTTGTCAAATACAAACGAAATCTTCTACAATACTTTTCGCGCTAGAAATATCACCATCTAAACAAGGCCTGAGTGGATGTGGTGTCGATGGGGTTTTTCTATTCGGCGCTGTCGGATTAGAATGAAATAAAAAAATACATCACGGGTCAGTCAGGCCCCTGTTTTTCCCGATTTTATCCTCTTGCACGAGGAACGGAATCTATCTATCATACCAAAAAAAATGATGAGAAAAGTGGGTACAGGTCCGGCACAAAATCTAGGACTATTTTTCAAAGGAAATTTGCAGAGATTTTTATATGTATACATAATAACAGTTGTAACAAAAGTAGCAGTAGTATATAGAGTAAATTAATTTCTTTGATTAGAGGAAAAACGTGTACATAACGAGGGGTGGTACACATGTCCCGTGATTTACGAGGCAGCAAGGGGCCAGGGGCCGGTTGTGAACCACGTGAAACCGATGAATATTGCACAAAAAGTGAAGCGGGGCCTATCTCTGAATTCTGAAATTTGAAACTGGCCTGTGCGCGTGCAAAGTGCCTCTCGCATTTTTGTTAAGGGCCGGCACCGTCAGTGAGTAAGAGTTGGCGAGCTGCCATGTCGTCGCGTGAATGGTTCCATTCGACCATTCCCAACTACTGAAAAACAAACCCGCCTTGGACTGTCAGTCAACGCGTGCGTGCGATGCATAGATCTTGCTAGCTGCTAGTAGTTGCTAGTTAAATTATTGTGTGTTACCTAGTTGGGTGAGAAACTTAATAGTTCTCCATCCTAAAATAAGTACACATTACACACTTGTAGGAGTAACTGATACAAGCAAGTTCTTTGAAGGTGTAAACCCAACTCGCATGTCTCAACACTTTGTGTTTGCAAGATATTTACTCACTGATCGACTTGAGCTAGTTGGATCGGCCTCCTTAGTCTTGGGCAGACCTAAGAGTTGAAGTCCTCTTACATGCAAAGCCATTTTTTTTATGCTTCCGCTTCACGTACCGAAACAAACTTTTGTTACATGCAGGAGAGGGTAGAAACACCCATTCGCACGATATTGTTCGATATGACTCCATATAATTAGCTATTGTAGGAGCCGTACCAAGCAGGGAGTAACCTTAACTTGTAAGTCAAAGCGAGAAAAACCACGACGAGTCCTTTAACAAATGCTTTATCTGGGTTGCTCTTTTGTGCCTCGCTCCATTGTTATGAACTACACCTCAATTTTGTTAGTTATTTTCCCTATTTGAATTACTGATGTATTCATTTTGATTTTTATGTGCTATATGATATATGTTTTCTCTAAAATCTTAGTTAAAGAAATTTGACCTAGGACTAGGCGGCTACAGAGTATAAGCCCACTTATGAGGTTAACTATGTTGGTCGCCCATATAATCTAGCTAGGGCGTCTTTTACTGGGGCGTCTTTGACTGGGATCCCGCATACTCGGCTCAGTCTCCAAGATCAAGCGTATGTTACTTCCTCCATCCTAAATTGTAACTCGTTTGATTTTTTTGACACACAATTTGACTACTTGTCTTATTCAAAAAATTTAGAGATCAATTAGATGAGAGATTGATACACAGACTAAGTTGTTTCGATGCTCAACCGGAACCTGACTCGCCTCAATTAGCTCCATACACGATAGAGTTAGTAAAAAATGTTCCTTTGAGCGATATTATTTAGCATGACCCTGTACAACAAGCCAGTGTAGGAGCCGCACCATAGCGACCAAAACTTCGTCCAACAAGGCAAGGAAACCAGAAACAAGTCCTTTTTTTTTTTTTTGGATTATGGAACAATAGGGAGCCGTTGGAGCCGCGTCTGTAGAGGTCTCCTCCCGGCTTCGCTAGATGTGGCAGAGTCGAAGCCAAAGCTGAAATGAGCTCGACCAAATGATGCCTTAGTTTTCAGATGGGTTATTTGCGGGTTAAGTCACTTGCATTCCCACAAAATTTGACGAGCACGTACTCCAACACGCTAAATGTAAATGATTTGAGAATGTCACCTTATTTTTGTCTAACCAAATAATTCTCGAGCATGTTGCGAACTCCTGAGGGCCCAAGAAAAGGAGCCCCGTCCGGCCCAACATTTCTGACAAATGAACGAGCCCATGTCTCCAAGTTTCTTGGGCCGAAACTGCGTCGCTACACATGCAGCCCACCTGGTGAGACCAACACAGCTCGCCTTGCCCAGTGTCCACCATTCCACGCTGCGGCGCCGGCTCCTCCTCTCCTCCTCGCCGCCGCCCAACCCCTCTCCCTCCCGCCCTCGTCGCCGCCGTTGCCCGGCCGCCCCCGGGAGGGCTCAAGCGGACGCGCAGGATGGGGAAGATGCGGCACGCCGCCAAGCTCCCGCTCGCCCTCGTCCCCAAGCCAAAGCCCAGACCCCACGCCGCTTCTCCCTCCACGCCGGCGCCGCCGCCGGCGCGTGCTCCTCCGCCCGCCAAATCTACCAAACCCCGCAAGAAGCCCCACGGGACCTCCAAAAGCTCCACATCCCTGACTCCCGCCGCCGCCGCGCCCCCGGCCGTGCAGGAGGAGCGGAAGCCCATCCGTACACCAGCCGACCTCGCGGCCGCCATCCGGTCGACGGCGGACGCCGACATCGACGCGGCGTCCGCGCTGGCCTCTCCGCGCCGCCGGAGGTTCCCCTCCCGACGCACTCCCTCGCGCTCCTGCTCCGCCGCCTCGCCACCACCCGCTCGGTCTTCGCGGCGCGGGGCCTCCTCGACAAGCTCCACCCGCCTGCCCCCGGCGAGGACCGCAACGCCCCGCGCCCCAACCCGGCCCCGCGCGGGGCGCTGCTCGCGCTCGCCGACGTCGTGTGCCACCGCGGCGGGCTGCGCGAGATCTCCAGCGTCCTGCCCGTGCTCAGGGACCACGGCGTCCGCGCCGACGCGCACCTCTACAACGCGCTCATGAAGGCGCACGTCGCGGCGGACGACCCCGGGGCCGTCCTCCGCGTGTTCCGGGACATGAGGGACGACGGCGTCGACCCCGACCTCGTCACCTACAACACGCTCATCTTCGGCCTCGCGCGGTCCGGGATGGTCGGCAAGGCCAGAGCTTTCGTGAACACCATGGCCGCGGAGGGCCACCTCCCCGACGTCATCACCTACACCTCGCTCATGAACGGGATGTGCGTCCAGGGCGACGCGCTGGGGGCGCTGAAGCTGCTCGGGGAGATGGAGGCCAAGGGGTGCCAGCCTAATGAGCGCACCTACAACACGCTGCTCACGGGTCTCTGCAAGAACAAGAAGCTGGACAAGGCCGTCGAGGTGTACAAGTCCATGGCAGCGGCTGGGATGAAGATGGACTCGCCGGCGTACGCCTCTTATGTCAGGGCGCTATGTCGATCGGGCAGCATCGCCGATGCGTATGAGGTGTTTGATTATGCGATTCAGACCAAGAGTATCACGGAGGTGACGGCTTATTCTGAACTTGAGAACTCTCTCAAGTGGCTGCGCAAAATGAAGTCATGATGCAAACTGCAAGGATGGCATGCATATGTCAGTTCCTTCGATACTGGTACTTTGTTTCAGCATTTGTTAGTTCAAACATTGTCAAGCTTGATGTGTTGTGATACCGTGGATATCTTGCTCATAGAAAATGCAATAGTATTAAAAGCAAATAAGCTGGTTCCTATGGAGTGATGATGGTGTTTACTCACTGAAAATGGTACGGATGGGCCATCCGAAGAGTTTAAGTTCAGGAAGTCGTTTAGAGGTAGAAATTAATTCATTCATTCTCTAAATGCACTTGTTTGCTTGTTCAGACAGATAAGGAGCACTGATTCAGGATCTTGCATTGTTGCATGGCACAACCATTCTTTATCCATCATGCTCATTGCAGATGTTCTTGCTCATGGTCGGTGGTCGCTACCACTCTCTCTTTTTTGTGCTTTGTTACATGCTGAATTAACGGTCTAAACAACTATCCGAACTTTGTAAATCCTGATTGTAACATCAGTTTATTAGTTTGGTTGTTCACTGAAAGAATTATCAGTTTGTTTGACTGACCAAATATATGAACACAATTGGCTGAGTACTTCTTTAGATTTCAACTCTGTTACATTGATCCTTGGTTTGGATTGGCCCTTGGCTCTATACTACCTGTGTTTTCAATTCTTATACTATAGCGTGGTGAACTTACCTTCAGATTTTCTGGGACTCGAGTGTGGTGAAGTTACTTTCAGATTTTTAGTGTGGTGAACTTACATTCAGATTTTTAGTGTGGAGCATGTTTTTCCTCCTTCATACAGGCAGCTTGGCACGCAGAAAGAAGCTAGGGGTCTGCCCATTTGGCATGCAAGTTGCAACAGGGTTCAAATCTTATGGAGAAACGCCGACCCAAAGGCCCGTCAGCTGTAGAATCTTATGGACAGAAGCCATCGTAATCCACAATTTTTTTGCTGAAGAAATGTAATCTTTTTCGTATTCTGTTACCAAAACAACGTTCATGTGGGATTTGGCAACGTGAACTTCCTTTTACGAGCAAGTGATCTTGTCAATATCGTCTGAATCTATGGTTGTATGCCAAATAGTCTGAAGCTGTCTGTTTTGAAAAATGTAAATGGGGGAGTATTGAATTTTGATCTTTCATAATAAAAAAAGACACATGGGAGCCTACTGAGTTTTGATATGGCGAGGATACCTCTTGCCTTTGTCCTCGTTATGCTCCTCGCTCACATTTGTGATTTCCTAGGCTGATGGCAATGCATCTTAGCTTCTTGTTTATATGGAGTAATACTTTGCATTGAATCATTTTAAGATCTGGCGGCTTAGTGGGTAGCGTTTGCGGACATGTGCTCATAGTGTGTGTTGATGTCTTATTGTGGATCTTTAATTAATCATTAGGTTAGCAGTATTTTTACTTATTTATTAAATAATTACTAGTGTTTATTCTAAGTTCCCATTAATCAGGTTCGCAATATTTTGTTTTTACAATTTTTGAATATAATATAATCGAGAATACTAAAAAACTTCTCCTTCGTGAGGAATCAAGGAGTGCATTCTGAAAAAAAAAAAAAGGAATCAGGGAGCGCATCAG